>JAJTWQ010000257.1:0-422679 GCA_029007595.1 Solanum commersonii
GATAAAGTTGTGACTAATGATGAAGATGACACTGGTAAGAAAACTAGTGTGAAGATAGAAGCAGCTGCAGAAAAAGACATTGACAAGAAAACTCCCGTGAGTCCGGAACCAGCTGTTATACCACCTAAGAAGGTACGCATGGCCAACCTGTGTGTTGTGGGCGGCCATGCTGTTAATGGAGTTGCTGAGATCCATAGTGAAATTGTGAAGGAGGAGGTTTTCAATGACTTCTATGAGGTAAGCATCATTAGTATGAATCTTTTGATATGTATCAGATCAGTGATTTTTGTCAAACTGAGTTTTTAATTCATGTATTATCTTACTCTTAACATTTACAGCTCTGGCCGGAAAAGTTCCAAAACAAACAAATGGAGTGACTCCAAGAAGATGGATTCGTTTCTGCAATCCTCCTCTTAGTGCCATCATAACTAAGTGGACTGGTACAGAGGATTGGGTCCTGAAAACTGAAAAATTGGCAGAATTGCAGAAGGTATTTCATTTGCCTTTTCTGACTTGGCATGTTTAAGAATATGAGGTGGAAATTTTGTTGTTTGTTGTTAGATAGTTGAAAATGCATTCTCTGTGGCACCTTCCAAAGATTCACCAAATTTATGACACGTAGTGTTTTGATTTTCGAAAAACATGTGAAGGCTGTGTTCGCGAAGATTAAATCCAAAGGGATTTGAAAATTTGGAGTCACCAACTAAGGAAACAGATCGTATTGTCAAGTGTGCAAGTCACTTGACCAATCCCTTGAAATTCTTTTCAAAACTTGAAGTTGATTTTGAAAGAAACCCATTTGAAGTTTTTACTCCAAATGGTTGTGAAAAATAGAAATTAGGCAAGGAAATTCCTTTGTTTAAAGAACAGGTGTTAGGCATCCCTAAACCCGTGCATAGGTCGCAGTTTACCCTCCTAGTTCAATTGATTTCAAAATTCTGGTCAAAGCTGTCCACAACAAATATCAAGATTTGCACAAGTGCAATAACTAAAAGTTAAACTAAATTATAATTGGGGGTTTTAAATTACATAATTTCTGGAGAACAACTGAAGAATAGAAGCTAAATCACACCTTGAACCTGCACTTTTGTCCATTTGATAGTGTAGTTAAAAAATATTACGTATACTCATCATCGCTATTTACAAAGCAGTTCCAATTTCGAACTGAGTGTATTTTCCCAAAAAGGTAAGACTTATGTTCTATCTGAACTATGGGTACCACACGCAGTTTGCTGATAATGAAGATCTTCAAAATGAGTGGAGGGAAGCAAAAAGGAGCAACAAGATTAAAGTTGTCTCCTTTCTCAAAGAAAAGACAGGGTATTCTGTTGTCCCAGATGCAATGTTTGATATTCAGGTGTGTTATTCTCCTTTTTTCAGTTCTGGCCATGAGATTAATTAGCTTTATCTTAGTTATATGAATCATTCTTGTTCTTGGACGAAGTATCATGCACTTGTCAATTAAAAAACCAATTCTCAGGTAAAACGCATTCACGAGTACAAGCGACAACTGTTAAATATCTTCGGCATCGTTTATCGGTATAAGAAGATGAAAGAAATGACAGCTGCAGAAAGAAAGACTAACTTCGTTCCTCGAGTATGCATATTTGGGGGAAAAGCTTTTTGCCACATATGTGCAAGCCAAGAGGATTGTAAAATTTATCACAGATGTTGGTGCTACTATAAATCATGATCCAGAAATCGGTGATCTGTTGAAGGTATTAACATGATTATTTCTCTTGAAAGTTTTTTTCTTTGATTTTGATACAAGCTATTCTTTTCTAGCAGTAAGAGGTCACTTTTTTTTTCTTTTTTTCTTTTTTTTTTTTATTAATCTGTGATATTTCTGCATCTGTTTCATCATGTGATTACTTTTTGCACTTTTAACCTGAAGAGTCCTCTCCTTTATCTCTTGTAGGTAGTCTTTGTGCCAGATTACAATGTCAGTGTTGCTGAACTGCTAATTCCTGCTAGCGATCTATCAGAACATATCAGGTAATTAACTGACTCCCATCTTTCTTTTCAATTGTGCTGCCACTGGTAACAATTGATCCAACAACTCTATACTATGTTAAATTTGTTTGTGGCTTTGTGCGAACATAACTGGACGATTAGCTGCTTAGTTTCTCATCACTAGAATAACTCGGGTGTTGAGAGTGATATCATGCTATAATACTGTTATTATTGTACTATTCATCACATGCATAGTTTATATATGTATCAAATCGAATGCATAGTGAAGTGGTGTGACATGACAGTGATCATCTCATTCATTCACACACACAAAGCAGCACCATTTTATTTGATTGTCCTGGCAGTAAACTGTGTATGTTCTATTTGGAATTTCAATTGTTGCAAAATGATCCTACTATATGTGATAATATAGTAATTTGGGCACCATTAAGATTCCTGTCCTTATGCAGTTATAGTCTCTCTAATGTGTCCTGCCTTCGTGTGGACGACATCAGTTTTCCTAACATGTCTGCAGTGGCGCATGCTTATGATGTGAAAATTTCCGCTGAATGCTGTTTATACATCGAAGGCTGCCAATAGGGCTGGCACTTTTGGATCTTCATGCTCCTCTTTTATTGATGGCGGTTTACACTTTTCCCCATTTTTGACACAAACAGATCAATACTTATATGGCCTAGTAACATCAACTTTACGTATCAAAATAAAACTTAAAGGGAACTACTGGGCAGTGGCTAGTCTATTTCATTGGGAAAACTTTGGTAATAGCCAACTAATGGTTCATGAAAATTGAAGATTTAATGTTCCTTTTTAGAAAAAAAAAAAAGAGGATGATTTTATGTTGTCACTTAATGATACTTAAAGGGGGCAACTACTAGTGGAAAATGTTTATCCAAGCCAATTCATTTCTCAGTAATGTGACAACTGCATATAAAAATCTAATATTTCCATTAATCTTGTTGGTGTATGTTTTTAGCTTTATGTAGAGATTTATATGTATATTTGACTCTCTTTCTTCCTATCCCCAGTACGGCTGGAATGGAGGCCAGTGGAACCAGTAATATGAAGTTTGCAATGAATGGTTGTATCCAAATTGGTACATTGGATGGCGCTAATGTTGAAATAAGGGAAGAGGTTGGAGAAGAAAACTTCTTTCTCTTTGGTGCTCAAGCTCATGAAATTGCGGGGCTTAGAAAAGAAAGAGCTGACGGAAAGGTAAAGCTCACCCCTCTTTTGAGTGACATGTTGATCAATGTTCTTTTTTCTTGGTTGATTGGTCAAATTTCGTCTTTTATTTCCTTACCAGTAACCACCCCTAAAGTTTCTTCTTAGATGCATTTGAATGGTCACCTTGCTCAGTTATTGAACGAAAATCTTATTTCCCCTCTTTTGTAGTTTGTACCTGATGAACGTTTTGAAGAGGTGAAGGAATTTGTTAGAAGCGGTGCTTTTGGCTCTTATAACTATGATGACCTAATTGGATCGTTGGAAGGAAATGAAGGTTTTGGCCGTGCTGACTATTTCCTTGTGGGCAAGGACTTCCCCAGTTACATAGAATGCCAAGAGAAAGTTGATGAGGCATATCGCGACCAGAAAGTAAGTCCAGTTTGTTGCAATTCGTTGTGGATATTTTGTTTGGTTTCTCATGTTTTGTGTATGCTATTGACTTTGATCATTAAAATATTTGTAAAAAACGACTTGTGTTTATCACTTGGTCAGAGGTGGACAAAGATGTCAATCTTGAATACAGCGGGATCGTACAAGTTCAGCAGTGACAGAACAATCCATGAATATGCCAAAGACATTTGGAACATTGAAGCTGTGGAAATAGCATAAGAGGGGAAGTGAATGAAAAATAACAAAGGCACAGTATGTAGTTTCTCTTTTTATCATGTGATGAAGGTATATAATGTATGTGTAAGAGGATGATGTTATTACCACATAATAAGAGATGAAGAGTCTCATTTTCTGCTTCTCCTTGATTTAATGTTTTGGTGACATTAAATTATATCATGAAACAAGACTTATACTGCCTCATCCATCAAAATGGATGATTCCTAAAATTGGAGGAAAAGAAAGCAGTACAAACATTTGTGGCATAGTGCCGATAGAATCGTCCAACCATAAACGGATTGGATAATTAATTAATTTATTTATGTTGGATCAAATATGGATCCATCCATATTATTTCCCATAACATATGGACAACCTACATTAAACTTGCTATCACGAGCCAAATTCAAGTAAAATAAACTTCAAATGAAATTATGAACAATTTTTGTCATTTGTAAAACTCAAAAACAAAAGAGCAATATAAAGATGAAAATAACAAGAATATAAATTAACTTTCTTTCTTTCAAGTGTATTCAATATCATTCTCAATACTACTATTTATAGGATTACATTAAGGATGTCATAAACATGACGTTAAACCTTGAAAATACGAGGAAATAAACCCTAGGAGTTATGGTCATCCATTTGATCATACTATCAACAACATTACTACCAATATCAACCTTGGAGTTATGGTTATCCATTTGACCACTATCAACAACACTACTACGGAAATTAACCTAGGAGTTATGCTCATCAGTTTAACCACCAAATTATTCACAACAGTTAAAACACTTTTAATATCTGCTATATTTAAAGAACATGAGAATAGTTGTATTAACTGAATTTAGCTTGTGAGATGCATGCGAGCCATTTAAGTTGATCCAATGTTTTATCTGTTATTGTGCTAAGCACCCATCATTATAAGTAGGATTTTGCTCAAAAAAATTTCCTTTTTCTTTTAACATAAAAGAGTAAGTGCGAGGCTATTTGATTTTGTAATTTTTCTGGTAAATATTCAAATACCAAAAAGTATAACAACAAATAGTAGAGAATGACTCTGTTCTGTATCTACAAGGGACAAAACAAATAGTAAAGAATGAATCTCAGTTAAGCTGACTATCTGATTACTAGTAAGAAAAGTAGGGGTTTCAAACAACAGCAGGCATGTCCTTTAGCCAGGCATCCAGGGGCTTACCAATTGCATAGACAATAAATCCAATCTCTCTAAGCTTGTCCGCGTCAACAACATTTCTACCATCAAATATGAAAGCAGGTTTCTGCATGTTATCGTATATCTTCTTGTAATCAAGACTCTTGAATCCATCCCACTCTGTAAGAATGCAAACAACAAGAGCATCCTTTGTCGTGGTGTAGGCATCCCACACGACTGAAACTTGTTTCACACCAGTCGGACTCATTGGCTGGAGGTGAAGGGGATGATCCCAATCAACCTTTTCATTGCAAGGTCCCTTTGGATTTGGTCCTCGTTAACCTGAGGGTCATATATTGCTCAGCTTAGCCTTGTCTCCTAATAGTCCCTTGCAAACATCAATTGCAGGGGTCTCCCGAGTATCACCAGTATCCTTCTTGAAAGCAAAACCTAGAATGGCCACTTTCTTGCCTAATACTGTGTTGAACATGGAGGCAACAACACGATTGACAAAACGAATCTTCTGATAGTCATTGATCTTGATTACCTGTTTCCAGTATTCAGCCACCTCTGGAAGACCATTGCATTCGCATATGTAAACCAGATTCAGAACATCCTTCTGGAAGCAAGAGCCACCGAATCCAACACTAGCATTAAGAAACTTGGGACGAATCCTGGAGTCCTTACCAACAACATATGATACCTCTGAAACATTTGCTCCAGTAGCCTCGCAGAGAGCTGACATGGCATTCACAGAAGAGATTCTTTGGGCCAAGAATGCATTGGCAGCCAGTTTTGAGAGCTCAGCAGACCACAAATTGGTTGTGATGATGCAATCTTCAGGAACCCATTGGGTATAAACATCCTTCAATGCTTGGATTGCCTTCTGGCCTCCTGGAGTTTCGCGTCCTCCAATTAAGACTGTTAGGTTTAAAAAGGTCTTCAATTGCAGTCCCCTCTGCAAGAAAGTCAGGGTTTGAGAGGATTTTGGAAGTTAATTCCGTTGTTGCTGTTGTGGGTCAAAATCCTCTCAATTGCCTCAGCATTTTTGACTGGAACAGTTGATTTCTCAACCCCAATTTTGCCAGATTTTGAGACATCAGCAATCATGCGAGCTGCACTCTCCCAGTAAGTGAGATCAGCAGCCTTGCCTGCTCCGAGGCCTCTAGTCTTTGTAAGAGTGTTAACAGAAACAAAAACTGTATCAGCTTCACACACATGTTTCTCCGCATCTGTGCTAAAGAAGAGATTCATGCCTCGGCATTCCTTCACTATATCCCAAAGGCCTGGCTCATAGATAGGGAGATGGTCACTGGTTTAGGCGGTGATGCGAGGCACTGAAATATCTACAACAGCTACTTCAACAGAGGGGCATTTCAGTGCTATGACAGCCATGGTGGGACCACCTACATATCCAGCTCCTATACAACAAATCTTAACCATTTTCCTTTTTTTCTAAATTCTGCAATAGGAAAAAGTTCAATTACATTTTCTAGAATGGGAGAAAGAGGAAATTTATACTAATACTGTAACATTATCATATAGCTTCAGTAAACAAAAATAGTGGATGAGATATTGCATCACTTGCATATATATGACACCACAAATTCAATTTATTTGTCTTACTTTTCATTTTGATTCTAACATGACATATTTAAGATTAAAAGACATTTTAGTACATTCTACATACTAGACCACATGATTCAATGCCAAATCAAATCAAACAAAGTAGAATATATGGATACCGGAATTTTGAGTGATTGTGAAAATTGGCACAGAAAGAAGAAGAAAACAATTTTCTTAGTACTGATCCAAAATCAACAAGGGAAATTCACACAACACTGCATTCTGCTGGGAAGTGGGAACCTAAGATTAATAAGGAAGACCAATCAGACATTTGCATCATCTGATCAGATACCTAAAAGTACACACAATTAATTAACCTTAGAAATTTCAACTTCCCACTTATCTAACTAGACAATGAAAAAATTAGACACTTCCATTATCAAATTATATTTTATAATTTTCAATGATCAATCACTTTGTCAAAAAATACCCCCATC
This sequence comes from Solanum commersonii, assembly GCA_029007595.1. Taxonomy (NCBI): domain Eukaryota; kingdom Viridiplantae; phylum Streptophyta; class Magnoliopsida; order Solanales; family Solanaceae; genus Solanum; species Solanum commersonii. Next base: position 7,021 of record JAJTWQ010000257.1, read on the forward strand.
ACCTTCCTTCTTGTCTTAGCACCAAGTATAATTTAATATAAAATTGCAGAAAGTCTGACCCTTTTTTTTTTATGTTGGAAATGGTAATGTGGAAAAAAATGAAATTTAGTTTTACATAAAACAGGAACAAGTGAAGTGATGTGAATTTGCTTAATAGTAAAAATGGGAAAAGAGAGGTGTCCCCTTAAATGTGTGTCTACGTTACGCACGCTACGCCTTGCCCTTGCAACATCTACATTTGACTACTCTTTTAACCCGGAATCAGATATATATATAAAGTTGAATAATAAAAGTTCGACATGGCACCTTTTTTTTGCCCAGAATTGTTTTTGTCAATTTTTTGGACTTTTACTTTAATTTGTTCTTTTAAAAAAAAATTAGAAAATAGGTACACTTAAATTTTGTAAAAATTAGGCAAATGACATAGTATAAGAAAGAAATTACTTCCTTTCCCTACTCTTTCATTAATTACCAAAAATCCCTTTTTTTAGTGTTTTTCGGATACATAATATAGCAGTGTGGATACTTAATATAGCAGCGCGGATACTTTAATTAATAACGGGCGGATACTTAAATTATTAAGTTGTTAGCAGCACGGATACTTAATTAACGGGCGGATGCATAATATAGCAGCGCGGATACTTTAATTAATAAATAGGCAGATACTTAAATTATTAAGTTGTTGGCAACACGGATATTTAATTAACGGGCGGATGCATAATATAGCGGCGCGGATACTTTAATTAATAACGGGCGGATACTTAAACTAATAAAGTATCCGGTTAAGTTGAATTGGGGGAAAATAAGGGATTTTTGTATTTTAGCAAAAGAGTAGGGAAATATTGAGAATAGGTAAAGAAGTGTTGTGTATTTAAGTAATTTTACCTAAAATGTAAAATGTTGGGCCCGTGCCATTTCTCTCTGCAAAGGTTAATTTTATCTTTTTATCTTCCATCTTTTAATACAATACTACTCCACATTAATAAAATCAATTAGGAATTATAAAAATTGAAGGTGGATAAATACATGAATATATATATATATATATATCGAATAAACAAGAAAATTATAGTGAGAGGTGAAAAGTTGATTGAATTGAATATATATATATTTTAAATTATAAAAAATAAAATAAGTAAATAATTTTTCTCTCATCTTTGAATGTATGCAAAATTAAATAATGAAACTTATAAATATGGAAGATTAGATAGTTATGAGTATTTTGTTAATATAATTAAGAGTATCATTTGCAAATATGTAGAGGTGTGAATTATAAAAATGAGATTTTAAATAAACTAATTGTGAAATATAACAAATAATGAAGGCAAAATAAAGAATCTTGGAAAGATATAAATAGTACGGAAAAGGGCTCAAAATACCTCCGAATTGTCACGACATAACCCACCGGGTCGTGCGGGCACCTACTCTACCACCTAAGTAGGGGAACCCTCATAGCCCAACGTTTTTAAATATGTAGAAAATTTGGAAAAGCGACGAATAAAAAGGACTCATGTAATTTATAAATAAGAGTTTTTAAATACAATTCCGATTAAGACTTGTAAAGTAATTAACTCCCCAGGGATCTAGTCTAAACAAGTACAAGAGCTACTAAGAATACAATGTGAAACATGATAACGAAAAGACACAACTTTCACCATGCGGAAGGAAAGATAGAAGCTATTGGAGATTTGTCGTCGTCTTTGCCTATGAAACATCACTGACTCTACAACCATGACTATGCCCAAAAAGGCATAGCAAGAATAGTATCAGTACAATCACACGTACTGGTAGGCATGATCGGACAACCCGAATACCCACCGCATAATATTAGAAATCAAATGCCGGAACATGCAATAAGAATAATCCCTCATCCACCATGATATTTTGATTGCCCTTACCCTTCCGGATATTAACAACATTAGTTCATGACTTGCCTCTAACCCATTACTTACTTCGTTCGTGATTTCACCCAATCAATCAAATCAACTTATGACCCCACACTACGGCTATCGAGGCTTACTAGCCGTTTCATGAAACCATAACCTAACCTCAACGATAATACCCATGATCTCATTCAAGGCAACAAAGATACCTATAAGTCCCTTAGTTCCCCTTTACCATACTACAACCAAATTGAGACGCTACCATCCACAATTTACTACACAATCAGGTATCTCCAATTAACTTACAACATCGCAACCCCCACTTATATGAACACAATGTACAATTCACCAATTATTCAAGAAACATGCCCAATTCCATATTATCAATAATACAAGCAATTACACATATAATGCAAGTCAATGGTCCTCTCATGAAACCCACTCCCAAATTGTTAGTGTATTGAAACTTAATTATAGGTGGACCAATAAAAATAATGTCATTTAATTAAATAATTTATTTATGCCACATTAACTTCTATTAAAAGGAAGGTTACTTTAGACTTAAATTTAACCCGGCATTTTTTATCCAATAGATAAAAGGACATTTTTGAGCCATTTCCAATACGTTAAGGGCATTTTTGACCCTTTTTTTTTTTTTTTTTTAATTAAAAAATTCAATCATATTTACTATTCTAATTATATCTAATAAGATACAAAAAAAAAAAAAAAACCTCCATCTATTTGCATTCCCTACTTAAATAACATGTCTCTTCAAATTCTTTCTAACTATTCTTCGACTTACATAATTTATAAATAACAATTATCTATGGAGATGTTGAATGTTCATTTTCATTTTCTCATTCTTTCTTTTTATTAGTATAGTTTTTCCTCTTTTTTAAACTTTGTTTTCTTCATCTTTTCATCAATCATGTACTTAATAATATCACAATATTGTCTTCATTTTGATAAAGATCATAGATATATTTATTAAAAATTCATCATAGAGATCATAGATATATTCTTCAAGATTCATCACATATATGTTCACATTAGTTTGGTACAAGTTCATCAAAATGAATAAGGAAACTTAATGACCTTGAAAGATTTCATCAAGAGATGGTCATATTAGTATAAAAGTTTGAATGCTTTCCAAATATTTTGAAGATTCATTCATGTATTATTTTGATTTCAATTAATATTGTTCTTTTTTTTAATTATTATTAGATATATAATTTCTTTTTATTCAGCAAAAATGAAATTATGAAACTCTACTAACCAACATATAAGAAAGCTCAATTAGCATTTTTTACTCATTTAATTTCTCCTCCTCCTCCTCCTCTTCTTCTTCTTATGTGAATGAATGAAGATGAAAAGTTATACAATTTTATTTTTGTGGATATATATTTATCAATTCCTAATTAATATTTTAAATTTCTGTCACAATTGAAAGATATAATATTATCCATCATGATACATTTCTTATAGCTATTACATATTGTTGCCCTTAAAAATATATATTATGGTTTATCATATTAAAAAATAGTCATAGAATAAATAAATAAATAATCTTTTCAATATTTTTTAAAACTTTTAATTAAAAGACAAATTATCTAATGAAAAGAATGAAGAAAAAATTCTCAGTTTCATATTATAAAAGCTCAAAAGTCAAATTGTTTCCCCTCTTTATCACATTAATTATATTAAAACTAAAAAAAATACTAGTTCTTAACTTCTCTTTATTATTATTAAAAAAAACTTTAAATTCCTTCATTTAATTCTCCCAATAACATATCTATTAGTATGATCAGATATATAAAATATTTTTCTTTATGATATTATAAATAAGATATATATATATATAAAAGATTATATAGTTTTACTATAATAAATGTGCATATGTGAATAATGTGTATTTAACTTATAATTATTTAAAGCAAAAATAATTTATCTTAAATTTTCCACATTTAAGAAGGAGTTATCTTTTAAATAGTTATATTATTATCATACATTAATTTTTTTAGTGATGACTACAATACTTATTAGTTTATAAACTCTTCCACTGCTCCACATCTATTAGGGACAAATATTGATTCAACTCTTGGTATACTTTTCTATAACTTGACACTTAATGTATTCTTGAAAATTTAATATTTTGTCACTCTATGATAATCTTTATATAATCGAAAAGATAAGTAACACAACAAATTACTAATGACATATGATTTCTTATAATTATACATTTTATTTTTTATGTTATGTTTTTAAATTCTTTTATTTTCTTTGCAAAGTATGATCTCCGATATAATGTTATATAATCAACTTAATTTATTTTTCTTAAGATGTTGGACTTAAGATATTTATTTTCTAATGTATACTTATGTTGAAACATAATTCAAGTATTTTTCTTACTTTTATGCATCACAAATATATTTTAAATTATTTGCATTACAGATTAAGTGATTTATACATACACAAAGTCATGTAATTTATAATGAATCAAACTAATTAATGTTACTTTTGTTGAACTAATAATATTGTTATAAAATTTATTGAATTTAATAAGAAACTACGATAATCAATTTACTGAAATTTTTCAGATTAACATTTTATGTTATTTTTATCAACAATATTAAGTGAAAATTACAGTATGAAAATGTCTTTCTAGCAATTTTTTGAACAGACAACATTAAGATTGTGACTCGATTTGTATTTTTTTTTTATACACTATTTAAAAAAAAAATAGTCAATTAAGATTTCAATTATCCAAAAAATATATTTAATTATGCTTGAAGCGCTGATGAGTATACTAGTTCTAAATAATTGACAAAAATGATAAATGGCAATTTTGACAAAGAAAGGTGTCACGTCATTCTTTTATTATTCAGCTTTATATCTATAAATATGAGAAATCTTATTATATAAACACATATAAGTAAGAATGATTAAGATAAATATTCATCAATAAATGATGAACTACTACTATTAAAAAAATTAAAATGCATTGATAATTTTGTAAGAGCATTTCCCAAGAACACCTAAACTAAAATGATTGATTCATATATGCATAGTTTGATTGTGAAAGATATATATAGGTTAATTTTTATAAAATTGATTGAATTGAATAAATATTCTTTAGTTATAAAAAAATAAGTAATTAAATTTGTCTCCATCTTTTAACATATGCAAAATTAAATAATGAAAGTTATAAATATTGAAGATTAGATAGTTATGAGTATTTTATTAATATAATTAAGAATATAATTTATAAATATGTAGAGGTGTGAGTTATAAAGATGAGATTTTTAAATAAACTAATGGAGAAAAATTAGAAAAGAAAATTAAAAAAGGAGCAAGAAGAGATAAATATAACTTTGCCTATATCTCGATACTCCTCCGTTTCACAAAGAGTGACATGGTTTGGCAGCACGAAATTTTAGAAAATAAAGAATACTTTTGAATCTTGTGGTCCTAAATTAAAGTTATATCAATTTTACTAAATTGCTCTTCAATCTTGTGGCTTTAAACATGTCACGTGGAAATATGAAATTAAAATGTTACTAAAAAAGGAAAGAAGTCATTTTTTTTAAACATACTAAAAAAAAAGAGATCATTCTTTTTTAAACGGATGGAGTACTATTTATTTTTGTATATATAAATAACAAATAAATTTGTAATATTTTAATCACAGTTATATTTGTAAATGTTTTAAATTAAGTAAAGAAGACAAAAGAAGGAATGCTTGAAAAGATATAAATAGTACTAATATTAATGAGGAAAGAGAAAAGGTAAGTGTAGGTATTTTTTGAAAGCATAATATTAACGAGGAAAGAGGAAATTTAAGTGTAGGTATTTTCTGAAATTTTTTAAAGCACAATTATTTTGGTAATAATATATGAAAAATAAAGAAGTAAAAAGAGGAAAGATAGGAAGATATAAATAGTGTAGTAATAATTAGGAAAGAGAAAATTTAAGTGTACCTATTTTATGATTTTTTTAAAAAAGAACAAATTAAAGTAAAAGTCCAAAAAATTGACAAAAACAATTCTGGGCAAAAAAAGGTGCCATGTCGGACTTTTATTATTCAACTTTATATATATATCTGATTCCGGGTTAAAAGAGTAGTCAAATGTAGATGTTGCAAGGGCAAGGCGTAGCGTGCGTAACGTAGACACACATTTAAGGGGACACCTCTCTTTTCCCATTTTTACTATTAAGCAAATTCACATCACTTCACTTGTTCCTGTTTTATGTAAAACTAAATTTCATTTTTTTCCACATTACCATTTCCAACATAAAAAAAAGGGTCAGACTTTCTGCAATTTTATATTAAATTATACTTGGTGCTAAGACAAGAAGGAAGGTGATGGGGGTATTTTTTGACAAAGTGATTGATCATTGAAAATTATAAAATATAATTTGATAATGGAAGTGTCTAATTTTTTCATTGTCTAGTTAGATAAGTGGGAAGTTGAAATTTCTAAGGTTAATTAATTGTGTGTACTTTTTAGGTATCTGATCAGATGATGCAAATGTCTGATTGGTCTTCCTTATTAATCTTAGGTTCCCACTTCCCAGCAGAATGCAGTGTTGTGTGAATTTCCCTTGTTGATTTTGGATCAGTACTAAGAAAATTGTTTTCTTCTTCTTTCTGTGCCAATTTTCACAATCACTCAAAATTCCGGTATCCATATATTCTACTTTGTTTGATTTGATTTGGCATTGAATCATGTGGTCTAGTATGTAGAATGTACTAAAATGTCTTTTAATCTTAAATATGTCATGTTAGAATCAAAATGAAAAGTAAGACAAATAAATTGAATTTGTGGTGTCATATATATGCAAGTGATGCAATATCTCATCCACTATTTTGTTTACTGAAGCTATATGATAATGTTACAGTATTAGTATAAATTTCCTCTTTCTCCCATTCTAGAAAATGTAATTGAACTTTTTCCTATTGCAGAATTTAGAAAAAGGAAAATGGTTAAGATTTGTTGTATAGGAGCTGGATATGTAGGTGGTCCCACCATGGCTGTCATAGCACTGAAATGCCCCTCTGTTGAAGTAGCTGTTGTAGATATTTCAGTGCCTCGCATCACCGCCTAAACCAGTGACCATCTCCCTATCTATGAGCCAGGCCTTTGGGATATAGTGAAGGAATGCCGAGGCATGAATCTCTTCTTTAGCACAGATGCGGAGAAACATGTGTGTGAAGCTGATACAGTTTTTGTTTCTGTTAACACTCTTACAAAGACTAGAGGCCTCGGAGCAGGCAAGGCTGCTGATCTCACTTACTGGGAGAGTGCAGCTCGCATGATTGCTGATGTCTCAAAATCTGGCAAAATTGGGGTTGAGAAATCAACTGTTCCAGTCAAAAATGCTGAGGCAATTGAGAGGATTTTGACCCACAACAGCAACAACGGAATTAACTTCCAAAATCCTCTCAAACCCTGACTTTCTTGCAGAGGGGACTGCAATTGAAGACCTTTTTAAACCTAACAGTCTTAATTGGAGGACGCGAAACTCCAGGAGGCCAGAAGGCAATCCAAGCATTGAAGGATGTTTATACCCAATGGGTTCCTGAAGATTGCATCATCACAACCAATTTGTGGTCTGCTGAGCTCTCAAAACTGGCTGCCAATGCATTCTTGGCCCAAAGAATCTCTTCTGTGAATGCCATGTCAGCTCTCTGCGAGGCTACTGGAGCAAATGTTTCAGAGGTATCATATGTTGTTGGTAAGGACTCCAGGATTCGTCCCAAGTTTCTTAATGCTAGTGTTGGATTCGGTGGCTCTTGCTTCCAGAAGGATGTTCTGAATCTGGTTTACATATGCGAATGCAATGGTCTTCCAGAGGTGGCTGAATACTGGAAACAGGTAATCAAGATCAATGACTATCAGAAGATTCGTTTTGTCAATCGTGTTGTTGCCTCCATGTTCAACACAGTATTAGGCAAGAAAGTGGCCATTCTAGGTTTTGCTTTCAAGAAGGATACTGGTGATACTCGGGAGACCCCTGCAATTGATGTTTGCAAGGGACTATTAGGAGACAAGGCTAAGCTGAGCAATATATGACCCTCAGGTTAACGAGGACCAAATCCAAAGGGACCTTGCAATGAAAAAGGTTGATTGGGATCATCCCCTTCACCTCCAGCCAATGAGTCCGACTGGTGTGAAACAAGTTTCAGTCGTGTGGGATGCCTACACCACGACAAAGGATGCTCTTGTTGTTTGCATTCTTACAGAGTGGGATGGATTCAAGAGTCTTGATTACAAGAAGATATACGATAACATGCAGAAACCTGCTTTCATATTTGATGGTAGAAATGTTGTTGACGTGGACAAGCTTAGAGAGATTGGATTTATTGTCTATGCAATTGGTAAGCCCCTGGATGCCTGGCTAAAGGACATGCCTGCTGTTGTTTGAAACCCCTACTTTTCTTACTAGTAATCAGATAGTCAGCTTAACTGAGATTCATTCTTTACTATTTGTTTTGTCCCTTGTAGATACAGAACAGAGTCATTCTCTACTATTTGTTGTTATACTTTTTGGTATTTGAATATTTACCAGAAAAATTACAAAATCAAATAGCCTCGCACTTACTCTTTTATGTTAAAAGAAAAAGGAAATTTTTTTGAGCAAAATCCTACTTATAATGATGGGTGCTTAGCACAATAACAGATAAAACATTGGATCAACTTAAATGGCTCGCATGCATCTCACAAGCTAAATTCAGTTAATACAACTATTCTCATGTTCTTTAAATATAGCAGATATTAAAAGTGTTTTAACTGTTGTGAATAATTTGGTGGTTAAACTGATGATCATAACTCCTAGGTTAATTTCCGTAGTAGTGTTGTTGATAGTGGTCAAATGGATAACCATAACTCCAAGGTTGATATTGGTAGTAATGTTGTTGATAGTATGATCAAATGGATGACCATAACTCCTAGGGTTTATTTCCTCGTATTTTCAAGGTTTAACGTCATGTTTATGACATCCTTAATGTAATCCTATAAATAGTAGTATTGAGAATGATATTGAATACACTTGAAAGAAAGAAAGTTAATTTATATTCTTGTTATTTTCATCTTTATATTGCTCTTTTGTTTTTTAAGTTTTACAAATGACAAAAATTGTTCATAATTTCATTTGAAGTTTATTTTACTTGAATTTGGCTCGTGATAGCAAGTTTAATGTAGGTTGTCCATATGTTATGGGAAATAATATGGATGGATCCATATTTGATCCAACATAAATAAATTAATTAATTATCCAATCCGTTTATGGTTGGACGATTCTATCGGCACTATGCCACAAATGTTTGTACTGCTTTCTTTTCCCCTCCAATTTTAGGAATCATCCATTTTGATGGATGAGGCAGTATAAGTCTTGTTTCATGATATAATTTAATGTCACCAAAACATTAAATCAAGGAGAAGCAGAAAATGAGACTCTTCATCTCTTATTATGTGGTAATAACATCATCCTCTTACACATACATTATATACCTTCATCACATGATAAAAAGAGAAACTACATACTGTGCCTTTGTTATTTTTCATTCACTTCCCCCTCTTATGCTATTTCCACAGCTTCAATGTTCCAAATGTCTTTGGCATATTCATGGATTGTTCTGTCACTGCTGAACTTGTACGATCCCGCTGTATTCAAGATTGACATCTTTGTCCACCTCTGACCAAGTGATAAACACAAGTCCTTTTTTTTACAAATATTTTAATGATCAAAGTCAATAGCATACACAAAACATGAGAAACCAAACAAAATATCCACAACGAATTGCAACAAACTGGACTTACTTTCTGGTCGCGATATGCCTCATCAACTTTCTCTTGGCATTCTATGTAACTGGGGAAGTCCTTGCCCACAAGGAAATAGTCAGCACGGCCAAAACCTTCATTTCCTTCCAACGATCCAATTAGGTCATCATAGTTATAAGAGCCAAAAGCACCGCTTCTAACAAATTCCTTCACCTCTTCAAAACGCAAAAGAGGGGAAATAAGATTTTCGTTCAATAACTGAGCAAGGTGACCATTCAAATGCATCTAAGAAGAAACTTTAGGGGTGGTTACTGGTAAGGAAATAAAAGACGAAATTTGACCAATCAACCAAGAAAAAAGAACATTGATCAACATGTCACTCAAAAGAGGGGTGAGCTTTACCTTTCCGTCAGCTCTTTCTTTTCTAAGCCCCGCAATTTCATGAGCTTGAGCACCAAAGAGAAAGAAGTTTTCTTCTCCAACCTCTTCCCTTATTTCAACATTAGCGCCATCCAATGTACCAATTTGGATACAACCATTCATTGCAAACTTCATATTACTGGTTCCACTGGCCTCCATTCCAGCCGTACTGGGGATAGGAAGAAAGAGAGTCAAATATACATATAAATCTCTACATAAAGCTAAAAACATACACCAACAAGATTAATGGAAATATTAGATTTTTATATGCAGTTGTCACATTACTGAGAAATGAATTGGCTTGGATAAACATTTTCCACTAGTAGTTGCCCCCTTTAAGTATCATTAAGTGACAACATAAAATCATCCTCTTTTTTTTTTTTTTTCTAAAAAGGAACATTAAATCTTCAATTTTCATGAACCATTAGTTGGCTATTACCAAAGTTTTCCCAATGAAATAGACTAGCCACTGCCCAGTAGTTCCCTTTAAGTTTTATTTTGATACGTAAAGTTGATGTTACTAGGCCATATAAGTATTGATCTGTTTGTGTCAAAAAAATGGGGAAAAGCGTTAACCGCCATCAATAAAAGAGGAGCATGAAGATCCAAAAGTGCTACCCCTATTCCCAGCCTTCGATGTATAAACAGGATTCAGCTGAAATTTTCACATCATATGCATTCGCCACTGCAGACATGTTAGGAAAACTGATGTCGTCCACACGAAGGCAGGACACATTAGAGAGACTATAACTGCATAAGGACAGGAATCTTAATGGTGCCCAAATTACTATATTATCACATATAGTAGGATCATTTTGTAACAATTGAAATTCCAAATAGAACATACACAGTTTACAGCCAGGACAATCAAATAAAATGGTGCTGCTTTGTGTGTGTGAATGAATGAGATGATCACTGTCATGTCACACCACTTCACTATGCATTCGATTTGATACATATATAAACTATGCATGTGATGAATAGTACAATAATAACAGTATTATAGCATGATATCACTCTCAACACCCGAGTTATTCTAGTGATGAGAAACTAAGCAGCTAATCGTCCAGTTATGTTCGCACAAAGCCACAAACAAATTTAACATAGTATAGAGTTGTTGGATCAATTGTTACCAGTGGCAGCACAATTGAAAAGAAAGATGGGAGTCAGTTAATTACCTGATATGTTCTGATAGATCGCTAGCAGGAATTAGCAGTTCAGCAACACTGACATTGTAATCTGGCACAAAGACTACCTACAAGAGATAAAGGAGAGGACTCTTCAGGTTAAAAGTGCAAAAAGTAATCACATGATGAAACAGATGCAGAAATATCACAGATTAATAAAAAAAAAAAAAAAAAAGAAAAAAAAAGTGACCTCTTACTGCTAGAAAAGAATAGCTTGTATCAAAATCAAAGAAAAAAACTTTCAAGAGAAATAATCATGTTAATACCTTCAACAGATCACCGATTTCTGGATCATGATTTATAGTAGCACCAACATCTGTGATAAATTTTACAATCCTCTTGGCTTGCACATATGTGGCAAAAGCTTTTCCCCCAAATATGCATACTCGAGGAACGAAGTTAGTCTTTCTTTCTGCAGCTGTCATTTCTTTCATCTTCTTATACCGATAAACGATGCCGAAGATATTTAACAGTTGTCGCTTGTACTCGTGAATGCGTTTTACCTGAGAATTGGTTTTTTAATTGACAAGTGCATGATACTTCGTCCAAGAACAAGAATGATTCATATAACTAAGATAAAGCTAATTAATCTCATGGCCAGAACTGAAAAAGGAGAATAACACACCTGAATATCAAACATTGCATCTGGCACAACAGAATACCCTGTCTTTTCTTTGAGAAAGGAGACAACTTTAATCTTGTTGCTCCTTTTTGCTTCCCTCCACTCATTTTGAAGATCTTCATTATCAGCAAACTGTGTGTGGTACCCATAGTTCAGATAGAGCATAAGTCTTACCTTTTTGGGAAAATACACTCAGTTCGAAATTGGAACTGCTTTGTAAATAGCGATGATGAGTATACGTAATATTTTTTAACTACACTATCAAATGGACAAAAGTGCAGGTTCAAGGTGTGATTTAGCTTCTATTCTTCAGTTGTTCTCCCGAAATTATGTAATTTAAAACCCCCAATTATAATTTAGTTTAACTTTAGTTATTGCACTTGTGCAAATCTTGATATTTGTTGTGGACAGCTTTGACCAGAATTTTGAAATCAATTGAACTAGGAGGGTAAACTGCGACCTATGCACGGGTTTAGGGATGCCTAACACCTGTTCTTTAAACAAAGGAATTTCCTTGCCTAATTTCTATTTTTCACAACCATTTGGAGTAAAAAACTTCAAATGGGTTTCTTTCAAAATCAACTTCAAGTTTTGAAAAGAATTTCAAGGGATTGGTCAAGTGACTTGCACACTTGACAATACGATCTGTTTCCTTAGTTGGTGACTCCAAATTTTCAAATCCCTTTGGATTTAATCTTCGCGAACACAGCCTTCACATGTTTTTCGAAAATCAAAAACACTACGTGTCATAAATTTGGTGAATCTTTGGAAGGTGCCACAGAGAATGCATTTTCAACTATCTAACAACAAACAACAAAATTTCCACCTCATATTCTTAAACATGCCAAGTCAGAAAAGGCAAATGAAATACCTTCTGCAATTCTGCCAATTTTTCAGTTTTCAGGACCCAATCCTCTGTACCAGTCCACTTAGTTATGATGGCACTAAGAGGAGGATTGCAGAAACGAATCCATCTTCTTGGAGTCACTCCATTTGTTTTGTTTTGGAACTTTTCCGGCCAGAGCTGTAAATGTTAAGAGTAAGATAATACATGAATTAAAACTCAGTTTGACAAAAATCACTGATCTGATACATATCAAAAGATTCATACTAATGATGCTTACCTCATAGAAGTCATTGAAAACCTCCTCCTTCACAATTTCACTATGGATCTCAGCAACTCCATTAACAGCATGGCCGCCCACAACACACAGGTTGGCCATGCGTACCTTCTTAGGTGGTATAACAGCTGGTTCCGGACTCACGGGAGTTTTCTTGTCAATGTCTTTTTCTGCAGCTGCTTCTATCTTCACACTAGTTTTCTTACCAGTGTCATCTTCATCATTAGTCACAACTTTATCGGAAGCTTCGACTTTGTCATGGACTTCTACTGTTTCAGTATCATCATCAACTGAGATTTCAGGCTTAATAAATAATTCAGCAACAGAACTGGGAAGATCAAAATTTTCTAAGATTCTCATTGTAGTCAACTTTTCCTCCAATTTGTTCAGATCCATTGAACCATATTTTAATACAATTTCATGTACCAGCTGTTAGGATAGCACACTGCAGAAATTAGTCAAAATAGTTTAACTTGCATAACCAAATAAATTTGTTAAATTTGTAGCTCCATCACCTCCTCGTCAATCGCCTCAATGATTTCGACATGTCTGGGAAGCAGTTTCTGCATCAATTCATAACTCCATTTCTCCAGTGCCTCAGGCAAAACAGTATGGTTTGTGTAGGCCACAGTTCTGGTAAGTTTCCAGCATTAAGGATTTCAGTGTTTCTAATAAGAAAATAAAATTGGAGGTATTGTTTTATGTTTAAAAGTAAAAGTGTGTTATCTCCCGTCATTTTGATGTTCGAAGACCAATTCAGATGATGTGGAACTTAAAGTTTAGTAATAAGATCTCATACTGTAGTATCACTTGTGTCATGTATTTAAACAAATTCAGATGATGCTTCCGTACAGTATATTCAGCACAAACCTCAATTTCCCACATGCAAAGCTTGTAACTTTCAGTACCTTTGAGTAATATTCCAAGCTTCATTCCAATTCAAGCCCTTCAGATCTATCAATATTCTCATCAGCTCAGGGATACAAAGTGTAGGGTGAGTGTCATTCATCTGCACAGCAACTTTTTCAGGAAACTCTTCCCACTTAATACGATCACCTGATCTCCTCTCAAATTGAGAAATAATATCTTGGAGAGAAGCCGAGCATAAGGTATATTGTTGCTTCAACCGAAGGATCTTTCCCTCCTCTGATTCATCCCCAGGGTAGAGTATGTAACATATCTGATGTTAGAGAAGAACTAGCTTAGACCAGTGTTTTTGAGAGCGAGAAGCGCTAAAAAGCGACAAGGACCCGCTTTGCTTAAAGCAGAAGTGAAACACAGTTCTAAAAGAGTACCAAAATAAACCTCGCACAAATAAGTAAACTAACTAGATAAAAAAAAGCTCAACAAAAATGACACATAAGCAAATCTTTCAATTTAAAAACTAAAAAGTAGACAGCCAAAAATCCTCCATTGGGCATGCAAAATAAAAACCAGAACATAAATGGATCAACATCCGATTCTTCTTAAAGATTGTCAAAACCTCTTTTATCAACATCATTATATTGCTCATCATCTTCTCTTTCACTATAACCTCAAAAGGCGACATACCTATGTGCCGCTGCAGTCCATCACTTAAAGCGTATAAGAGACCCCTTCTAATAACACTAGCTTAGCCATCTAAACTAATGCTATGCTAAGTATGTTACTATGTCCCTAACGTATATGAAGAGACAGAAAAGAAGAGTAGGTTAAAATGTGCCTAGGACAGTAGGAATATGAATATGAAATCTGTAATGGAGTTAGTTAATCTAGGAGATGGAACTCGAAGAAGATGATTGCCGATTCAGGGTTATAACCGAGAATTGAGGCTTAATTGAATGTAGAAGAGGGAGAATCAGATATTATTTCATGAATGAATCCAATTACACATAATGGCTATATTTATAGAAATGAAACTAGGAATTGAAATCTGGAAATCCAACTGCTACAGTCTAACAACTTCAACTACTTCTAACTAATTCCCACGTCACCTAACTAACTTGCCAACTCAGCTAGTTCACAGTTAAACTTGTATCACTGACATTTTCAACAAAAAGAGTATTATCAAAACAAACTTGAAAGGGAAAAAGAAAAGAAGAGTAGGTTAATATATGCCTATAGGAACATGGATATCAGGTCTCTTGACATTTTCTACAAAAACTTAGTCATCAGTCTCTTGCCCCTCATTAAAAAAAAAAAAAAAGGCAAGAAGAAAACTAAGAGTATATTCAAAAAGAAAAAGAGAAAAGAAATAAGAGTAGGTTAAAATGTGCCTAGGACACATAGAAATACAGATATCAGGTCTCCTGTCATCTTCCACAAAAAAAAAAAAAGTCTGTTGAATGAGTAGGCAGATTTAGTCATAATCTGCTCCACCGTTGAGCTGCCAGATTTGATTATAATCTGCTCCACAAATAAAGCTGGCAGATTTGATTAGAATCTGCTCCTGTAAATATGGGATTAGAATATATTATTCTAGGAAAATAGTTTAGAGGAAATCCCTTAATTCAAGGATTTCCTAAGAATTAGGGATTGATTAGTTTATTTGGTCTTTACTTGTTCTCTTATAAATACTGTACAAGAATAAAATATACTTTTGCAGTATCTAAACTTTCATGGTATCGAGGAGGGACTTTTTCCCCTAATATCATATGGATAAAACAGCCTTTCACGAGAGAGCATCTTTTCGAAACATCAACAAGAAGCTCCTGCAGAAAATCTGATGACACAAGGAGGCAATGCTTCTCACATGCCCTTCCAGTTAACTTCTCATCGATTAAATGGGAAGAACTATCTGGAATGGGCACAGTCCGTAAAGCTTGCAATCGATGGCCGTGGAAAGCTGGGACATCTGACCGAAGAGACAAAAAAGCCGGGAGTTGGAGACCCAAAGATGAACTCCTGGAGATCAGAGAATTCACTCATGATTACTTGGTTAATAAATTCTATGGAAGCAGTCATAGGTAAATCTTATCTCTTTTTGCCCACTGCTAAGGATGTGTGGGAAGCCGTTAGGGAGACATATTTCGATTTAGAAAATGCCTCTCAAATTTTGAGTTAAAAATTAAACTACGGCAAGCTAAGCTACAGGTGAGAATGAAGTCGCTACTTATTATAATGAAATGGTGTCCTTGTGGCAGGAGTTAGACCAGTGTTACAATGATGAATGGGAGTGTTCTATGGATAGTGTGAAAGCCGGAAAAAAGGAAGAAAATGAGTTTACCTTTTTTTAGCAGGATTAAACCGAGAGTTTGATGAGGTCAGGTCGCGAATCCTAGGAAAAAAATCCTCTGCCCTCACTTAGTGAAACTTTTTCTAAAATTAGGAGAGAGGAAACTGGGAGGAAAGTTATGTTAAAACCTGATTTAAATGTTGAACTAAAACCTGTTATAGACTCTTCAGCTCTCTTGTAACAGTGAAGAATGAAGAGGACAAAAAGAAAAAGCCATCGTGTGATCATTGCAAAAAATATTGGCACACCCGTGAAACGTGTTGGAAGATTCATGGGAAACCACTAAACTGGAAGAACAAGGGAGTTGATGATCATGGCTTTCAATCTCAAAATGGTCAAGCCCTCCAAACAACTTATTTTGATCAGGGGCAGCAACCTTCTCCAGAAACGTCTCTATTTACAAGGGAACAATTGGAAATTCTGCACAAACTCCTTCAATCTCCACAATTTCGTGCAAATGCACCAAAATCTTCTAATCCTTCTTGTTCTTTTGCTGAAACTGTATCATCTGTATCGTCTGCTTTTCTTAGTGTCAATTCCAACCAAATAGATTCTTGGATCATAGATTCAAGAGCTAGTGACCACATGACTGGGAGTTTCCGTTTTTTCTCTACTTACACTCCTTGTGCAGGGAACAGTAAAATCAAGATAGTTGATGGTTCCTTATCAGCAATTGCTGGAAAAGGAACTTAAATTAACCCATTCTCTTAATTGTCGTGCTATTTTTTATTCCGATTTGTGTGAATTTCAGGAAAAGGTCTCGGGGAAGATGATTGGCAGTGCTAGAGAATCAGGAGGTCTTTATTTTCTTGACAACGGGAACAACTCACTACACGATCATACTAGATTGAGTTGGGTTTTTTTATTGAAGGACAAATCTGAGGTTAAAAATGTGTTTGAGACTTTCCATGTCATGGTGGAAACACAGTTCAATGAGAAAATCAAGATTTTTTGGAGTGACAATGGCCGTGAATTTTTTAATGAACAATTAGGAAGTTTTTCAGAAAAACTGGGGTCGTACACCAAAGCTCTTGTCCGAGATACACCTCAACAAAATGGTATTGCCGAAAGAAAGAATAGACACCTTTTAGAGGTAACGAGAGCTTTAATGTTTACTAGTAAAGTTCCACAACACCTTTGGGGAGAGGCTCTTTTGACTGCCACTTACCTTATTTATAGAATGCCATCTCTCCCTCTTGAATTTAAGACACCTTTTAAAGTTTTCAGAGAAAGTTTTCCTACTTCTAGGTTAACTACGAGATCTACCTCTGAGAGTTTTTGGTTGTACAACATTTGTTCATGTTCATAATCGTAGTAAACTTGAACCGCGGGCTAAGAAGTGTATTTTGTAGGATATGCCCCAAGTCAAAAGGGATATAAGTGTTATGATCCACATGCTAGGAAGATAATTGTCACAATGGACCTAACTTTCTTTGAGTCGCAACTCTATTTTACTACTCATCTTCAGGGGGAGTATCATGTAGGTGAAGATTTGTTTTTTGTGATATTGAGGAAACTAGATATCAAGCAAATGAGGAGCCTAATATTACAATAAATACTGATGTGAGAGATGTAGGGGAAGATATAAATAAGTGTGATCCAAGAGATGATAAGGACCAAAGTGACTTAAATGATAAAAACTCGAAATTGAACCCGAACCCGTAGCGACTTCAAATGACAAAAATAAAAATGGGAATAGAGAACAAAAAAGAAATGCGGGTGTATTCGAGAAGGAACCGAACTCAAGAAAAAAGGACCGAAGATTCTCAACACCGCCAAAAATCGGTCCCACAAGACCTTACTGTAATTCAAGGTACTCTTCCAACTGATTCTATTTCTAATTCCTTAGATCTAGATCTACCTATTGCGAAACGCAAAAGTGTTAGAAATACTTCTAAATATCCTATTTCTATGTTAGTGTCCTATAAAAAGTTGTCTCCTAGTTATTCAGCCTTTACTTCACAACTCTCTAGTGTGGAGATTCCAACAAATGTGCAGGATGCTCTACAAGTTCCCGAGTGGAAGGAGGCTATTTTGGAGGAATTGCGAGCTCTTGAAAAAAAATGAGACATGGGAGTTAGTGGATTTACCCGAGGGAAAGAAACCAGTGGGTTGTAAATGGGTGTTCACCACCAAATTCAAATCAGACGAATCCTTGGAAAGGTATAAGGCCCACCTAGTAGTTAAGGGATTCACACAGACATATGGCAATGGCATTGACTATCTCGAGACGTTTGCTCCAGTAGCTAAGCTAAACTCAATTAGAGTTCTGTTGACAATCGCAGTAAATCTCGACCGGTCTCTTTAGCGATTGAATATGAAGAATGCTTTCTTGAACGGGCACCTAGAGGAAGAAGTCTATATGGATCCCCCACCGAGGTTTTGAAGGGAAGTACAAGTCAAAAATATGCAGGCTTAGAAGATCTCTTTATGGTCTAAAACAATCTCCAAGGGCTTGGTTCGAAAGGTTTACTCAATTTGTGAAAAGGCAAGGGTATGTGCAAGGACAAGAAGATCACACAATGTTTACTCGACATTCGCTAGAAGGAAAAACAACAGTTCTTATAGTGTATGTTGACGATATCATCCTCACAGGAGATGATGTGGTTGAGATAAAAAATCTAAAGGAACGTCTTGCCTCAGAATTTGAGATAAAGGACTTAGGGCCGCTAAAGTACTTTCTTGGCATGGAGGTTGCACGATCGAAGAAAGGAATTATAGTGTCACAAAGGAAGTATGTTCTTGATCTGTTAAAAGAAACAGGAATGAGTGGTTGTAGACCCAACTGAAACTCCAATTGATCCAAATCTGAAGTTTGTAAAGGAAGGAAAATTGATTGATAAGGGCCAATATCAGAGATTGGTAGGCAAGTTGATTTACTTGTCACATACTAGACCTGATATTTCCTTTGCTGTGAGCCTAGTCATTCAGTTCATGCATTATCCACGAGAAGAACACCAAGAAGTTGTGTATCGAATCCTAAGGTATCTAAAGAGTTCACCTGGGAAAGGGTTGTTCTTCAAGAAGAATGAGCAAAGAAGTCTTGAGGCTTATACGGATGCGATCGGGCTGGTTCATCTATTGATAGGAGGTCTACATCTGGATATTGTACATTTGTTTGGGGAAATTTGGTGACATGGAGAAGTAAGAAGCAAAATGTGGTGGCTCGAAGTAGTGCCGAGGGTGAGTATCGATCCATGGAACACGGAATTTGTGAAATATTGTGGCTCAAGAGATTTTTGGAAGAACTAAGAAGACCTGTGAGTTTTCCAATGGAGTTGTATTGTGACAATAAGGCTGCCAAAAGCATTGCTCATAATCCAGTTCAACATGATAGAACAAAGCATGTTGAAGTGGACAGACACTTCATTAAAAAGAAGATTGAAGATGGAAGTGTGCATTCCTTTTGTTCCAACAACAGAACAAGTTGCAAATATTTTCACAAAAGGTCTTTTCGAACTACTTTTGAGTCCTTTGTTAGCAAGTTTGGCATGTTTGATATTTACATGCCGACTTGAGGGGGAGTGTTGAATGAGTAGGCAGATTTAGTCATAATCTGCTCCACCATTGAGCTGGCAGATTTGATTATAATTTGCTCCACAAATAAAGCTGGCAGATTTGAGAATCTGCCCTGTAAATATGGGATTAGAATATATTATTCTAGGAAAATAGTTTAGAGGAAATCCCTTAATTCAAGGATTTCCTAAGAATTAGGGATTGATTAGTTTATTTGGTCTTTACTTGTTCTCTTATAAATACTGTACAAACACTACGAACAAAATATACTTTTGCAGTATCTAAACTTTCATAGTCATTGGTCTCTCATTGGATCAGTGTTCTGATCATCCAGTGTATAATAGTGAAGTACTACTTCTGGTCAATTTAGGAAACAGATAAATGCATCTCTATAAAGTCCACTAGCTATGATGCAACCAGGAATCATGTCCTACAACTGTTGTTGGTCCGAAGATGCGGAAGTGTTGAGACTGAAAACTGAGAAGGCTCATACTGAAGCCCAAATTCACATTAAGAAAAGGCAAATAGATTATAAAACTGTAATACAAATTAATAGATTAAGTATACCTTCTCAGCGTTTGCTTGGGCTTCACATGCTTTGGTGTGCTCTCCAGCATTGAAAGCAGATAAATCAAAATCCGCTGATGGAACCTGTGTAGACCACAGTCGAAGGCTGATTGTGGTTCTGGTCTTATACCCTGGTATGGGAACATCATACGCAACTGCCTTTATATCCTCTCCACCAATCCAATACCTCTTTCCATCTGATCCTGTAGAGACTTTTCCATAGAATTTGATAGGATATGAAACATCATTCCTCACAACTTCCCATGGACTGCCAATCTGCATGGACAACCAACAATAATGAACATCCACATTGCATGAACTGAGTAAAAGAAAATAAGTCATAAAGAAAGAGAAAAAAAGGAATATCAGAAGCTCTACAAACAAGAGGAGAACAGTAAGCGACAAGGATATAAACTATCTAAGGATGTAAACACACGTGAAATCAAGAACTGAATAAGTAATAAGCATACTTCAAGCCAATCTTCAGCCACCTCCTCCTGACCATCTTTTGTAATCCGTTGCTTAAATAAACCATACTTGTACCTAAGTCCATAGCCCCATGCTGGGTAGTTTAGTGTTGCCAAAGAGTCCAGAAAACAGGAAGCAAGCCGTCCCAAACCCCCATTTCCAAGAGCAGCATCTGGCTCCTGTCAATAATTATTCAAAAATTAACAAGTAATCAACTCCAAATAAAAACATAAAGACACAACAAGTATGGCATGTATGGCTTCTGAATATTATAACAGTCGATGCACAAAGTCACAAATGAATACACATAGTCCAACTGTTGTTGAGTAAAACACAGAAGAACTTGGAAAACTAGGTTTTTTCTGATGCGTGAAATAAAAGTCACACTGACCTGAGAAGCCACATTTTCTAGATTGTGGCCAAGGTTTTTCAAAGCTTCCGCAAATGCACCAGTAAGCTCCAGATTACCAATTGCATTTAACAATGCTCTACCCTAAACAGTAGATAGGGCATAAATTAAACTCAGCTCGCAAAGAGTTGTTTGTGCATAAATTTCAGAAACTCTCATGTGTAACAGTAAATATACAGTATAATTTGTCAGCAATTATCAAACGGATTAATTTCTTACTAGATATAATTTAAGGTCACTCTGCACAGTCATACAAAAGAGCAAAAGAGAAAGTAAGAATAATGAGATACCTGCAGAAATTCCATGGATAGATAGTACGCTTGCTTCATGTTCAGCTTTTCATAAATATCATACGTAGCATTCCAATTAATAAGGAGCGAATCACGAACACTTTGAGCTGTTGCAAAAAATGCCTTAGGGAGCTCAAACCTTTCAGGAGAGAATACAGGTGTGAATTCTGCATGGTATTTGATACTTGAGGTAATAGATGCGGCATCAGGAGCAAAAGAACTCAGGTCGCGCTCACCACCTATATATATGTCAAGCAATGGAATAAACATAAATCATGTAAGTAATAAATTGGAAGGAACTAATGGAAATACAATCGTGCACAACAAGTTCAATGGAATAAACATAAATCATGTAAGTAATTCCTAAGATCCATACATCAAGTTTCTGATGCTTCATTATTATATATTCCCTCCATACATCTTTTATACCTTTTTGAAGTGTCGGTCTCTTTTTTATACTCCCTCCGTCACATTTCATGTGAGGTAGTTTGACTCGGCACGGAGTTTAAGAAAGTAAGGAAGACTTTTAAAACATGTGGTCCAAAATGAATAATAGAAATAGACATTTTATAGTTAAATTGTTACTTAATATAGAAATGTGTTATTCTTTTTTGGACTGACTAAAAAGAAAAGTAATTCACATAAATTGGGACAGAGGGAGTACTATTTAGTAAGTCTTCCAATTTCAATATCCTACCTGGCAAGTC
The DNA here is from genome assembly GCA_029007595.1 of Solanum commersonii. Taxonomy (NCBI): domain Eukaryota; kingdom Viridiplantae; phylum Streptophyta; class Magnoliopsida; order Solanales; family Solanaceae; genus Solanum; species Solanum commersonii. The sequence continues at coordinate 29,206 of JAJTWQ010000257.1, forward strand.
TAAGACCAGAAATTTTCAAAAACTACACACGTTTAATTTAACCTCACAAGATTCAAAATTCTCCATTAATATCATAAACTGTCTAACTAAGACACTTAAATTGGGAGTACAAAATGAATAAGAAGTCACCGAATACTGCAAGAGTGCGTTAAACAAACATAAAATTTGATCAATAACAAGATTGGGAGGTCCAAACAATTTTATTTTTTTTCTAACCCACGAAATGTACAGGCAGATGGATCTAATGGTTTCAACACACGAGTCCATGTATTGAAAAAAGTTAATGTATAAAATGTTGGGTCATCTACCCTACTTGGAGTGCACATTTTGAATATTGAAATAGTATTTTTAATGATATGGATTCGATACCAAATTTTGATATTGAAACAAATTGCAGAATAGTAAATTAATACATGAAAATAAGAGTGAGACCTTGTTCAGTAATGGGATGGTGAATTTTCTCACTCAAGGTATTGTTGACATGGAAACAGCGTTTGGGTCTCCGAAAATGGGAGGTTTTGGTAAGGAACAATTTGGAGCTTGTGTTTCTAGAAGTGAAATGGATGAATCTGGAATTGGAGCTGTAATGGTTGAACAAGTGTGCTCCATTTGCAGTCGCCATTTTGTGCTCTCTATGCAAATCTAGCTTTTCGAATGAGAGTGATAAGAGAGTGAGGATTGTGAATTATTTTATTGATGAAGATTGGAGAAGTCAATTATTGATTCACACACAGGAATTAAGTGTGTTGTGTTGCGTCCTCTTGTGGAATGTCACCCTTTTTTCATTTATCAATGAAATCACGAAAATCTCCTGCACTACTCCCCTGCACTCTCTTATATTTGTCCATTTCCCACAAATCCCTAACTTAATTACTTACCCACGCTTTAAAGGATCGTTTGGTAGAGTATATAAGACAATGTAAAATATGGTGCATTAGTAATGCTTGCATTAGTTATGCAAGTACTATTTCTTATATATTGTTTGGTTTGATGTATTAGAAATAACAAATCTTGCATAATTACTATTAAATAATATATATTTACGAAAATATCCTTCACACTTTGTTTATTTGTACACTTCCTTTGCAAGAAAGTTCTTTGCTAAAACATCAAAAAAAAAAAAAATCTTTGTTAAAACATCATTAACTCTTCATCTTTTTAAATAAATAAATAGTATTAAATAGTTATACTATTGCGTCAAAATATTTTAGTGAAAGTTGGCAAATAATTTTTTTATCAAATTTATTGTCACAATAGTAAAAAAAATTATTAAATTATATTGAAATTAGATTTTTTTTTTTAAAAAAGATACTTAAAAGGCCATAAAGTCTATTAAGATACCAACAAATTAAAAGATACCGAAAAGCAAATAAAAATAAAAACTTATGACAACAAAGAAAATGAAAAGGCTTTAAGGGTAGTTTTGTAATTATTTGATCTAATGCAAGTGTTAAAATGCTATGTATTACTAATACCTAGAATTCCTTGGTATTAGTAATACACAAATGCATGCATTAGTTATATATGGCATGAAAAAGTGTACCAAACAAGGTACTACTAATACACACACCTAATACATGCATTATATTTCTTAATACACTCTACCAAACAACCCCTAATAGTCAAGTATTTTACCACATATATAGGGTCAACTATTACATATAATTTGTTCTATATACATTGTATCTAAGTAAGATTCACATATATTTTGAAATACATAACAAATCTTCTCGCATCTCTTTCATCTCGCTTGCCGCTGCGATACATACATATAGACAATGTGTACGCATAATTTTTTACAAATCGTGTCACCACTGCAAATGTATCATTCTTTTTTAGGCAAACTAAAATAACGTGAATTACATAAATTAAAACAGAAAGATTGATACATTTATTACATCTTCTTCCGAATATAATAAATTTAATATTTTAAAAAATATGTTTGAATATAATTACTATAGTTAATAATAACAATAAATTAAACTTCATAATAATATATTAGCTTCTAATTTTTTAAATAAATATTTTTTTAATATATGGGCCAAATAAAAATTGACGGAGAAAAGGTAAGTGATGTGGATCTTACTCTACCTAATGCATTGGGTAATGATCTCATGAGATCCGCAACTTGTGCGGTTCTTTCGTTTTTGAGAAGAAAAAAAAAACGAGCAAATCATTTTATAATTTCATCCTATTCCTTAGTATAATATTTGGTCCAAAAATTGCTATTTTCCCTTTTTGTGTAAATAATAATAATGTTTGGTCAATTTAAGTTATTTCCATTATTTCATAAGATATATACTGCAATTTCAATGTCTCATTTAAACAATAATTCTATTTCTAAAATTTAAAAAATTGATTATGTTTTTTATTTAATTTTGTTAAAATTTGAACTCTCATTTATCAAATTTTTCATCACATTTCGTTCATCGTATAATTGCATGTTGGCATGTTGGAAATTGGAGAAGGGAAGAAAAAAGAGTTGAGTGTCAGTTTAGATGAAAGAAGATCCCAGTTAAGTACTATTTTCTCATGTAATGTTCAATGACTCTTAAATCAATGTCATGTGGATAATAAAATAAATTATGATTGAGATTAATTTCAAATCTTATACTTAACAGAAAAGTCAAAAATAATAAAAGTAAAGCTAATAGTATCCATTAAAAATATTTGTGATCATTGACTCTTGAAAAGATTAGTCGACAAAATGTAAATAAATTTAAACTCAACGATAAAATATTTATATTTTTTTAAAAAAACCATCTAATTAAGATGAACCTAATCATAAAGAATTAAACTATCTAATTCTACAAACATCATACAAGTATAAGAAATATGATCTACTTCTTTCACATTAACAACATGCTCTCAAGCATGCCTATATTTGTTAATCTTGTGTAGGATGGATAGATTATTATTTTTATGTTCATCCACTTTAATTAACAAAATATATATCAAATTTTAGGAGTTGAATTAGAAAAATAATATTGAGTAGTGTTTTTTCGATAAGTATCTGGTGCATTTTAATGAATACCATTAGCTTCACTTTTATCATTTTTGGCTTCTTCTGTTAAGTGTAAGATTTGAAATGAGTTTCAACCATAAATTATTTTATTTATGATCCACTCTAAGAGGTCATTTACATTACTTGAGGGAATATTACTTGACTGGATCTTTTACCAGTTAGATAGGCTTATTGCTTTTGACTTATTTTTATCCTTTTAGCTTTAAAATAAGCATTTTGAATCATTTTTTAAAAAAGTATATTCAAACACTTCAAAAATATTTTAATATTATTTTAGCTTAAAAATACTTGAAATAAATCAATCCAAACAAAACTGTATCAAATCGCTACCACTTGATGTGAGATTTTTGAGAAAAGCAGATGGGCGAAAATATGGTGATCGTTAATTGCTTTGTGGGCCGAGGCAGGAGAGTGACCGTTCATTTGGTCTTCACAAAGATATTAAAATCATAGAAATTGTACTATTATCTTGTCTTCTTACTATATAACTATAAACTTATTATGATTTCACAAGGGTCATTATCAGAAAACCAATACCAACATGATGAGACAAGTGAAGGGGCCACCAATCACCATGGCATTTGCTTCAATTTTTAGAGGAACAGTTTTCAATCAATAATGTTTATAGAGAAGTTGTAAAAGGAGTACTCATTAACCAATATGAAAAACTTTTAAAGGATCGTTTGGTTTGTATACTATTCTTGATTTAGTAATACAAAAAAAAAAATTATAGTGCATGAATTAATAATACAAGATCAATTTCTATACTATGACTTTGTTTATCCATCCATTGTTTACCTACAATCTAATATTATATCACAAAGAGAAAAAACATTTTATGTCTTGTTTTAAATATATTTACGCGACGTAGCTTATACTTTGTGTATAAATACATGATTTAACTCACATTTGTGTATAAACACTTGTTATACACTATTATACAGATTATTTATACAAGATTGATACATTACAAATAATAATTTTTTCTTGGATATAATATTATATTATTATTAAGCTAGGTGAAGTAATATTTTCAAAAGTGGTATGAAGATTTCCTTAAAAGACAATAATAGATGCTCGTTTAACTTGTACATGTAATTTATTTATGAGAAAAGATAAAATGATAACCAAGCAAGGGATGAATTATATAGGTGAGTAAAATGATAATCAACTGAATTTTATGGGGATAAATAATTAAGTAGGTGTTCGGACATGATTTACTACAAATTTGGAAAAAGAAATTTAAGTTGAAGTTGAAAAGGTTATTAATGAGTATATCAAATATTTGGGTTGTAAGTTCTAACAAAGAAATTGGTCGGTGTTTACCCATAAAACAACATAGTTGAATTTTTCATAGCAATTTTAGGACACGTGAGTAGATTGATCTTGCAAATGAAATAATAATGAAATAACTGGAAGATAAATGGCACGCCCCAAACTAAAGGGGTGCAACTGGCACCAAATGCCAAAACTTAGGCTTGAGCCGACCTTGCTAAACCACTTGCTACTGGCGCATGACAGCCACATATAATCGAAAAAACAAATAAGTATATCTCGACTTAAAAACAAGCCCTCAACCGACATGACCCTTGTTAACTGCTCTACAAATAAAATAACTACTCCCAACAATTTATATAATGTAAGAAACAAGTAGCATAGAAGCCTAGTTGGGCCGTCGAGGCCACTATGGTATCTAAGAAAGTATAAACGTTATGGAACGTCAAAGCCACCATGATCTCTATACATGAACTAAAAACATGTATGTAACTAACAAATATGTCAAGCAACTATCAAACATTAGTCAACTAGAAAGCAAGGCCAACATGATCAGTAACGTGACTATACTAACCAACATACTAGGCTGCAAGCCTCTATGAATTAACGCTTAGACATGACAGAGCCTCGACCAGATGGGCAGCTGTACTACTAGGCATGTTTGTCTGGTCGTCACTCAAGAAGGCATGGATGCAGTGTCCCCCGACAAGGGAAAACAATACAAAATAATGTACCGAGCATGTAAGGCAAACTGAAGTAAGAAGGGTTGTAAAAATAAGATTACATCAACCAAAATGTCTGAAATAATACAATTACAATTCTACCTTCTTGAAGCAACAACCAAATCCTAAATCGACAAGAAAATTATACCACAACGGTGAGCTCGCAACGTAGAGAAACTTCCATTGAACATCTGAGTTGAGAATCTAAGTATCCAGGGAGTATTGGAAGGCGGGTTTACCATTTTTCAGTCCCACTGATTCTTTGAAAAAACAAAAGACGAAGATGGTGGTCTCTTAAAAAGACCACCGACTTAGAGTTAGGGGGGGGGGGGGGCTTAGAGCTACCTACTTGTGCAGCCTCATAGAAACATGCATAACTCTCTACTCTAATGTCTTATGGACTAGTGATTTAGTGTGTTGGATACAAGACTCATATACCTTCGATTTTATAGGTAATGGGCCTTCTAACTACTCTTATACTAGGAGAAAATTGCAGAAACATTTGACCAAAATTTCAGAGAAATTCTTTAACAACATTTACAATAACCTTTCCCGACTTTTATTTAGCAACTTTCTTGACTTCAATACTTAACATAAAAACTTTTTGTAATTAAAAATAACTCATAAACCATACTTCCTTATGTGTTAGTAAGTTTTACTCTTATTACAAAAGTACATGTTAATTCCAACATTCAAATGGACGGGGTGTCATATCCTTCCCCCCTTAGGGACATTCGTCCTCGAATGATGATAGTATTTTCTACATCATAGGAAACAATAAAAGAACCCATATATTACATAAGTAACATGCTGGTCTACTCATTTGAAGGAACCAACAGGTGGGGATAATTGGACTTCATGTCCTCCTCAACTTCCCACGTGAGCTCCTCAACATTACGACTCTGCCACAACACTTCTACTAAGATATATCCTTATTTTGCAACCTTCTAATTTGTCAATCTACTATGGCAACAAGGACTTTTTCATAAGATAGATTCTCGACACTATACGTGTTTGATCTCCAATACACTTCTGTGACATAGAAATACGAAAAATTGGGTGTACTGCTTCTAACTCTTAAGGTAACTCTGCCTCATAGGCAACTCGGCCTATGCGTCACATTATGCGATAAGGCTCAATGTACCTAGGGCTCAACTTGCCCTTTTTTTTTGAATATCATAACCCATATGCAATCAAATTTTCTTGCTCAAGAACCATATCTAAATGAAATGACTGCAATAGATATAAATATATGCTCAATTGAATGTAAAGAAATAAAGGAGTGAAATCATTAAAACTTTACAAAATACTTATCCATCTCTGAACTCAACATATTAAGTGATATAATAAAAATATACTTTTAACTCTATTTGGGAGATACTCTAACAGACAATCATCAATATGAGCTACGTAATGATATTAATCGAAGATTCAAAAAGATTAGGGTTATGTATCAATACCGTAAATATGAACATGATACATTGCATAACAACAAAATATACTGTAGCAGTGATGTATCAGATCAATGATAACACTAACAAAGGCTAATTTCATGTATCATAAAATTGAAACGAAGGCATTATACATAAATTATGAATCAAAATCAACTAGATACATTAAAAACTAAACTTTGAGTAGAGAAGGGTGTTTAACAACATGTTCTACCCCCCCCCCCCTCCCGTATCAGAAAAAGTTGAACAACAAAAGATAAAAAAAATCAACAATTTGATGGGTTGAAATAAAAAAAAATTGTGAAGAAACCTTGTACACTTTCTCCTTTGCTCTAGATCAACTCCCATAACTTTTTTTTCACTTGTACAAGTATAGAAGACATCGAATCTCATTATACGAGCATGTGATACAACTAATAACTCTTTAAGTAGTTAGTATATGCATAGTTTGATTGTGAAAGATATATATAGGTTAATTTTTATCTTTTCATCTCTCATCTTTTAATATATTATTACTCCACACTAATAAAATTAATTAAGAATTATATAAACTAAAGGTGGATGAATACATAAATATATATTAAAATCTTTAATAAAGAAGGCAATTATAGTGGGTAGTGAAAAATTAGAAAAGAAAATTAATAAAGGACAAAAAAGAGATACATATAACTTTGCCTATATCTAATACTATTTATTTTTGTATATATATATAAGGGAAAAGGGTCTGAAAAATATTCCAACTTTAGTCGGATTTGCTGTTGTGATACTAAATTTTCATGAGGACCTATTACCTCCCTAAACTATTGAATACCGTATTTTAAACACATATATTTGCCCACATGGACATAAAAAATAATGCAAAATTATAAATAGTATTGTGTCCACGTGGGCACATATATATCTTTAAAATACACTATTAAATAGTTCAGGGGTAAAAAATACGGTATTAAATAGTCTAGGGAGGTAATAGATCCTCATAAAAGTTTAGTATCGCAATAACAAATTCGATCAAAGTTGAGATATTTTTTAGACCCTTATGCCTATAAATAACAAATACATTTGTAATATTTTAATCACAGTTATATTTGTAAATGTTTTAAGTAAAAAAGACAAAAGAAGGAATTCTTGAAAAGATATAAATAGTACTAATATTAATGAGGAAAGAGAAAAGGTGAGTGTAGGTATTTTTTGAAAGTATAATATTAACGAGGAAAGAGAAAAGTTAAGTGTGCGTATTTTCTGAAATTTTTTAAAGCACAATTATTTTGGTAATAATATATGAAAAATAAAGAAGTAAAAAGAGGAAAGATAGGAAGATATAAATAGTGTAGTAATAATTAGGAAAGAGAAAATTTAAGAAAAATTACTCAAATATACGTCTTATGTTTCCCTTATTTCCAATATCCCTTTTTATTTTTAAAAACCTCTAAAATCCCTTATTTCTTTTATGTATTCGCGCCAGTATTTAATGTATCTGAGCTACATATTATGTATTCGGTTTATTTTATAATGTATCCAAGCTACATATTATGTATCCGATTTGTGTTATAATGTATTCGAATTACATATTATGTATCCGGTTTGTGTTACTTTTTAAGGGATTAATGTAATTACAAATTAAAGAGGGATAAATTATAATTTTATATTAAAACTATGTGATTCCTAAAATTTATCCTTGAAAAGTGCCTCGAGGATATCAATCATAATTCTAATTAATATAGTAGACAAAACCAACGATTAGCCCTGTCTCTTGCTGCTCTTCCATTCCCGACACCAAGCCAAGTCCAATGCTCTTTTTTAGTAGTCTTTGTAAATATCCTTTGGGATTTTTACCCTATCTCCACTTTCCTAACCCTCGGAGAATTCTATCCTTAGTCTAATGAAAACACATTAGGAAAATGGTAATTTTAGATCCCTTGTTCCCTTAGGATTAGGAAACCTATATCCATGACGAAACTTTCCTCTTCCACCGCTTGTCCCTCATCACGCGGGATGAACATCTGAACTTCTCGACCAGGCTCCAACAAACCTTTACCGCGACCATGACGAACACCTAGGGGCAAGAGAACATTCTTAGAATACAGATAGGCAGAAGACATTACGCTAGCCATAAAACGCTTTCCTTCAATGACCGATGAACAGACGAACCAAGCGAGTGTTGGGTTGTGAAGGGTGATTAGGGCGTCATGCGGAAGCTTACAATTGCTAATAATATGATTGATGAATTAGACGATACATAAAACTATATTAAAAGACATAATATTATTATATGATAAGACCAATTGACCCACATAATTAAAAACTAATAAAAACATAAAAACTGTAGAGAGAAAATCTCCCCATAAACAAAACTCTCTAAATGTCTACATTGTGGATGTTATTGTTGTTGTGTTAGAAGAAACAAACCTATATTTATAGAGTCCTAAAACCTTTTCTTACTAGAAAAGGAGTCCTAAAAGGAGAGAATGAACCAAACATAAAATAATATTATATTTTCCTTTTAAGAAAAGTAAAAACATTTATGGTAATGTTTTGTCTTTTCTTTAAGGAAAAATAAATCTTAAATTATGATAAGAAAGTCAGGGCAAAATCCTAACAAAAGCGAGCTCAATGCAAAGAACTCGAGTGAGGGAATCGTATAAGTTGAATAAGGAAAATGAGTTGATAAGTAATAAGAGGCATTCACATATCCAAAACAAAATTACCTAATGAAACGAACTTATTCAACACAAGCAGTTGATTGTTTCATCTTTTAAACAAAAGACAGAAATTGATAAGTGAAAGCAGCACATAACAGTAGTACATATTCGGTCAGATTTTGATGTTGTAATAATAGGCGTCTTTTGAGATTGACTGCAGAGCGTCAATTTTGTTTCATATTCCATCCTTAAAGTAATAGTGTGTTTAATTATTTGTTCACTTTTGAATTGACACACTTATTAAGAAAACAATTATTGACATAGTGAGTTTACCATTTTACCTCTATTAATTATGAAGTAGATAAATTAAAAACTTATATTTTAAAAAAGTTCTACATTTTTCAAAATAATTAGTTGAGGGTATAATAGATAAAAATTTTTTTGTCCTTTCTTGATTTATTAAAATGGACAAGCAATTAGAGACAATTAGAAAAGAAAAAATGGACAAGTAATTAGGGACATAGGAAGCTGTTAAACCCAAAAAGTTTCCTTGATTTACATGGAAATAGAGACTTTACATACATTACTTCACTCATCATCTTTTAATTGTTTGGTCCAATTAATATTTGAAATAAATGGAGAGAAAGAGTAGGGTACCCAATCACATCTATACTTTAATTGATTCCAATTTCCTTGATTTCACTTGAGAAAAAGTCACTTATCTATCTATTACTTTTGATGATGTTTCTGCGTAGACATATATACTTAAGCAAAGATTTATTCCGGAATCATTCTTACATCTCAGAAGATGCTTAATAATCTATGAAGAAAAAATGACAACATATGCAAGCAAAAGAAGACATTAATTAAAAAAGAAATACAATTAACAAACTAATCTCTCCTTGAAGAATCCACCCATTCTAGCCTTATTTTCACAAAAGCAACATCAAAACCATTTCCAACTTTTTTCGAATCTGAAATGTGTTTGAAGAACGAAAAAGTATTCCAATATACAATAAAATTAAAAAGAATCGGTCTCCTAAATATAATTAGGCCTACTAACTTCAAAGCTAAAATTCTGTTGTAAAATACTATTAAATAAATCACTCATTTGAAGGTTAGTGTAATACTAACGAACCAGTGAGTTTTATAACTAAAGCATAGATTGGCACATTCAAAAAACTAAAATACAGGCTCATACATACAAAATTTGCTTATCAAGAGTAACCAGGCGGAGCTAGAAAGGGTCCACGAGGTTTATTTGAATCCCTTCAACAGGAAATTATACCATTTAATTATACATAGTTAAAGTTATTTTTTTTTAATGTATATATAGTAGATATTGAACTATTTTCCTTCACATTTTATAAGTCTAACCATTTAGTAAAACCTTTAGCTCTGCCACTGACCACTACTTTCATAAATTGAAGATACCTCACTTAAGTATTTAAAGAGTTTGCCTAATATATTTGGTTGGCTAGTGACACCACAAATTTTATCCTTCAACGAATTGTCTTAGAGGCATTAATGGACGTAAAGATATTACACCACACTCTTGTATTCCTCTTCTTAGCATTTCTAAAATTCTCAAAAATCAATAAAAACATGTGGAAAGTGCCTCTCCTACTCCTTCAACATCTTTTTTGATCAAGACCTTTATACAATGTTAATTTACTCCATATATCCACATTCATTTCTGTCTACCATCCTTACAGTCATTAGAGGCTTGGCTAATAAAAGCTTGATCATCGTCATTTTAGGCTTTCTTTTCTGACTGTTGAGGGCTATCAAAACAATATGCAAAATCCATTTATGTTATGTTTTTAATAAAATTGTGGATTTTTATTTAAGTATATAACTGTCCCGAATAATTGAGATGGTCTTTTTAATTTATGAAAAAAACCAAAAAATTCCCAAATCGAACCAAATAACCTTACATGTATGTAAATATATTTTATATATTACAAAGTTAAATTTAATATATAAATATATTTTATAATAATTTTTAAATATAAACATAACCTAGGTCCACTTCTAGTAACTAGACAACTTTGGGTCTTTGCTCTTTAATTAACCTTTACTTAATTAAATTTACAATTAAAATATAATGTAATAAATACTCTATCAAACAATACAACAAAATTTATGCAAACACTCCTATTAAATGTTTAAGATCAAATAATACGGCAATAAGGTTCTACCTATTTGTCTTCTTGATGAAGAATTAAAGTGCTTTTTCAAGAACATATTTGCGAAAGAGATATTTTAATAGTAGTATATTTTCAGGTGATATTTTAAAAGTAAAAAAAAATGAAAATTAACCGAACCATACTGATACCGATATGATGGTTTAAAAAAATCTAATTTTTGTTATATATTATAAAATAATCAAAAAATTGGGATACCATAAGTTTAAAAAAATAACCTATCAAACCGTACCATTGACACCCCTAGACTAGACTGTTGGGTCAATAATCTTAACCGCTCTGAGGAGATTCAGTGGCACATTTGAGAAGCCTTAAAACTTCATGAGATTCAAGATCATGAATCTCATTGATTATAACTTAAAAACAGACTAATATATCAAATCTCATTTCACAAGGTAACTGAATAAAGTGCATTAGGAAAACACAACATACAACTCTTTCTCTAATACCTGAAGTAACCAAATTAAACTTCTAGTTTTTCGAATGAGAAGTTGCATCACCCTTAAGTCGACCAAAAGAAATCAGATCTATTGAAACTTATCCTCTTACCAACCTGAATTAAGTCTTACTGATTATCACTAAGCGTACTTTTTCCTGTAAAACCATTATTTAACAACATTTTTTCAATATGATTAGTCATCATCAACTCCATAAACAACCAATTATTTTAGCAACAATTTAGCTTATCATCTTAAAAGTGAGTATGAAAACATTGTCTTGTGTTATATTGTATGTGAGCTAATGTCAAGATACAACAAAATGTCAAGCCAAAAATTATAGTCCTCTAGTAAAAAAATACCTATAATATAATGTAGGCATACTCACAAACCTATTGATAAAGAAGCTGGAACAAAAGGTCAACTATATATGCATCCTAATAAAGAAAACAGTTGAAAATCACCCTATTTCTTCTCATTACCAACAAAAAGAAAAAGTGCTATTACAAAGGCTATCAAGATTCAAGGATAAAGGATCACGAAAATCTATATGAGGTGTCCTTTTATTAGGGTGAATAAGAAGTTCGGAAGCTATCATGTGTCCAAACTCACCCATAAGAAAACCAAGAAATCAACACATGTTACCAATTGTACAAAACTCATATATCCTTATGAAATTCAAGTGATCAATTTAGGTTGCTATCTTTATAAGATTTGAATATGTCATAAAAACATATGGTTATCCTTGTCAAATATACACGAAAACTCCAGAGAGTGCTAGAAACTTCAAAATTGAGCTTTATATCTATCGACAGTGCTATAAAATTTGAACAAGTACTTTCATTTTAAATTATTCAGGTGATAATATGTAACGTCGTTTTGAGTACTAGAGCTTTTTATTTCATAAAAGACTCTTTCGATAGATTCTAAATGGATATTTTGGACTATTCGTAACTACAATTATATAATTAATGGGGTAATTTTAATAATTAAATTAGTTGACGGGTATTTATTAAATAATTAATTTTTATTAATTGATAGTTAATGGGGCAAGTCCATAATTTATTTAATACCCTACCACCTGACTCATGTGTAAAGAAAGAAAATTTTATGGAACAAACCTTGTTACGGCATTGGCAAGAAAAGGCGTTCAGGTACAGAGAAGTTCTTAACTTTTTTATGTTTGTATACATGGATATTAATTAATGATTAAGGGTGATCTATTAGTAGTTTATATAATATAGTTTTTGGGTGTGGATAGATGATAGTGTTGGTTGATTTGTTTTCCGTTTCAGGTTACTATTTGTAACTTGTGAATTATTCAGGGGTTTCTATTGGTTAGTTAATATGTAGGGGTTTAGATTATATTAAAATATTTCATAGTTAAATAAGAATCGTAAGAGTATAACATGCTAGTTGAAAGAATTTGGGAACAAGTGTTGGTGGAGAAATTGAATTATATTGAAAAGGAGGAGAAGTGATTGCTGAGTAAATTGAAAAAAATTGGAATTTGTATGTTACGTTCTGAACCTGGGCAAACTTTGGATGGCTCTCATGCCAATCATGGGGCAATGATTTCCCTATCATTGGCCAATGATTTTAGGCTAATAAGGGACTAGAATAATAGCTACAGTGAACATTATAAATAATTAGTCGGTTAATTATTTATGGTACACCTCTAATTTTCAGAATTAGGTAATTATTTAATTATCGCATTATGATTTAAGTTTAACTTGTTGAGATAGGTAATTAAATATTAGGTGCATTATATTAATTGAATACTATTAAAGTATGTTAATTGGAGGAATTAAGATTTACCTTTAGGCTTGAACTTTAGGAAAATTGATTATAGAATTGGGTGAATTTTTGGGTCTAGGCTAGACATATAATAATAGTGGTGTCTATAGACTCATTAACTTACAAATTATGCATACTTGATAGATTGAAAACGTTCGGAGGCATTCAGGAAAGGAAAAGTATTGGAGAAGTAGCTTGCTTGACTTTGGTTCTTCAGTGGAGGTGGGTTATGGTTTATTCTATTTGATAGATAGACTCTTAATAGTGATTGATATGCATTGAGTGATATTGTGAAGTTATCTATGTACTCCATTGTGTGGTTGTGTGACTTGGTTATGTGGTTTGCGATTGGTCTGAAATCCTAAGACCGTGAAATTTATAATCTTGAACTTTCTCTATCGAAGTGATGCCTTAAATAAAGAAGGCCTGATGAAATATTGTTAATGAAGTGAAAAGTGGTGATAATAAATGATAAATTAATAATATTATTAGATCGGGTGTCACATTTCGACACGGTATTATTGGATCGGGGTGTCACATTCCGACACGATATTATTGGATCAGCGTGTCATGTTCCGACACAGTATTATTGGATCGGGTGTCACGTTCTGACATGGTATTATTGAATTGGGTGTCACGTTTCAACACGGTATTATTGGATCGGGGTGTCACGTTTCGATACAATATTATTGGATCGGAGTGTCACGTTCTGACATGATATTATTGGATCAGGTGTCATGTTCCGACATGATATTATTGGATTAGGTATCACGTTCCAACATAGTATTTGCACAGGATGCAACCCCGCCTCCTTCACCAGCAAATGTTGCATCTCCGTCTACTCAAGAGAGTTTAAGTGAAAGACCACATAGGATGAGGAGCATCCAAGAACTCTATGATGAGATAGAAGAAATTACTAATTTTGATTTTTTGTGTTGTCTCTTTGCTAATAGTGAACCAATGAATTTTGATGAAGCTGTTACTGACAAAAGGTGGAGACAAGCCAGGGAGGAAGAGATCTAGTCAATAGAGAAGAACAACACTTGGGAGTTAACAACTCTTCTTAAGGATCATTGAGCAATCGGAATTAAATGGGTATACAAGGCGAAGAAAAATGCTTACGGAGATGTAGATAGATACAAGGCAAGACTTTTGGCTAAAGACTACAAACAAAGGCATGACATCGACTATAAGGATGTCTATGTGCCTGTTGCCCGGATGGAGACGATTCGTCTATTGATCTCTTTAGCGACACAAATGAAGTGGAAGATCCATCAACTATATGTCAAATCGGCATTCTTGAATAGATATCTTGAAGAAAAAGTCTATGTTGAACAACCATTGGGCTTTGTAGTAAGAAATCATGAAGATACGGTGTTGAGGTTGAAGAAAGCCTTATATGGGTTGAAGTAAGCTCCACGAGCTTGGAATAGTCGCATTGACAAATACTTTCAAGACAATGAGTTTACTCGTTGTCTCCATGAATATGTTCTTTACATTAAAGTTCATACTAATGGAGATATTCTACTTGTTTGGTTTTATGTTAATGATCTCATTCGAACGGGTAACATCCCATATTTATTTGAAGCTTCCAAGAAAGCTACGTCATGAGTTTAAGATGACGGACATAGGGCTCATGTCATATTACTTGGGCCTAGAAGTGAAGAAAATGGAGGAAGGCATCTTCATATCTTAAGAAAGCTATACACAAGAGATTTTTGAAGAAGTTCAACATGCTTGATTGCAACCTGTGAACACCCCAATGGAAAATTGAACAAAATTGTCAAAGTTCGATGATGGAGAAAAGGTGGAATTCACTCTGTTCAAAAGTCTTGTAGAAAGTCTAAGGTACTTGACATGTACGATACCAGATTTACTCTTTGCGGTTAGAGTAGTAAGTCGCTTCATGGAAGCTCCCACCTCCACTCACTTGAAGGTCGCTAGAAGAATTCTACGTTACCTAAAAGGTACGATCGACCTTGGACTATTTTATTCTTTTCTGATGATTTTAATCTTGTGGGATATTGTGATAGTGATTATGTGGGAGATGTTGATGATATAAAAAGCACATGTGGTTTTGTATTTTTCTTGCGTGATTGTGTTATTCGTTGGAGTTCAAGGAAATAATCAATTGTTACTCTCTCGACTTGTGAAACTGAATACGTGGCAACGACATCATGTACGTATCATGCTATTTGGTTGAGGCGATTGTTGAAGGAACTTAATTTGCCGCAAATTGAAGCCACCATGATTTGTGTTGATAACAAATCTACGCAAGCACTAGCAAAGAATTCAGTGTATATATTATGATCGGAGCAAGCACATAGACACAAGGTATCACTTTATCCTAAATTGCATTGCCAAGAAAGAGGTAGAGCTCAAGTATGTGAAATCTCATGATCAAGTTGCGATATCTTTACAAAGCCTCTCAAGTTTGAAGATTTTCAGAGATTGAGATCAAGCCTTGGAGTAAAGAAGACAAATCAAAATTAAGGGAGAGATTTGTGGGGTCGATATATATATATATATATATATATATATATTTGAAGTCCTCATTTGCTGCATTAGGCCAACAACATTAGTCTTCCATTATTGCAAAATTGCAATAATGTCAAAAAGCTTAAAAGTTGTTTACCTACAAGTTTGAACTATTATTTTCCATTGATGTCATCAGTGACATCAAATGAACAAAATTTTTCTTATAAATAAAGCACTTATGCTCATTTGTAAGGACACACCAAAATAGAGAAACAATAGAGAGTAATCCACAAGCTATTTCTTAATTTGTGAGAAAATAGTGTGGAAATAATATTATTGTGAGTTGTAAAAAATAAAAGAGTGTTAAGTAGTAGTCTTTTGACACTACAAAGTTTTTCATCAATATTATTGTATTACTTATTTGGGTATCATATTTACCCCATTTTAATATTTGGTATTGTTGTTACTCTCTGCCTATTGCTATTTAGTTTTGGACATTATCGTGAGAGTGATTATCATTTTGTCCAACATTCTTGACAAAAACTGCAATAATTTTGAAAGGACGGAGCTGATGGGCTTATTGAATTGCTGGCAAGATTCCATACGTTGTTGTTGTAATAAGAGTTTTACCCAGGCGGCTGCAGTAGTATTAAGAACTCTCTTACCTAGTGCTTATCAGTCAATCAAGAGTATTGATAGGAATTTTCTAATCTCGCAAAACAAAATGTGATATGATAAAATAGAAACAAAGATAGGAAATGGGAAAAGCGTGGGAAAGCTGTAAGTACTAAAGTAGACACACTTAACATAAGCAAAATGTTGTCAGGTGATGGTCAATTTAGTGCTTGAAACATGGGTCTTCGTCTATCCAGAATCTTTAATTTGTTCAGTCATACACATTCTAGGATCACCTAACATAGTGCACCATATGTACTAAATATTGAAGGGAAATTATTTTCATATCCTAGATATCAATGTCCTTTGTACACATCAAAATAATAACCTCTGTGTTACAGCTTTATATATATGGTTTGATAGTGTGGCTTATAGTAAATCAACCAGTATGCTGAAATCATGCATGCAAAGTCATAATGACAAAAAATGATATGATCTATTCGCATATAATTATATTTATTAAAATAATATAATATAATCCACAAAAATACAATACAATATATTACAAAACAATATATACCAACCATCCAAACAGTAAGCAGACAAAACAGCAGAAGGCACCCTTTACTATTACAAGTGAAATTTACACTCAATATAACAAAATCTGATGAAAAATGATAATGATTAACATGGAAAAATCATATGATAAATAAAAAATAAAGCCCTTTTGGTTAGTGCTATAGAGGAAAATAATTCATACTATCAAAATATACAAAAGTTATAAAGGATCAGTGAAGCTCTACATAATAAAGGATTCACACATGAGATATGTATTTAAATATATCCCCTGCTTATCCTATTTATTATGTATAACTAGAATTTTGTACTTCCATTTCAATTTATTTGTCTTATTTTCTTTTTAGTTTGTCTTAAAAAATAATGTCACTTTTTCTATTTAGCAATTCTTATGTCAAACATTCTACTAGACATATTTCAGATTACAAGATTCAAAAGATATATTGCTGCATTATACACATCTTTAGTTTATGACTACAAGATTTAAAAGTTCAGTGTCAAGTCAAACTAAGACAAACAAATTAAAACGGTCAGAAAGAGATGAGTGAAGAGAAAGTAATATACTGGTGCAGACATGTTTATCCCAAAGCAGGTGGACATTTTTGGTTTAAAAGGTTTTGTCCCATGAAAAAATGAAACATATTTGCATAACTTAAATATTTACGGCAACCAAATCTATACAACACATTTTACATAAGTTCAAAGCCTATTTTCTAGACATGTTGGTAAATTATGCTCATCTATTGATAACAATATTCTTACCTCAGACAAGAGACCAAACTGATCTCACCGTGAATTTTTAGGTTAACGTAAATTGTGTTTCACTCTCACTTAAAGTTTAAGTTAGGAGTTGGACTTGAATGTTTCGTCCCCAGAAAATCAAGTCAAACTTCATCTGCAAGTTCAACACTTTCCTCTTCTTCACTTTTTAACCCCAAAGCAGATAGAAGTAGAGAAACTAAGACTATTGAAAAAATAAAATAAAACTAATTGCAGCAAATTTCACGAACATCTGCAACAGTAATAACAAACAGTGTATTCAAGCAAACGACAGGAAGTTCCAAACGGACTCCAAGTAAAGGGAGTCATCTTAATCCTTTGACAACTTACCATCTATTTCCATCTCACTAGTTTTAAAAAATATAAATTCAAATTAAGAAAACTCTGTTACTTCATACACAGTTTTCTGAACAAGCTAGTTGCTGAATATTCATTCGTAACGCACGTCGC
This sequence comes from Solanum commersonii, assembly GCA_029007595.1. Taxonomy (NCBI): domain Eukaryota; kingdom Viridiplantae; phylum Streptophyta; class Magnoliopsida; order Solanales; family Solanaceae; genus Solanum; species Solanum commersonii. Next base: position 47,658 of record JAJTWQ010000257.1, read on the forward strand.
CAAGACCAAATATTAAAGAAAAACTACTTCTTGAAATCTAATTTATATCTACAAGCTCTCTAATGGAGAGTAATAAAGAATTACCTTCTATCCTATTCCATTTCTCCTCATAACCAAATATGCATAAGTTCATTGTATGTCCATTTTACTACTAATAGAAACTATGTTGCTTTCTGCCGCCACTATTCTTTACTATAAATATTCTTGCATTCTATTTTAAACATAAATTGAATTCAACATTGGCACTTCCCATAAAGATCAATATTCCTCTTTCAGGAATCTCAAAGTTGAGGAAAAGATGATCGGAAGAAAAATAAATGAAACCAAGTTTAATGACTTCATAAGAGTGATCCGATAGCTGCCAAATAGACCCAAAACAACTGAAACTACGACTCAGCCACAAAAGCTGGAGGTTGAAGCCGTGTTGACAGCAGAATCCAAGGCACAACACTAGTCTTTGAGGTTATTGTTTTTAATTTTTTACATCTTCATGCAAGAGTAAGATAACTTTCACTTTTTACCCAAATGATCAGAATTAGCTAAAATGAAACTGAAGGTAGTACTTGCAGCTTCCGAGAGTCGGCTACCAATAAGGCACAAATAGAAATGACATTTTGCTCCTCTTCTTTTCGGGAGTTGGCTATATTATATTAGATTGTGAGTGGATGAACTTGAAGCAAGTTGTGATTTCGGTCTCTTCATTAAAGAGTTTGATAATCGATGATTTGCCTTCTTTTACTAAGTGGCTCCACTAATGATCTAAATAGCTGTGAAATAACGATTGATGCAACAAGCCTTGGTTTCTTTAAGTACAGTGGTTATCTCTCCAATGAGCTATGTGCAACATCCTGCCTTAAAAAGAACTAAAGTTAGAAAGAACTAATTTGGAAAGAGCCAAATTTGAAATTTTACAAGTTATGCTTGAGTTGTGAGTTTTGGATCAACTTCAAACGACTATAACTTTCAGTACAGGATGAGTTAGGTGGTCCATAAGATATAAAATGAAAGGTCTTTGTATCCTCTTTTCAACGCCACCAAGTTTGCTAAGTTTTGTGTTTGAATGAGGGATATATGCCCGTTTGAAGTCAGAATATCCAATTAAGAAAAGTTACTCGAAAATGTGAAGGGTGTTTTAGTCTTTTCCTTACCGAATCAGATTAAAATATTTTTAGTAATATTATGAGGTCAAATTTGATTTGGTTCAGTTTTACAAATCATAAACTACGCTTAAGGTTTTAGAAGAGAGTTCAAGAAGAGGAAAAGAGGAGAAAAGGAAGAACGAACAAGGTTTTCACAAATCGAGTGTAAGTTTTCATAGTGTTGGGTTCGTTCACCACCGCCAATCATGATTTACATATTCGAATTCATCCATAAAGATTGAAAGATTTAAGTTTTTGATGTGTGTTCTTGAAGTACTGCTTTCGTTCTTGAATTATGATGGGTTTGGTGAGTTCTTGAGATAAATGTATTGAGTTTGAGAGTTGTTTTTGAGTAGATTCTCGTGTACTTGTATTGGATAATTGAATCTAAGAAATATTTGAGAAAAGAAGTCGATTCTAGACGATTTAAGGTCAGAAAATGAGAAAAAAATTCATCGAATTGTTCTGGGGGAGGGCTGGGGCTGTGCGCCCCAGCAGTGCACCAGAAAGCAGCCTCTGCAGTTCAGGGGCTGGTGCCTGACGCCAGCAGTGCGCCAGTGTCGCCTGCCCCCACCCTTTTTGATAGCATCCAAGGAAGCTCTACTCCATTGAAGGACAAGGATGAAACTTTAGAAACTCCAAGGAGGCCCATAACAAGATCTTAAGCCAAGGAGTTCAATGATAAGCTCAATGGGCTTCAATCGCTGATCCAAATGTGTCTTATTGGGGAAGAAGAGCTCAAGCCCAAGGAAGAGGAATTGTCCAAATGCTACAATTATTTGGTGGCCCAAATTCAAGCCCAATATGTGGAATTTTAAGGGCCAATTTCGTGCAAATAAGGTCAAGAAGAGTCCAAGAATCAGCCACAACAAGAGTTGCTTTCTGCCCAAGTTTTGAGAGAAGACTAGTCAAACTTTCTAAGATTGTCAAGATTCTTTTTCTAGTTGGGATTTACCTTATTTATTTATTTATTTATTTATATATAGGTTATTAATATTTTCCTTAGTCTATTTATGGTCTCCTAAGTACCATTTAATGCTTTCCTAGAAGTACTAAATTTGTTCCTAGTTAGGTCACTTTATTTCCTTTCTAGAGTAGGATTCCTTGTAATTGTCTTTTTAGAGTCTTGGACGTTTTCCCCCCTTCTCCTATATATAGGGGTCCTTTTTTATTCATTAAAGACAATTTAGATTGATATTAATAATATTTGAGAGAGTTCTTTGAACCTTTGTGACTTGCTCTTTGAGAATTTATCTTTAAACCTTTACTAGTTTCATAGTTTAAGGTATAAAGTAACTTCTTTTGTGATATGTTTGGTTTCTTTTTGGTATTCTTTAGAAGGTGATTAGTTTCTACATACTAATTATTGTCTTTAGTTACTCATAAAGCGGTCAAGATTCCGAATCTATTGTTTTGATTCGTTTTCTCAAGTAAAGGCGTTAGATTTCTTCCATAAATCTATACGTTGTTACTTGGATCTTTTCAAGACCTTAGAACATCTAATCCTTGGAAATTCGTGGATCTTTCCTTCGAATTTCCCATATCTTTAGTTATTTTTTTTTTTGTTTCTTTTCTTTGTGCTTCCGCATTCTAATATTCAATTCTCTATTTGTGATCTCCTTAACCTTGCTGTTATCAAGTGGTATCAGAGCGGTTCTATCAAGATTCTGTTCTTGATAAATCTTGGAATTTCTTCTTATATTAGAGCAAAAAAAAAAACTGTAGCGTGAACAGTAGCTTAAAAAAATACTGTGACGTGAACAGTAGCGTGAACAAAAAAAAAATTCCAGTAGCGTGAACAAAAAAAAAAGTTATAACTTGCTCTCTAAGAAATTTGATTACTTGTCCTCCAAGAAATTTGATTACTTGGTACCCAAGAAAGCTTATTACTTGCCATTCAAGAAATCTTATTACTTGCTCTCCAAGTTTTGCATTAATTTGTTTCCAAAAAAGAAGATAGCAAGAAGAGGGGATTTTAGATCTTTAAGAATAAGGGGAATTTTTTTCTCTTGTTCTTATAATTCTAAAATAAGTTCCTTTTTATTCGTGTTTTGTTTCAACTAAATTCTACTTGTTCTAGGACTAGTTCTTTACTTTCTTTTTGTACCCCAAGATTCCATACTTTATTACTACGAACTTGATACACGTTTTGGTTTAATTATAAATCTACAAAGTATTCTCGTTCAAAGGTTATTTTGAGTGGAAAAGGGCAAGTGTGGTTGAGTTTAAAAGAGGGTAAAAGCCATATTAAAAGTGTGATACTTGATCATTTTTTTTTAGATGTCTAATTCAGGTGGTGATGAGGCTCGTTTAGAAGCCGAGGTCAAAGGAAGGAACGACTTCACCCTTTAAGCTATGCACCAACAATTTGAGAGATGAACCCTTCAATTTCAAGAGATGAGGGATGTGATTATCGAGCAGAATGACACCATAGCTGCAATTAGGAGGGAGAATGATGTTGTATCCCCAAATAATGTTAGACCCCAAGTTAGAAGGAATGTACCCCATATCCCTTTTGTAAATCTTGAATATGATAATGATGATTTTGATGTTGAATTTAATCTAGAAAGAAGAGAAAGGAGGGGACAAAGAGGTAGAGTAGAAGATGATAATATAAATAGTATAAAGATGAAGATGCCATCTTTCAAGGGGACAAGGGATCCAGACTTGTACCTTGATTGGGAGAGACGAGTTGAAGCCATCTTTGATTGCCATAACTACTCGAGGGTAAGAAAGTTAAACTTCTTTGTTGTTGAGTTTTCGATTATCTTTGCTTCTTGGTGGAAAAAGCTTGCTAGGGACAGATTGGAAGAGAAGCTACCACCTATTGCTACGTGGGCAGAGATGAAGAGGGTAATGAGGAAGCGATTTATTCCATCATACTTCCAAAGAGATCTACAGTTTCGCCTTCAACACTTGAAGCAAGGCTCCATGTCGGTGGATGAGTACTTCAAAAGCATGGATATGGCTATGATCCAAGCTAATTGCATAAAGGAAGAAGAGGCTACAATAGCTAGATTTTTAAATGGTTTAAATACAGAAATAGCTAATTGATAGCATCCAAGGAAGCGCAACTCCATTGAAGGACAATGATGAAGCTTTAGAAACTCCAAGGAGGCCCATAACAAGATCTCAAACCAAGGAGTTCAATGATAAGCTCAATGGGCTTCAATCACTGATCCAAAGGTGTCTTATTGGGGAAGAAGAGCTCAAGCCCAAGGAAGAGGAATTGTCCAAATGCTACAATTATTTGGTGGCCCAAATTCAAGCCCAAGATGAGTAATTTTAAGGCCCAATTTCGTGCAAATAAGGTCAAGAAGAGTCCAATAATCAGCCACAACGAGAGTTGCTTTCTGCCCAAGTTTTGAGAGAAGACTAGTCAAACTTTCCAAGATTATCAAGATTCTTTTCCTAGTTGGGATTTACCTTATTTATTTATTTATATATAGGTTATTAATATTTTCCTTAGTCTATTTATGGTCTCCTAAGTACCATTTAATGTTTTCCTAGAAGTACTAAATTTGTTCCTAGTTAGGTCACTTTATTTCCTTTCTAGAGTAGAATTCGTTGTAATTGTCTTTTTAGGGTCTTGGACGTTTTCCCCCCTTCTCCTATATATAGGGGTCCTTTTTTATTCATTAAAGACAATTTAGATTGATATTAATAATATTTGAGAGAGTTCTTTGAACCTTTGTGACTTGCTCTTTGAGAATTTATCTTTAAACCTTTACTAGTTTCATAGTTTAAGGTATAAAGTAACTTCTTTTTGTGATATGTTTGGTTTCTTTTTGGTATTCTTTAGAAGGTGATTAGTTTCTACATACTAATTATTGTCTTTAGTTACTCATAAAGCGGTCAAGATCCGAATCTATTGTTTTGATTCGTTTTCTCAAGTAAAGGCGTTAGATTTCTTCCATAAATCTATACGTTGTTACTTGAATCTTTTCAAGACCTTAGAACATCTAATCCTTGGAAATTCGTGGATCTTTTCTTCGAATTTCCCATATCTTTATTTAGTTTTTTTTGTTTCTTTTCTTTGTGCTTCCGCATTCTAATATTCAATTCTCTATTTGTGATCTCCTTAACCCTGCTGTTATCACTAATGTAGTAGAGATACAACAATATGTAACTTTAGACGAGTTAGTTGATTTGTCTGTAAAAGTTGAAAAACAAAATGAGAAATGGCGGCAAAATAACTCATGGAGAAGTCGACCAAACACTATCTCTAAGAAGCCATGGTCAACTCAAGAGGGGAAAGCTCCTTCCAAACCTCAAGAGGATAGAGGTAAAGGTAAAGTTGAGGAGGGAGGTAAAACCTTTAATCCTAAATCTTCTAAACCTTCAAGTTCTATTCAATGTCACAAATGTCATGGAAGAGGGCATATGATGCATGAATGTCAAAGTAGAAGAACCATCCTACTTAGAGAGAATGGAGAATATGAGAGTGAAAAAAGTGAGGGGGAAGAAGAAGAGGGAGAAGGTGTAAGTGAGGAAGATGATTTGGAACTTCCTAATGATTGTATAATTGGGGTGGTTCGGAGAATTATGACTATCAATTTGGGTAGTGTTGATAAAGGGCAGAGAGAAAATTTGTTTCATACTAGGTGTGGGATAAAAGGGAAGACTTATTCTATGATTATTGATGGGGGAAGTTGTGCAAATGTGGTGAGTTCATACTTGGTGGATAAATTAGGAATTGCATGCATGAAGCGCTCTACCCCATATAGGCTCCAATGGTTGAATGATTGTGGAGAAGTAAAAGCAAACAAACAATGCATGATTTCATTCAATGTTGGTAGGTATGAAGATGAAATTCTTTGTGATGTAGTTCCAATGCAAGCATGTCATATTTTACTTGGCTGACCTTGGCAGTATGATAGGGATACTACTCGTCACGGGAGAAAGAATAGGTATAGTCTTTTGCATAATGGTAAGAAGTATACTTTTGCACCATTATCTCCTTCTCAAATGTTTGAAGAGAAAAAACGATTGAGGGAAACAATGAGAAAACAAAAGGGAGAGGTAAAAAGTGAGTTTGAGGGAAAAGAAAGAGAGAGAGGGCAGCGATCTAAGTAAAGAGGTAAAAGAGGGTGTGAGTAAAAAATAAAATGTTTTGGTGAGAGGAAAGAGGCTAAGGAAAAGAAAAATGAGAGTCTTTATATAAAAGCCAAAAAGTGTTTGAATGCTAGGAGAGAGGGGTTGCCCATAATACTACTTACTTACAAAGAAGTATTGATTAATTTTGAACAACTAACTCCTTCTTTGCCAAATAGTATTTCTTCTCTTTTGCAGAATTTTGAAGATGTTTTTCCTGATGACACTCCAAAGGGATTGCCACCTTTGAGAGGGATTGAGCACCAAATAGACTTTGTGCCTGGGTCTAAACTTCCTAATAGGCCTACCTATAGGAGCAATCCTGAAGAGACCAAAGAATTACAAAGGCAAGTGGAAGAATTGCTTGAAAAGGGATTTGTTCGAGAGAGTATGAGCCCATGCTCTGTTCCAGTCCTATTGGTCCCCAAAAAGGATGGAACATGGAGGATGTGTGTAGATTGTCTAGCTATCAACAAGATAACGGTAAAGTATCGCCATCCTATCCCTCGTCTTGATGACATGTTGGACCAACTGTATGGTTCCAAAATCTTTTCTAAAATTGATCTAAAGAGTGGTTACCATCAGATTCGTATGAATCCTGGAGATGAATGGAAAATTGCTTTTAAGACCAAATATGGACTTTATGAGTGGTTAGTTATGTCCTTTGGCTTGACTAATGCACCAAACACTTTTATGAGACTAATGAATCATGTTTTTAAAGATTTCCATGGAAAATTTATTGTGGTGTATTTTGATGACATCTTGATCTTTTCTCAAAATCTGAATGAACACCTAGAGCACTTAAAACAAGTTTTTGAAGTTCTTAGAAATCAGTGCTTGTTTGCTAATCTCAAAAAGTGTACTTTCTGTGTGGATCGTGTGGTTTTCTTAGGTTTTGTGGTCAGTTCTAAGGGAGTTGAAGTAGATGATGAGAAAATCAAGGCAATAAAAGAATGGCCTAAACCTAATAGTGTAACTGAAGTTAGGAGTTTTCATGGACTTGCTAGTTTTTATAAGAGGTTTGTGCGAGACTTTAGCACCATTACTGCTCCTTTAACTGAAGTTATTAAAAAAGATAAGGTTTTTAAATGGGGAAAGGAACAAGATGATGCATTTAACTTGCTGAAGGATAAATTGTGTTCTGCTCCTCTTTTGCAATTGCCTGATTTTTCTAAGTCTTTTGAAGTTGAGTGTGATGCCTCTGGTAAGGGCATAAGTGCAGTTTTGATGCAAGACTCCAAGCCAATTGCCTACTTTAGTGAAAAGCTAAGTGGAGCAACATTGAACTACTCAACTTATGATAAGGAGCTATATACCAAGGACGTTAGCTACATGGCAGCACTACTTGTGGCCTTGAGAATTTGTGGTCAAAACTGATCATGAGTCATTAAAATACTTGAAGAGCCAAGATAAACTTAGTCATAGGCATGCTAAATGGGTAGAGTTTATTGAAACTTTTCCTTATGTAATTGCTTACAAACAAGGAAAGGAGAATGTGGTTGTTGATACCAAATTAGGTGGTTCATGCTTCACACAACCGTTCAAAACTAGTGATAAATTTAATATATTACAAGACTTGGGATTACACACTCCAAAAGAACAAAACATATAGTCATACTTATATTACAACCCATGGTGACATGATCAAATTATCCCTCAAAATTTCATGTAAATATACAACACATAGATCATGTACAAGTCCCAAGGTTTATACAAAATATAGATGCCTATATGAAAATGTGATCTTCCTTTAAGGCTCTCAAAATCTCCATCTCCAATGGCCAGCTTCATGCCTCCTTTCGATCATTCCCTACGATAGAAACAACTGTCGCTAAGCATATAGCTTAGTGGTGTAAAAACTATAGGTTCGGAGCCCTCAGATTCACCAAGCTACCTTTCTCAAGTCATAGGCAACACAATTGAAACATAACAAACAAATCAAGTAAACAATATATAAAGAGTATCAAGTTCAATATTTTCCAAGAGATTCAATAACAAGGGTCGCCCAATAAATACATCATATCGTCACACCAACCACAAGCAGGTATCAAGAAGGGTCAAAGCCCAATAATCAAGAGAACTAAGAACCAGAATAAAAATGGCTTACTAGTTTGTACTTAAAATGGACAACTTCCATTCTTAAGACAAACTAAAAATCTAGAGTCAAGATGGCTAGTGATCTGAATCAAGAGGTATGCCAATAGTGACAAAGTCACAGCCACAAGAAGGACAAGGTCACAACAAAAGTGCCAAGTGATCAAACAATCCGTACAAGTGGGTGAGTTACACAAATGTCTTTAATGTCTTAAAGGATACCAACATGACAATGCAAAGTTACAAAAGGTAACCAAGGTACCAAGATAAACTTTAAGATATACCAGAGAGTAAATAGAGTACAAGTACAAGTTTAGACACAAACCTCGGTGCTTACCGTAGAAACAATCCAACACAACTTCAAGAGTTCAAATCGTAGACCAACCAATGTATCAAGGTCCTCAACTTGTTCACGAGTATATACAACCTTAAATATACAATTAAATAACTTCTTTAATTCCTAGTATCTCAATAATGTCAAAGTAAAACAGGATTATCATCATAATTAAGCTTAGCCTGTACAAATACGACTATGCTCCCAAAACAGTGATTTTGGCCAGCCTAGTACCTTATGTCACAACTTAATTTGAAAAGGAAAACGGCAAAACTAGACTTTATAACCTTCATTAAAGATGTAGGTACATCTCTTAAGGTTGCAAATAAATAAGAATCATCACAAGATATATTTTGTACAAAATGATATATTCAAAACACTAACAATTGTCCATACAGGATTTCTAATTTTGAAATCTGGACAGAACTTGTCCTATGTTGTGTCCCATATTTCAAATCCATAACAGATAAATTAGAGTTTTACATAAGTATAAGAGTTGTACCTATACGAATTATATTTCCAAATCATATTTATTCACCGAAAAAGGAGTTCTAGAGAACGAGATATTCTAAAAGTAATAAACACTATTCAGCTCAAAAACAGATTTTGACTACTCACCAAAGAAAAGGGTGTATCTCGAATTTCAGCCAAAAGGATCAAGATTTTCTTGAAATTTTGTGAGTAATTTGGTTAGAGGAAGTTCTACAGGTTTCTTAGAGTTAAAGGACACTAATTCTTATAGAGGAGGTGTGAAATTATATTTCATAAAAGTGATATTTATCACTTATTAGATATAACCAAAGTCAAAGGTTGGCTGCCCAAAAGTAAAAGGTGTGCTTCCCAAGAGTATACATATATACCAATGTATATACCTCACCTTCCTTTCAAGTTATAGATAATTCCAACTATAATATTATGCACTACCTTAAATTACGATCACAATTTATGTTAAGCAAGTTTGAAAATATCACTACATTTAAAGTTCCCAAAATGTGAGTAAAACATACTGTAGTAATTAAGCAATGGTGTATCGACAAGCGACTCTTGGTTAACATTTTGGGGTGTTACATGGATCCACTAGCTAAATAACCTATGGGGAAACTTAGTTGTGGGATAAGGAATTGTTGCTAGAAACCCCAAACTTACTTAATGGGGGAGCCTCTATCTTATGAGTCAATATCCACTTGGTGCTAAGCATTACTTCCCACAGTTACATGTTTAGTCTTCTTGAATTAAGTTTACATGCATGAAAGGGTGTCTTGACAATCTATCCAATACAATTCATAAAATAGCTCATAGATTCAATTGGTGAGAATGACCTTTCAACCTTAGAATCATCATATTGTGAGAAAACTTTTCACATCATGTTTATTGTGTGTTTATGAGAATGACCTTTCAATCAACACAACAATTAGATTATAATGATATTCATAAAGCATATACAATGAGTCCACAATCATGTATAATTCTCATGGTTCACCCCTCTTGGGTCAAGGATCACATTCCATCCAAAATATCTAGATTTACTACATTAAATATGGATAATAACACGATTCAACTAACTAAATTACTATAAGCATAATCTCATAGTATTCTTCCTTCATCAATTCACCCACATCACAAAGGCATAAATTGGGGAATATTGGGTTTCATCGGTTCTTGGGGGAATTCATCATAAATAAAAAATTAATCATATATAAATCATCAATTCAATCATAATCCATCTTAAATCAACCATTAAAAACGTTTTTGGAAAGATCCAATAAGATTGAAGTCAAACCCTAACTTTTAGGGAAATCACTAGCTTAGAAATTAAGTTTGGAGGGGGTCCATGGATAAAAACTATCCAAGGATAAAGGACTAACATACCTTAGTTATGATTCTCCTAAGAATTTGAGTGGAAAAGCCTTGTTTCTTCAAGCCCTAGCTCAAATTCTACTCTTCTTCTTCCTTAAGTTCTAGAGAGAGAAATTTTGTGTAGAAGATGAACTTTGTGATTTTGATTTGGGTGTTGGAAATTAATGGAGTAAATGGGTGAATTTTTACTTGAAAAGAATTATATAGTTGTATAAACATAATAGAAAATCACCTCACTTTGATAGGACTTAAACTGGAAAAGACCCATTTAACCCTCATTTAAAGTGGGATGTCGAGGGGTCATGACCCCCTTCACGAGCCGTCAAGGGCACCACATGTCACGACCCGGGGTTACCCCCTAGAAGTAACATGGCGTACTTGACCCCAAAGAGGTCTCATACAAGGCCTTAGCATAATCATAACATAAGATAAATAGGAAAAAGGGAAAAGTTAAAACTTTTACAATCGAAGCCATTTTCATAACAAAAGAAGGGGAAGTCTGTACTAAACCTTTGTCTCAAACCATCTAACATAATACTTTAATAAAACTCTTGGGACGCAGCTCATACAAATTCTAAAATATAAAGAAATGGCACAAAGGAACATAATGGGTTTGTCCTCGAAGCTATAAGGACTGACCAATTCTTTAACTCTTCTTGATCCTTTCAAACCTAGCCTTCAAAGCAACTCAATCTCCTAAACCCTACATTTGATTAGAATGTAAGCAATATGCATTAGTACAAAATGTACAAAGTATGAAAGCTAGCATAACATCATAAGAGCATCTCACAATGCTTAGTCAACATAAGACAATACGCATAAGAGGCAAGTCATAATCATATAAGCATAAGTGACCCTTGGTCATCCATACCATAATAGCACAATTCTCAAGTAACCTCAAAAGCATACAAGTGCATACAAGTGAAAAGCATGAATAGCATTCCATAATACCACCCAATCCAAATATCCCTTTTTAGTCATCTTAATCATAGTCTATGTGCATGGTTAAGTCATAAGTCTTTCTACCATAAGAGCAGATACTTCTAAGTAACCTCAAGACACACTTGTGCAATGCATGAAAGGTATCCCATACTACCCTTCACACTAAGCATAACTTTGAAGTCATCTTAGTCATATTCACCGTACTTCGATCTTACTATAAGCTTAATTTATATAGACAAGGGAAATACCACCTTAGTCAATCATATCTTGGAGGGCAACTACGGCAACAACCAAGCTAAGTCATACTATGTGTGGGAACCCTTCACACCTTTCCTTAAGTCATACTTGTGCAATGTATGGATAGCATCCCATACTACTACCCACACTAAGTATTCATTTAGACTATCATGAATGTTCACTAGTTGGGGACTAATCCCTCTATTATATATACCTCAATTCAAGGCTACCAAGGAATAGCCCTCTAATAGGCTAGACCATGCTATCATCTTACTGACATAACTAGATTAAGCTAAGCTAACCAACTTGGAAGACACACTAGCATGCAAGTCCAAGCTATCCATAGGGGAGTATGATTCTCAACCCTAAGCTATCCATAGGAGAGTATGAGTCCTCTACCATGACTAACCTAACTCAAGCTACTCTTGACATACATCTTACAGGTCAAGGTATCCTTAGTAGAGTATGGATACTCAATCCTAATCTACCCTTAGGAGAGAATAAGTGTCCTCTATCGCAAATATACCATGAAATGGTCTTGGACAAACCAAGTCAAGCTACAATGAATGCATCCCAACAATTCTAGTTCAAGCTATCCATAGGAGAATATAAATCCTCAATCCTAGGCTACCATGACTACACCTAATTCATGCTACCTTGACATGCATTCTACAATGCTAAGTCAAGCTATACCTTAGGAGAGTATGGATCCTCCATCCCAAGCTATCAACCTTTGTCTTGTCCTACTAAGCCAAGCTATACATGAAAGGATCATACATCACAAATTCAAGCTATTCTACTCTAACATGCTTTGATTTATTTTAGGTTATTAAGCAAACCTAGAATCCTTCTATGTGAGAGAACCCTTGGATCTCCTAGAAATTCATGCCTAAGTGTGTAAGAGAAAGAGAATACACATCAAGATCACATCATATTGATTTTACCCCTAAAGTCCTAACATTGATGGCTACAATCCCTACTTTCAAGCTTAACTTCATTCTATCATGATCCATGTCTAAATTAAAAGCTATTCAATCACATTCTTTACTATTAAGTGATTCTAGTCATAATTGATTCATAAAGGTTCAATTCTAACTTTACAAGCCAAGATTCTTAAAGTCTAGTTCAATTCATGATTAGATGATCCTACCTATAATCAATTAGTATTCAAGACATTGATTTAGGAAGATCACTTTTGAACCTTCAGCTTTGCCTCTAATGGCATAAACCCACAATGATAACATTCATCAATTTAGATTAGGGTTCATCATAGAGATTACATGAAATCATCATAATATCACTAAACAAATAGAAATCAATTATAATAGGGTGATATCCACTCGATTGGAATCACCCCCAAACCCTACCCACAATGCAAGCACAACCCTAGCTAGAATGGGGTTTTGATTTCACAAGTGGGGAAACTATGGGGGCTCCATGTGTGGAAGAACCCATGGATGATTAATCTTCATGTACCTTCAATCAAATCCCTAAACAAAGCTTGAATCAATGGGAGAAAATCTCCCTAAGTTGCTGCCCTCTTCTCTTCTTTTCTTGTTGTTGTTCTTCTTCTTCTATTCTAGAGAGATGATTTTTGGAGAGTGATTTGGGGTCTTTAGATGAATGAGTTAAAGTGATTAGTTTAGGGTCCTATTAACTATTTATAGGAGGTTATTTATCTTCTTCTTCTTCTTCTTCTTCCTCCTCCTTCCTCTTCTTCCTCTTCTTCCTCCTCCTCCTCTTCTTCTTCTTCTTCTTCTTCTTCTTCCTCCTCCCTCTTCTTCTTCTTCTTCTTCTTCTTCTTCTTCTTCTTCTTCTTCTTCTTCTTCTTCTTCTTCTTCTTCTTCTTAGTCCTCCTCCTCCTCCTCCTCCTCTTCTTCTTCTTCTTCTTCTTCTTCTTCTTCTTCTTCTTCTTCTTCTTCCTCTTCTTCCTAGTCTTCTTCTTCTTCCTCTTCTTCCTCCTTTTCCTCCTCCTCCTCTTCTTCCTCCTTTTCCTCCTCCTCCTCCTCCTCCTCTTCTTCTTCTTTTGGAGAGTGATTTGGGGTCTTTAGATGAATGAGTTAAAGTAATTAGTTTAGGGGTCTATTAAATATATATAGGAGGTTGTTTGACTACTTAAATGACCTACATTAACCCTAATTAAATAACTAATCAATTCCCAAACCCCCTAACTAAAACTAAAGCTTAAAAACTGGCAGTATTCATGAGACCCCATCCACGGACCATGGATGGATTGACTGGGAGTGATCTGAGTTCGTGGTTTGGTTCAGCGACCCGACATGCTACAGGCCACTCAGGCTTGACCTACGCCCATGATCTACAGGGGGTAGACCAACCTACTGTCTGTGAATTGCAACCGTGAATCAAGCTGTTTTGACAGCTTTTTGGGCAGTGTTGGGGTCCTCCTCAAGGACCCCTTGGGTGGTCCTTGGGGATTCGGACCCAGATGATTAATCTCTAAAACTCCTATTCTAAGTACGGGAACCAGTTTTACAAGTTTTAACCCTCATACGACACCCCAAAACTCTTGCCAAAGACTCTAGAACTCACTAAATTCAGGGATGTTACACCACTGCCCATGGTGGTGCCCATAGTCCCTTGACAAGTAGCTATGCTACTCCCCCTTTTAGCCCCCAGACTAGAAGGCAAGTCTACGGCCATTCCCACGAACCGTCAAGGCCTTCACAAACCATGAAGTGGCTTATATGGAGGAGGCCATTTTGGACAGCTTGAGGGGCTCACTGCCTCACCCACCACGGGTCGTGAAGACCCTCATGGTCATGGTGGGCAGTGGCTAGGCACATTTTGGGCAGCCTTGGCCCCCTATCCATGGCCCTCAGCCAATCCCCTTGGCCCTTTCCCTTTACTCTTGACGTTACCCTCACATTTAGCTCTAGTTTAACCTACTTGTTTCCGGAGTGTTACACTCACCCATGAAGGGTGTGATGAATTTTTTCAAGAAAGGGAAACTTAGTCCCCGGTATGTAGGCCCATATCAAATTTTGAAGCGTATTGAAAAAGTTGCCTATGAGTTAAATTTGTCAAATTAGTTGGCCCTGATTCATTTGGTATTTCATGTTCTATGCTTAATTTTATTTACTGGAGATCCGAAGTCCATTAATTCCCTAGAAAGGTTGGGAGTTGATGAAAGTCTCTCATATGAAGAGGTTCCGGTAGAAATCCTAGACCGGCAAGTCCATAGATTGAGAAAAATGGAAAGAGCTTTCGTTAAAGTTTTATGGAGGAATCACTTAGTTGATGGTGCTACTTGGGAGGCCGAGGACAATATGAAGTCCCGATATCCTCATCTCATTCCTTCTACTCCTATTCAAGCTTGAGGTAATTAGTTCCTTTTGAGTTTTAGAGTTTTGGAGGTCATGTGTGTTATGTGAGATTTTCTATGATTTCCTTATGTTATGCATGTTCTTTATGAAATTCATGTTTAGTGAGAAAATGATTTTTCATGATTTGTGTTCCTCATGTTGTTGTGCATTAGTATGACTTTCCAAATAGACTTCATGAGATAAGTTGATGAACATGCTTTAGTATGCTTTTGAGAGTAATTGCATATTGGCCTCATAATATTGTGTTGAACATGATTCTAGATGGAGAAGGTAGTTCCTTCAATGAATATGAGAAATATTGAGTCACATGCATAATGGGTTGTTAGATGTAGTTCCTACTTCCTTGTATTGCATTGAATATGTTTGAGATGGAGTTGATTTTTCCTCCTTTGAATTGTGCATTATTTTGATGATTCATGCATGATGGGCTACTAGTCTTGTGGCTTTATTTTCGTAAGGTGTCTAGATCGTCATTCGAGGACAAATGTTCCCAAAGGGGAGATATTATAACACTCCAAAAACTAGTATGCTAAAGCTAGAGCTAAACATTAGGGTTAACGTCAAGAGTGAAGGGCAAGGGCCAAGGGAATTCAGTGAGGGCCATGGCAAGGGGGCCATGACTACCCAAGAATTTTTGCGAAAGCACTGCACCCACCTCCACGAAGGTCTTCACGACTTGTGGTGCCACCCGTGGAGGGATAGGCAGTAGCTTTCCAAAATCTGCCAATAGAAGCGCTCCTCTTCACAAGCCACTTCATGGCTCGTGGGAAGGCTCGTGGAAGGGAATTGGTGGTGTGTGAGTGGGAGTAAAGTGGCTTAGCCACTACCTCAAGGTCCACGAGAGGGATCATGTCTCGTGGAGCCCCTCATGAGATTGCCTAGGGCTTGTGAGCTAAAGGCACATAATGCCTAGCCACTGCCTCAAGTCCAAGAGTGGGTCCATGACTCGTGGTCATGACCACGGCCCATAGGGCCCCTCATGGCACCTGGGAAGGTCACTTAAGTTGAGGGTTACATGGGTCTTTTTTGGTTAAAGTTTAATTAAAGTGAAGTCATTTTGGGTAAGTTTGGGGTCACTATGTAACTCATTTTTAAGTCAAACTCACCTAAACTAAGTCATATTTTCAGAACACCCAAATATTTCCAAAAGTTCACCTCCTCTCCCAAAATTTCTCTCGCTAGAACTCAAGGAGGAAGAAGAGGAAGGTTGAGGCTAGTGCTTGAAGAAATAAGGCTTTTTTCACTCAATTTCTTTGGAAGATTATAACGAAGGTATGATAGTCCTCCATCCATGGATAGTTTTCATCCATGGAGTCCCTTCAAACTCAATTTCAAAGTTAGGGATTCTCCCAAAATGCTAGGGTTTGACTCCAAGTCATGGGTTCCCTTCAAAAACGATTTCAATGATTTAATTACTTTGTATTATGATTAAATTGATGAATTATGTTGGTCTTTATGTTGAAATCCCCAAGAATCCATGAAATCCCTAATTTCCCCAGTTATGATCTTGTGATGTGGGTTTGATGATTATAGAAGGATAATATGAGGTTATGCTTGTGATAGTTGGATTACTTAAATTATGTTATTATCCATATATAATGTAGTAATTATAGATGTGATGATTGAATGTGATCCTTGATCCTTCAAGGGTGAATTATGGTATTATGCATGATTATGATATTTGTGTGTGTTTTAAGAACACTTTGAGAGTGAAGTGTCCATGATTATGATGATGATGTTCTGTTGATTGAAAGGCCATTCTCATGAACACACAATGAATATAATGTGAAAGGTTTTCTCACAACATGATGATTCTAAGGTTGAAAGGAAATTCTCACCTTATTAAATCTAATGAGCTATCTTAATGAAACAAGTTATGACTTAATAAGTATTCCGTAGGATAGATGCTTAGCATCGAGTGAATATTGTTATGAGATGGAAGCTCCTCCGTCAAAAAAAGCGGGTTTCTAGAAGAAATCTCTTCAGATGGAAGCTCCTTCGTTAGAAAGGGCGGGTTTCTAGTAGTAATCTCCTTATCCCATAAACTATGTGCCCCATAGGTCTTTAGCTAGTGGATCGACCTAAAAGCTAACAAGTCATGGTCTTACCTTAGGCAAGTAGGACAACCTTTTTGGTGTGGGTAACATCAGATTCCATGTTAAGCTCACATGGTCTATGTCTGTTAAGGCTTATTCCCACTATGAACAAGAAGATGAATTATGAACTATGGTTACTCAAGAAGCTTTACTTAGCATGGGTAGGATTATGGGATCTTATTCATGCATTGTAGAAGTAGACTTTAAGAGTACTTATGGTATGCTTCCTCTATCCTATGATGATCTATGAAATGAACATGCTTATGACTTATGCTATTACACTAAAGTTCATGATGATTCTCAAACTTGGTAAAGTGAATGATTTTCAACTAAAATGTCCTTTTAGCATGTTTTCATGATTTTATGCATGGCTATCATACTTAGTGTTGTACTAACCCATATTTTTCTACAATTTTTCCAAAAGAGTAGGGTCCGATATTTTAGGTGATCTTCATTTGGTCAAAGCCTGGATCGACTATTCTTCTAGCTTGTGGTGACTCCTTATGATTCGAGGACAGATGAGTCATTTGTAGTTCCCTTCTAGCATTTCATATTTGGACTATGTTGTAAGGGCTATGTCCTTATTTTTATTCAAGCATTGTAATAGATGGCTATATTGAGACAAGTCTAGACTTTCGCTTGCTTTTATAATAGACTTCGATTGTAAAGAAAAGTTTTAAAATTTCTGCATCATTTCTATGTACTTTATGTTATGATATGCTAAGTGGCTTGTGTTAGGCCTTTCGGGGTCTAGTACGCCATGTTACGTCTAGGGTGTACCCTTGGGTCGTAACAGTACCACTTCTTTCTATGCTTTTTATTTGTTTTACTTCGTAGTTAACTTTTTGATTCAAGTCCAATTTTCTATAATTGAGTCGTCCAAATTTCTTGAAACAAGAATCCATTCCGTCCAAGAGTAGAATTGACACTTTGTGATCAACCGAGTATAAGCAATCTTCAACCTTAACCAAGTCAATTTGAGAGGCAATCAAAGGTGTGTAAACACGAGTGATTGTGAGTTCAGTTTACTAATGGTAACGCTGCCTATTGTTTTTGTTGAGTTGTCTTATTGCTAGGTACCATGAAAACCAAAAGTGAAACCCAACCACCTACGGAAGGGGTTACTTTGGAATCTATAATGGAGGCAATTACTAATATGGGTTGGAGGATGGAGAACATGGAAGGGCAAATGGCCACCTTGAAGGGTAGTGTGTCGAAGATGGATGATACAATGAACAATGTGGAGGGTCGATTAACTCTACTAATTCCACCCCACAAGCTACTTTTCATGCTTCCACAATTGATAACGACCACACTGTATCTCCTACTATCACACCTAGAGCCTTCCATCGAGTGTTAATTCAACACCAATCCGTTTCAGTTCCAATGTCCAAAATACCAATTGACCATTCCAAATCCAACTCAATCAAGAAGCTCCACCAAACCAAAACCGACCTTACCAAGCACCACTAAACCAAAATCCACCCTACCAAATGCCACAAACCCAATGAATTCCCGTAATAGAGGCGAGGGATGATAAGTACCAAGGGGGATATGAAGGTGAAGGTAAAGAAGCGCCATGGAATGAAGCTCCATGGAATCGACCAAGAGGTCAAAAAGGGGACAGAGGGCAAGGAGGTAGATTTGGTCCGGTACGACATGCACAATTTCCCTTTTAAGTCAAGTAGCACATGAACACCCTCATACCTAAGTGCAAAGTCATAAACAATGTTAATCCAAGTTAAGACTCCACCCAATGCACTAGCTAACTTCAAGAATGTAATTATTCCCAATTCATGAGCGGAGTGAAGTACAAAAGTATTCCCCACACAAGTTGGCAAACATATTGCATTCAAGCAGATAGGGTCAAGTAGTAACACCAAGTAAGAATCATTTGAAAGAAAGAAAGTGCTACTACCATACTCATCACAATTTAGGCCAAGACCGAGGTCAAATGGGCAAGGATTACATAGCAATTAGTCAAGGAGACTCCCATTTGTCTTATTGATACTACAATTAACATAAAATATGCTACCCACACAAGCATGAGTATCATCATATGCAAATAGATAATAGATAAATGTGTCTCGCAAAACAACATCATCTAAACTGTTTTCATAGGTATGACTACTAATAGACTCAAAATCATTGGTTATACCATTAAGAATTGGAACTCACCAAGAAGAAGAGTTAATGGGAAAACAAATACCACCTTCCTTCTTGTCATAATCCTTCCTCACAAGAGTACTCTCATCTTCCAAGAAGAGAGTTCCATCTTTGGGAGGAAAATCTTCACAGCATAGTGGGTTACTATAAAAAAATATGAAGCATCACCTGGATCAAACCCCTTAACTCTCGAAACAGAAATACGACCGACAAACCTCAAAAACCCATTTGAATCTATAGTAACCTAGCACCACCTGCTAACACCTAATCTCAAAAAACCACAAAAGTCTTCTCATCAAACTGATAACCACAAATCTGATCAAACAAGGAAGACTAAACTCCTAAAGGCTAAGACACACCCGTAATTTGTAATATCCAATCAAATTATCTAATTAGGTAAGGATTGAATGTCCAAAGCTTAAGTCCACTTCATAGTAGATAAGAAGGCTAGAATACCCATATTCATCGACTTCCAACTCAAGGCATCTTTTACCATGTTCACCTTGCCTAAATGATAGAGAATAGAAAGGTCATAGGCCTTCAGAAGTTCAATCCATTGATGGTGCTTAAAATTAAGGTCCCTCTAGCTCATAATGTACTGAAGACTTGTGATCGGTGTAGATCTCATGACAAACTCCATATAGGTAGTCCCACAATGTCTTAAGTGCAAAAACTACCACCACCAACCTCAAGTCGAGGGTGGGGTAGTTATGCTCATTGAACCTACCATGCCTCAAGACAAGCAATAAACCAGACCTGCTATATCAATACATAACTCAAACCAATGCATGATGAGTCACAATATACCATGAAGCCCTTGCCCTCAACTGGAAGATTCAATATAAAAGCGGTGGTCAGCAACTCCTTGACCTTTTGAAATATCAACTCACACTCCTCAGACCACTCAGAGGGAATATCAAGATTATTCAATTGGGTCATAGGTGTTGCAATAGTGGAAAATGCCTTCTTAACCATTTGTGGTAGCCAGCTAATCATGAATAACGTCAATCTTCACTGGATCTACCATGATGCCACCCTTGGGCACGACCTACCCCAAGAATGCTATAGACTCAAGCAAAAACATGCAATTTTAGAACTTACATAAAGGTGTTGATCTCTCAATGTCTTGATTACTACTCTGTGAGTATACTAGAATGTCATCAATGTACACTATGAAGAATGAATCAAGATATGCTCTGACACGTGTTTCATCAACTCTATAAAGGAAGAAAGGGCATTAGTCTACCCAAAAGATGTCACTAGGAACTACTACTAGACATAACGAGTATTAAATATGGTCTTAGGGATGTCCGCTATCCAAATCCTCAGTTGATTATAACCAGACCTCGAATAGCATATCATTATTCCTAGGCACGAGGTAATGATTCTTCACCATCACCTTATTTAGCTATCGATAATAAATACACATGAAAATCATACCATCCTTGTTCTTCAAAAAGATATTGGGAGTGTCCCAATGAGATACACTAGGCCAGATGAATCCCCTACCCAACAGATCCTGAAGCTGAACACTAAGCTCTTTGGGCTATACAAGAGCCATCCTATATGGTGGAATAAAAATAGGCTGAATATCAGCTCAAGCTCAATTAGAAAGTCAATGTCACACTCTGAGGGTAGGCTAGGTAGGTTGGTGGGAAAGACATCTACAAAGTCACCAAAAACTAGACTTGACTCAAGTGGAGGGACCTTGCTACTCACATCACACACATATGCCAAATAAGATATGTACCTACTAGCAGCCTCTAAGTCCAAACAAAAGAGATAACTTGCTACGCCCCCTAAAACTAGTAGGTGAAACTAAAGCCTTACGAGTGATGTGTTGAGTTTGATGTGAGGGTTAAGGTTGTAAAATAAGTTCCCGAGCTTACATTGAGGTGTTTAGGGGTTAAACATCAAGGTAGGACTCCCCAAGGACCAACCAAGGGTCCTTGAGGAGGACCCTAAAGTCTAACCCCCAAAGCTACCTAGAACCAATAAGTTGCCAAAATTGTGGTGACCTACGGATGGCACATACTGGGCGTAGGTCCATCCACACCCCGTAGGTCATGGGGCGTAGGTCAAGTCCCATTTTAGAGGCTACATGCAGGACCTACGAAGTGCTGCACGCCCCATAGGCCCACCCATAGTCCATGGGTCAGGGGCGTGGGATGTGACTACAACACTGCCACATACACGACCAATGTAAGTATGAGTTAGATAATTTCCCAATCAATTTATTTAAGTATAAAATCATTTTAATTCATTTTAATAGGCCTATTTAAGTATTTTAAACCATTAACTAACCTATTTACTTCATAATCCCTAAGACCCCAAATCATAACTAATTTTACCCCCCCCCCTCCCCCCCCCGCAAAAAAAACAAAATTCTCTCACTAAGAACCTCTATTGGAGAGAAAGATATCAAGGTCTAATGCTCAAGAACTCACCTTTTCCATTCAAATTCATGAAGATTCTTCAACTAAGGTATGGTGCTGTTGATTCATGGTTAACTTTTCATCCATGAAGTCCTTCAATTCTCAATTCCAAAGTTAGAAAATTCTCCAAAACTAGGGCTTTTTACTCCAAGTCATGGATTCTTCTAAAAACATTTTTAATGATTCAATTGGTTTACATTATGGTTTAATTACTGATTTATGATGTTTTTATAATAAATTCTTCAATGAATCCATGAATTTCACTTACTTCTCAAATTGGATCTTAAAGTTGGTTATTGAATCATATGAATGGAATGTTATGGAATAATGAATATAATGAATTGATTACTTGAATTATGTATTACTTAAGGAATTTATATGGTTTTTGATGTTGAATTTACCCCAAAAACTTATGAACCCCCATGTCCCCAGTTTGTGACTTTGTGATGAGGGTGATTTGTAGTAAGATGAAGTTTATGGGACTATATTATATGAGTTGAGTTAATTGAATCGTGTTGTTTCCAATGTTAAATGTAGTAATCCTAAATGAGATTGGTTGAATGTGATCTTTGATCCAAGAGGGGTAATACATGAGATTGATGCCAAATTGTGGCTTTATGTGTGAACTTTATGAACATGATTATACTTTAAATTGGTGTGTGTTAAATTGTACATGTTGTTAGTGTAGAAAGACTCCACCAACATGACCTATATTATGAGTGTTTGAGATCATGCATTTAATGACTAGATTACTTGAACTAAGACTAAGTCCTTATTTAATATAATGAATGCTAAATGTGTTGATTAAAGTCTTTGGTCCCTAGAGGGGTAATATCTGATATTATACATGCTTAGTGAAAGTGTGTTCATGATGTAGGACCATCTTTTGAGAAAGTAAAGGGATCATGACTTTGTTGTAATTGTGGTGGAGTTGTAAGTCTATTCTCACTCACACACACATAGACGTGATGATTCAATGATTATGATGATATATTTTGCTGATTGAAAGTTCATTCTCATAAACACATAATGAGTATAATGTGAAAGTTTTCCTCACATATTGAAGATTCTAGATTGAAAGTTAGTTCTCACCTAATTGAGTCTATCATGAAGATCTTAGGTTGAAAGTCCATTCTCACCAAATGAATCTATGAGCTATCCTTATGAATTATGTTGGATGGAGGTTAAGATACTCCTTCATGCCTGAAAATTCAATTCAAGACTAAGTCATGTATTCGTGGGAAGTTTTGCCTAGCACTGAGTGGATATTGAATATGAGATAGAAATACCCCCGCTAGAGAGGACGTATTACTATAATGTATCTCATGAGATGGAAGCTCCCTCGCTAGAAAGGGCAGGTTTCTAGTAGCAATCTCCTTATCTTATAACTACGTGCCCCCATAGGTCATTTAGCCATTGGATTCATCTTCCAAGCTAATACATTTAGTTCTACCTTAGGCACTAGGACACATTTTTTTGGTGTGGGGCATGACACTGGATTCCATGCAAGCTCACATGGTCTATGTCGGTTAAGGCTAATTCCCACAAGGTCAAGTCCAGGAGGTTCTATGAAGTGTGGGTGGTAGTATGGGATGCCATCCATGCATTGCACAAGTAGGCTTTGAGAGTAGTTATGATAGGTTCCTATTTGTCAAGCTGACTCATGTAATGAATGTGCTTGTGTCTAAATGATAATTGCAATTGATGTCAAGGTTACTTGTAATGTTGCATGTTAACTTGTATTGTTGCCATGCGTTTTTTTTATTGATGTGGTTGACTAAAACTGAATGGTTCCTAGTCTATGAGAGATAGGCTAAGGATGAGTTTTAAAGAGGGTAAACATGAATGAGGATCTAAAGTGACTTGCTTAGTGTAGGTGGAATTATGGGGTCTTACCTATGCCTTGCACAAGCTTGCCTTGAGGTGGCTCATGAAGTGTTGCTCACATGCCATGTTAATACTAGAATGGATTGACTATGCATATGTTCCTAATGATATTTATTATGTTCACTAGTTGTGATTGATGTCTACCATGCTATGGTCTATATCTCTTCATGATGTATTTTATGCTTATGACTTGTGTTTTCACACTACATTCCAAATGATGATTTAAATTAGCAAACTGCATGCATTTAACAAAAATGTCCCTTTTAGTATGATTTCAAAGGTTTTTCATGCATGGCTATCATACTGAGTACATATTTGTGCTAATCCATATTTGTTTTAAACTTTTACAAAGTGTAGGGTTTGGAGACTTAGTACTATTCTTGGAAGATGGGTTTCTAAGGAGCATGAAGTTGAAGATTCGGTGAGTCGTCATAGCTTCGAGGACAAATCCATTATTGCCTTTATGTCTTTTATTTTACTTTTAGAACTTTTGTATGGGCCGTGTCCCAAAATGTTATTCAAGTGTTGTAGATGGTTTGAGACATGTGTCATAGAATCCCAACTATTTTTATAAAAGGCTTCGATTGTAAAGAAAAGTTAAATTTTTTTGCATAATTTCCTATGTTCTTATGTTATGATGTGCTAAGAGGCTTGTATAAAGCTCTTTAGAGTTTTGTACGCTATGTTACGTCTAGGGGGTACCCTTAGGTAGTAACATAACTCAAACCGGTGTGCTACTATGGGAGCCATGACACACCACCCGGGGAAAACAAGGCATGTCTAACATAACAGTCTGAGAGAAGCAATATAGGACCATATGGTAGGGGTATAGGTAAGCCCAGAGTCATATCAAAATGATAACAACAAGGTTAAGGAGATCACAAATAGAGAATTGAATATTAGAATGCGGAAGCACAAAGAAAAGAAACAAAAAAAAACTAAATAAAGATATGGGAAATTCGAAGGAAAGATCCACAACTTTCCAAGGATTAGATGTTCTAAGGTCTTGAAAAGATCCAAGTAACAACGTATAGATTTATGGAAGAAATCTAACGCCTTTACTTGAGAAAACGAATCAAAACAATAGATTCGGATCTTGATCGCTTTATGAGTAACTAAAGACAATAATTAGTATGTAGAAACTAATCACCTTCTAAAGAATACCAAAAAGAAACCAAAGATATCACAAGAAGAAGTTACTTTATACCTTAAATTATGAAACTAGTAAAGGTTTAAAGATAAATTCTCAAAAAACAAGTCACAAAGGTTCAAAGAACTCTCTAAAATATTATTAATATCAATCTAAATTGTCTTTAATGAATAAAAAGGACCCCTATATATAGAGAAGGGGGAAAACACATCCATGATCGTAAAAGACAATTACAAGGAATCCTACTTTAGAAAGGAAATAAAATAACCTAACTAGGAACAAATTTAGTACTTCTAGGAAAGCATTGAATGGTTCTTAGGAGACCATAAATAGACTAAGGAAAATATTAATAACCTATATATAAATAAATAAATAAATAAATAAGGTAAATCCCAACTAGGAAAAGAATCTTGACAATCTTGGAAAGTTTGACTAGTCTTCTCTCAAAACTTGGGCAGAAAGCAACTCTTGTTGTGGCAGATTCTTGGACTCTTCTTGACCTTATTTGCATGAAATTGGGCCTTAAAATTCCTCATCTTGGGCTTGAATTTGGGCCACCAAATAATTGTAGCATTTGGCCAATTCCTCTTCCTTTGGCTTGAGCTCTTCTTCCCCAATAAGACACCTTTGGATCAGCGATTGAAGCCCATTGAGCTTAGCATTGAACTCCTTGGTTTGAGATCTTGTTATGGGCCTCCTTGGAGTTTCTAAAGCTTCATCATTGTCCTTCAATAGAGTAGTGCTTCCTTGGATGCTATCATTCCCCTCTTCTTGAAGAGAATTCATCCTCGAATTCAAATCTGCATCAAAATGGGAAAGATCAGAAAAATTAAAAGTAGCACTAACTTGGAACTCACCAGAAAGATCAAGTTTATAAGCATTGTCTCCAATCCTTTCAAGGACTTTGTATGGTCCACTTCCTCTAGGATCTAGTTTGGTCTTTCTTTTTGAAGGAAATCTTTCCTTTCTCATATGCACCCAAACCAAGTCACCAGGTTTAAAAACAACATATTTTCTGCCCTTATTCCTTTGGAATGTAACTTCCTTATTCTTCTTTTCAATTGCAAGCCTTGTTTGTTCATGAATTTTCTTCATCATATCAGCCTTCTTCTTACCATCAAGATTAGCAAAATTCATTAGCAGGCAAAGGCAATAAATCAAGGGGGGTAAGGGGGTTGAATCCATATACAACTTCAAAAGGAGTCTTACCAGTAGAAGAATGGAAGGTCCTATTATAAGTAAATTCTACAATAGGTAAGTAATCTTCCCAAGAAGTCAACTTTCCTTTCAAAACAGCCCTCAACATGTTCCCTAAAGTTCTATTAACCACTTCCGTTTGCCCATCCGTTTGTGGGTGACAAGATGTAGAAAATAGCAATTTAGTTCCCAACTTTTCCCAAAGAATTCTCCAAAAGTGACTTAAGAACTTGACATCCCTATCACTAACAATAGTTCTAGGTATTCCATGCAATTTAACCACTTCCTTTACAAACAAGTCAGCCACATGAGATGCAACATTAGTCTTTTTACATGGGATAAAATGAGCCATTTTAGAAAATCTATCCACTACCACAAATATACTATCCTTACCATACTTAGTCCTTGGCAGCCCCAATATGAAATCCATAGAAATATCAATCGAAGGGGAATTAGAAACAGGTATAGGAGTATAAAGACCATGCGACAATGTTCTAGACTTAACCTGTTTACATTCAAGACAATAAGAACACACTTTTTCAACATCCTTTCGCATGCTAGGCCAATAAAAATGTTCAGAAAGTATTTCCAGTGTTTTGGGTACACCAAATGTCCTATTAGCCCTCCACAATGTGCTTCCCTAACAAATAGTTCACGCAACGAGCAATTAGGAACACATAATTTATTTTCCTTGAATAGAAATTCATCTTGAAGATAAAATTTCTCAAAAGGACCTAACTTACATTCAGCAAAAATCTTACCAAAATCAGAATCATTAGCATAGAGGAACTTGATTTGGTCAAAACCCAACAACTTTGAAGTAAGAGTAGAGATCAAAACATAACTTCTTGAGAGTGCATCAACAACCACATTCTTCAAGTATTTTAATGACTCATGATCAGTCTTGACCACAAATTCTCGATGCCACAAGTAGTGCTGCCATGTAGGTAACGCCCTTACCTTGGCATATAGCTCCTTATCATAAGTTGAGTAGTTCAACGTTGCTCCACTTAGCTTTTCACTAAAGTAAACAATTGGCTTGGAGTCTTGCATCAAAACTGCACCTATGCCCTTACCAGAGGCATCACACTCAACTTCAAAAGACTTAGAAAAATCAGGCAATTGCAAAAGAGGAGCAAAACACAATTTATCCTTCAGCAAGTTAAATGCATCATCTTGTTCCTTTCCCCATTTAAAAACCTTATCTTTTTTAATAACGTCAGTTAAAGGAGCAACAATGGTGCTACAGTCTCGCACAAACCTCCTATAAAAACTAGCAAGTCCATGAAAACTCCTAACTTTAGTTACACTATTAGGTTTAGGCCATTCTTTTATTGCCTTGATTTTCTCATCATCTACTTCAACTCCCTTAGAACTGACCACAAAACCTAAAAAAACCACACGATCCACACAGAAAGTACACTTAATGAGATTAGCAAATAAGCACTGATTTCTAAGAACTTCAAAAACTTGTTTTAAGTTCTCTAGGTGTTCATCTAGATTTTGAGAAAAGATCAAGATGTCATCAAAATACACCACAATAAATTTTCCATGGAAATCTTTAAAAACATGATTCATAAGTCTCATAAAAGTGCTTGGTGCATTAGTCAAGCCAAAGGGCATAACTAACCACTCATAAAGTCCATATTTAGTCTTAAAAGCAGTTTTCCATTCATCTCCAGGATTCATACGAATCTGATGGTAACCACTCTTTAGATCAATTTTAGAAAAGATTTTGGAACCATACAGTTGGTCTAACATGTCATCAAGACGAGGGATAGGATGACGATACTTTACCGTTATCTTGTTGATAGCTCGACAATCTACGCACATCCTTCATGTTCCATCCTTTTTGGGGACCAATAGGACTGGAACAGAGCATGGGCTCATACTCTCTCGAACAAATCCCTTTTCAAGCAATTCTTCAACTTGCCTTTGTAATTCTTTGGTCTCTTCAGGATTGCTCTTATAGGTAGGCCTATTAGGAAGTTGAGACCCAGGCACAAAGTCTATTTGGTGCTCAATCCCTCTCAAAGGTGGCAATCCATTTGGAGTGTCATTAGGAAAAACATCTTCAAAATTCTGCAAAAGAGAAGAAACACTATTTTGCAAAGAAGGAGTTAGTTGTTCAAAATTAACCAATACTTCTTTGTAAGTAAGTAGTATTATGGGCAGCCCCTCTCTCCTAGCATTCAAACACTCTTTGGCTTTTATATAAAGACTCTCATTTTTCTTTCCCTTAGCCTCTTTCCTCTCACCAAAACATCTTATTTTTTTACTCACACCCTCTTTTACCTCTTTACTTAGATCGCTGCCTTCTCTCTCTTTCTCTCGGTCGTCTCTTTTTTTTTCTATCTCTTAGCCTTTTTCTTTTCCCTCAAGCTCACTTTTTACCTCTCCCTTTTGTTTTTTCCATTGTTTCCCTCAATCGATTTTGATCTTCAAACACTTGAGAAGGAGATAATGGTGCAAGAGTATACTTCTTACCATTATGCAAAAGACTATACCTATTCTTTCTCCCATGATGAGTAGTATCCCTATCATACTGCCAAGGTCGGCCAAGTAAAATATGGCATGCTTGCATTGGAACTACATCACAAAGAATTTCATCTTCATACCTACCAACATTGAATGAAATCATGCATTGTTTGTTTGCTTTTACTTCTCCACAATCATTCAACCATTGGAGCCTATATGGGGTAGAGCGCTTCATGCATGCAATTCCTAGTTTATCCACCAAGTATGAACTTACCACATTTACACAACTTCCCCCATCAATAATCATAGAATAAGTCTTTCTTTTTATCCCACACCTAGTATGAAACAAATTCTCTCTCTGCCCTTCATCAACACTACCCAAATTGATAGTCATAATTCTCCTAACCACCCCAATTATACCATCATTAGGCAGTTCCAAATCATTTTCCTCACTTACACCTTCTCCCTCTTCTTCTTCCCCCTCACTTTTTTTACTCTTATATTCTCCGTTCTCTCTAAGTAGGATGTTTCTTCTACTTGGACATTCATGCGTCATATGCCTCCTTCCATGACATTTGTGACATTGAATCGAACTTGAAGGTTTAGAAGATTTAGGATTAAAGGTTTTACCTCCCTCCTCAACTTTACCTTTACCTCTAACATCTTGAGGTTTGGAAGGAGCTTTCCCCTCTTGAGTTGACCATGGCTTCTTAGAGATAGTGTTTGGTCGACTTCTCCATGAGTTATTTTGCCGCTTTTTCTTAATTTGTTTTTCAACTTTTACAGACAAATCAACTAACTCATCTAAAGTTACATATTGTTGTATCTCTACTACATTAGCTATTTCTGTATTTAAACCATTTAAAAATCTAGCTATTGTAGCCTCTTCTTCCTCCATGCAGTTAGCTTGGATCATAGCCATATCCATGCTTTTGAAGTACTCATCTACCGACATGGAGCCTTGCTTCAAGTGTTGAAGGCGAGACTGTAGATCTCTTTGGAAGTATGATGGAATAAATCGCTTCCTCATTACCCTCTTCATCTCTGCCCACACAGCAATAGGTGGTAGCTCCTCTTGCAATTTGTCCCTAGCAAGCTTTTTCCACCAAGAAGCAGCATAATCAGAAAACTCAACAACAACAAGTTTAACTTTCTTACCCTCAAAGTAGTTATGGCAATCAAAGATGGCTTCAACTCGTCTCTCCCAATCAAGGTACAAGTCTGGATCCCTTGTCCCCTTGAAAGATGGCATCTTCATCTTTATACTATTTATATTATCGTCTTCTACTCTACCTCTTTGTCCCCTCCTATCTCTTCTTTCTAGATTAAATTCATCATCATTATCATATTCAGGATTTACAAAAGGGATATGGGGTACATTCCTTCTAACTTGGGGTCTAACATTATCTCGGGGTACAACATCATTCTCCCTCCTAATTGCAGCTATGGTGTCATTCTGCTCGATAATCATATCCCTCATCTCTTGAAATTGAAGGGTCCATCTCTCAAATTGCTGGTGCATAGCTTGAAGGGTGAAGTCGTTCCTTCCTTTGACCTCGACTTCTAAACGAGCCCATTCCTCATCACCACCTGAATTAGACATCTAAAAAAAAATGATCAAGTATCACAGTTTTAATATGGCTTTTACCCTCTTTTAAACTCACCCACACTTGCCTTTTTCCACTCTAAATAACCTTTGAACGAGAATACTTTGTAGATTTATAATTAAACCAAAACGTGTATCAAGTTCGTAGTAATAAAGTATGGAATCTTGGGGTACAAAAAGAAAGTAAAGAACTAGTCCTAGAACAAGTAGGATTTAGTTGAAACAAAACACGAATAAAAAGGAACTTATTTTAGAATTATAAGAACAAGAAAAAAAAATTCCTCTTATTCTTAAAGATCTAGAATCCCCTCTTCTTGCTACCGTCTTGCTTGGAAACAAATTAATGCAAAACTTGGAGAGAAAGTAATAAGATTTCTTGAATACCAAGTAATCAAATTTCTTGGAGGACAAGTAATCAGGTTTCTTAGAGAGCAAGTTATAACTTTTTTTTTGTTCACACTACAGTAAAAAAAAAATTCACGCTACAGTATTTTTTTTCACGCTACAATTTTTTTCTTCTTCTCTAATATAAGAAGAAATCCCAAGATTTATCAAGAACGGAATCTTGATAAAATCGCTCTGATACCACTTGATAGCAGCAAGGTTAAGGAGATCAAAAATAGAGAATTGAATATTAGAATGCGAAAGCATAAAGAAAAGAAACCAAAAAAACTAAGTAAAGATGTGGGAAATTCGAAGAAAAGATCCACAACTTTCCAAGGATTAGATGTTCTAAGGTCTTGAAGAGATCCAAGTAACAACGTATAGATTTATGGAAGAAATCTAATGCCTTTACTTGAGAAAACGAATCAAAACAATAGATTTGGAGCTTGACCGCTTTATGAGTAACTAAAGACAATAATTACTATGTAGAAACTAATCACCTTCTAAAGAATACCAAAAAGAAACCAAAGATATCACAAGAAGAAGTTACTTGATACCTTAAACTATGAAACTAGTAAAGGTTTAAAGATAAATTCTCAAAAAACAAGTCACAAAGGTTCAAAGAACTCTCTCAAATATTATTAATATCAATCTAAATTGTCTTTAATGAATAAAAAGGACCCCTATATATAGGAGAAGGGGGAAAACACGTCCATGACCCTAAAAGACAATTACAAGGAATCCTACTTTAGAAAGGAAATAAAGTAACCTAACTAGGAACAAATTTAGTACTTCTAGGAAAGCATTGAATGGTTCTTAGGAGACCATAAATAGACTAAGGAAAATATTAATAACCTATATATAAATAAATAAATAAATAAATAAATAAGGTAAATCCCAACTAGGAAAAGAATCTTGACAATCTTGGAAAGTTTGACTAGTCTTCTCTCAAAACTTGGGCAGAAAGCAACTCTTGTTGTGGCTGATTCTTGGACTCTTCTTGACCTTATTTGCACGAAATTGGGCCTTAAAATTCCTCACCTTGGGCTTGAATTTGGGCCACCAAATAATTGTAGCATTTGGACAATTCCTCTTCCTTGGGCTTGAGCTCTTCTTTCTCAATAAGACACCTTTGGATCAGTGATTGAAGCCCATTGAGCTTATCATTGAACTCCTTGGTTTGAGATCTTATTATGGGCCTCATTGGAGTTTCTAAAGCTTCATACTTGTTCTTCAATGGAGTAGTGCTTCCTTGAATGCTATCACAAAATGAAGCATATTAAGTTATATAAGGCCTGCCCAGGTGTCACACCGTGGGATAATAATAGAAACATTATCAAAATGCTTAATCCACTACTAAAGACTCACCCACGGGGGGCAACACATGCAACTATTCTCCCACAGGCTCAGAACTCAAAACTTATTGAGAAGCAAAATAAATAGACACATAAGAAAAGGCATATCCCGGATCATACAAAGTTGAGGAAGTCTAAAGTATATGAGAATTGTACCTTGATGAGTCCACAAATTGGACTCATTCAAGGCTATATTTTAATAGAAATTTTATCCTCAAATGCTTATTTTATCTCGATATTTGATGAAAATCCTTAAGTTTCAGGTATTTAAAGTTTTAAGGAGAGCATGGACACTATGTCGTAAAAAGGAACGAAAAGGCTGAGAAGAATGAAGAAATAAAGGACTGAGGATTGACAAGTCCACTTGGCAAGTCGCCGAAGGGTCTTACTTCACCTTTTGTTCCAGTGTGCTGAGCTATGAAGAAAAAGATCAAGTCGGCGGAAAAAGGGAGCAGTCGGTGCATCGCCGAGCAGTTCTGTAATGACCCTAAAAATGAACTAGTGAAACTAGAGCGTCACATGTGAAATTGGAGTTGAGAACTTGATGAAATGATGAGAAATGACCGTGACGTTCGGAAACTAGTCATTTGAACTAGTGAGTTGTAAGGGTCAACTTTAAATGATAATATCTTTTAGCTCAAAACAAAGTAGGTGGACCATTACATATCCAATTAAAGGTCTCTGAGTCCTCTTTCCAACGCCACCAAGTTTTCCCTTTTTCGATCTCGGAGTAAAAAGTTATGCTCAAAATAGTGAAGCACTGTCAAAAAGGACGAGCTTAGACGGGTTTAGTGAAAACTTTTAAGTTTGACTTTGTGGGCCCTTAATTCTTTTCCTAAGTTGAGTCCTATTATTCTTTGCCTTTCCTAGCAATTATAAAACCCTGTTTGACCAAAAATCTTCCATTTAAATCACTCCAATTGAAAAAATAAAATAAAGGTTCTCTCTAACACCCCATGGAAGCTCAAGGTGAAAGATGGAGCTAGAGTTGATGGTGGCTACTGATTTCTTCTTCAATTTCGTTTGGTATTTGATGATTAAGGTATGGGGATCCTTTATCCTTGATTCCTCTTCCATTCAAGGAGCCAAATCAAAGTGTTTTTAAAGTTCTTCAAAAACTTAATAAAGTTCTAATTTTGGTTCTAGCATGGGTTCTTGCATTAAATGATTTTTAATGATGGTTTATGTTATTATTGATGTTTATTGATGGTTTTAAGAAAGAAAAGTCCATGAACCCATGTCTTTCCAAGTTTCCTAAATTTGGCTTATGAAGTGGATTGAATGTTTATGATTGAATGATGATGGAAATATGCTTAGGTTGATTTGAGTAGTTGATTTCTATTATTATCTATGTTTATCTATTGAGAATTGTTGAAGAATTGAGGAATGGTGATTGTAACTTTGGAAAATGGTAAGTTGTCCTAACTTCATTGTTAGCGTAGAATTGATATAGAATTGTGATAGATTGATGTGTGAACCACTTATGGTGGAGGTGGTTACTTATTGAATGCATTATGATTATGGCCTTGAAGGCATAATATGAGGAATTAAAGTGTTGATATGATAGCACATATGTGAATGTGATGTAAAAGAGTTGTGATAATGAAATAAAGGTAATCATGTTGTGATAATGGCTAACTTGCTTAACATATTGTGATCGTAATTTAAGGGATTGTGATGGGGGTGTTTAGGTAATATTCCAATTGGAATTATGTATAACTTTAAAATGAGATGAGGTGTATATATATATATATATATATATATAGGTGTATATGTATGCATTTTGGGCAGCAGACAAATTTTTGGGCAGCACCTTTGAAGGACAGCTGCCCAAGGGATAAACATCACTTGTTTGACTATATATTTTCACCCCTCCTTTAGTAATTTCGTTTTCCTTAAGCCTTAGAACGTTAGAAACATATCTAAATAGATTGTTCTTCAAAATCACAAGAGAAAACTTGGTTCTTTTGGCTGGAATTCGAGACACACACTTCTTTTTGATAAGTGACAAAATCTGTTTCTAAGCTGGGTAGTGTTTGGTATTTTATGCATATCTCTCGAGCTAGAACTTAGTTTGCAGTGAATAAATATGATTTGGAAAGCTAATACGTAGACCTACAACTTTTATGTTTATGTAAAACTTTGATTTAGCTGTTATGGAATCGAAATATGGGATGCAACATAGGGCAAGTTCTGCCCAAATTTCGGAAATTAAAATCCTGCATGATCAGCTGTAGTGTTTTGAATATATCGTTTTGTACAAAATATATTTTACGGTGATTCTTGTTTGTTTGCAACCTTAAGAGATGTAGTTACATCTTTCATGAAGGTTATAAAGTCTAGTTTTACCGTTTCCCTGTTCAAATCTAACTTGCGACTTGCGGTACCTGGCTGGACAGATTCACTGTTTGGAAGCATAGCCGTATTTGTACAGGCTAGACTTACTTGCGATGATGATCCTATTTTACGTCGACATTATTGAGATAATAGAAGTTAAATAAGTTATGTAATTGTATTGTTAAGGTTATATATACTCGTGTACAAGATGAGAACCTTGATACGTTAGTCGGGCTACGGTTTGAATTCTTGATATTTTGTTGGACTATTTCTATGCTAAAGCCTGAGGTTTGTGTATAAACTTGTACTTGTACTCTTGAAATTTCTTGTATATTTGAAGGGCTATCTTGATACCTTGGTTACTTTTGTCACTTGGCATTGTCATGTTGGTAGCCTTTAAGGCATTAAAGATGCTTGTGTAACTCACCCACTTGTACGAATTGTTTGATCACCTGGCACTCTTGTTGGGACCTTGTCCTTCTTGTGGCTGTGACTTTGTCACTATTGGCATGCCTCTTGATTCGGATCATTTGCCATCTTGACTCTGGATTTCTGGTTCGTCTTAAGTATGGAAGTTGTCCATTTTAAGGATAAATTAGAAAGCCAGTTTTAATATGGTTCTTTGTTCTCTTGATTATTGGACTTTGACCCTTCTTGATACAGGGCGTCGACCCTTCTTAATACTTGCTTGTGCTTGGTGTGGAGACATGATGTACATATTGGGAGAGCCTTGTTATTGAATCTTTTGGAAAATGGTGCTATGAACGTTCTTGACACTTGAATCTTTACATATAGTACTTGATACCCTTAATGGAAACTCTAGTTACTTGATAAATTCTATGACGTGTAGGTAGTAGTATGGGATGCTATCTACACATGGCACGAGTAAGCTTGGAAGATACTAAAGTGAGTTCCCTAAGACTTAATGGCTAATATGTGAA
This sequence comes from Solanum commersonii, assembly GCA_029007595.1. NCBI lineage: Eukaryota > Viridiplantae > Streptophyta > Magnoliopsida > Solanales > Solanaceae > Solanum > Solanum commersonii. Next base: position 82,731 of record JAJTWQ010000257.1, read on the forward strand.
AGTCCTCCAAATGCATGAATGTGTCGTAAATGTCTCTAATGATGAATGTTGACTTAATTGTCTAAAAGCAATGATGAATGAGTAGCTTATTTGATGAAATGAGATATTTAGCATGTTGTGTTGAAATGTGAATGTCTTTGTCTATTATAGCCTTGAGGAACACTTAGGTGTGTATGAGGAGGTTGTATGGGCAGCCACTCCATGTCCTACTTAAGTGAGGCTTAAGATAACTTTTGATGGAGGTCCTAAGATCATGAAATGGCTTATTTGACGAATATGTTTATGTGTTGTATGTTGGTACTAGTTGCGCATGATGGCTTGTGATATGAAGCATGGTAAGTGGTAAGTTCACGTTTGGAGGCCTTAGGATGATACTTTATTGTGGATGGTGGTATGGGATGCTATCCATACATTGCACAAAGTGTTTCCAAGGGTTGCTTGAGATGGATGGTTTAAGGTGAAGGAATGGATTATATGTGGAGTATGTGCTAAAGTGGTTAATGGCTTGTATGTTGGTTATGGTTGAGTATTGTCACTCTTATACTTGTATTTTCATGAAGTTTTACCAAATGGTATAAAAGCATGTGACTTTCAACCAAATGTCCTTTTTAGCATGTTTTTGCATGGTTTTCATACTTAGTACTTAATTGTGCTAACCCCTTTCTTTTCCTTTTGACTAAAGTGTAGGGATTTGGAGATGTTGATATTCCATGGTTGATGGATAGGTTTCTAAGATGTTTGAAGATGAAGACTTGGTGAGTCCTCATAGATTCGAGGACAATAACCAACATGTTCCTTTTTGTCTTGTAGTTTTGTTAAAGTTTTGAGTGGGCTTAGTCCCAATGTTGTATTCAAGTATTAGATGGTTTTGAGACATCTTGGATAAAGTCTAGAAAGTCTTTCGCTTGCTATTTAATGAAAGTATCTTCGTGTGTGAAGAAAGTTTTAAATTTCCTTTTTTTTTAAAGTATCGTATGCAATGAATGATCCATGAGACTTGTATTTGACCTCTTCGAGGTCGAATATGCCGGTTACGACTAGGGGGTGCTCTCGGGTCGTGACAAGTTCTGCGAAGCAGTACCATGCCACCCAATGACCCAGAGCATGACGATGCAGAATGTTTGTACAAGACGGCGATGAACTACACCAGAAGGGGAATCACCGAATTGATCTGCGATTCCGATTATTGACAACGAACGATCCGCTGCAATACAAATCTGTGATAACTATAAATTTTAGTTAGAGTTTTAGTTTTAGTGTGGAACAATTAATATAATTTTCTCTTAGAGTTGAACAAGTGTGATAATTTTGAGAGAGATTAGTACTTTTTGAGGCTTTTGAAGACTTGAAGAAGAAGAAGAAGAGAGTTTAATCTCCAAAGGATTTGGATTTGGGTCTCTTGGATTCTTCATTCTTGGCTTGTTACAAGATTTAAATCTTCATACCTAATGAGTCCACAAATTGGACTCATTTATGACTTTATTTTGATAAGAATAGTGTCCTCGAATTCTTATTTTGTCTAAATATTTGATGAAAACTCTTAAGTTTCAGGTATTTGAATTTTTAGTGAAAGCATGGACACTTAGACGCCAAAAGGAGCAAAAAGGCTGAAAAGAATGACGAAGCTAAAGCCTGAGCATCGCAAAGCACACTTGGTGATTTGCCGAAGAGATTTACTCTGCCATTTGTTACAGTACGCGAAGCTTGAAGTTGAAGGATAAAAAAGGCGATGAAAGGAGCAGTCGATGCTTCATCGAATAGTTCTGCAAAGAAGTACTATACCGCCAAATGGTCTAGAACTTGAAGGTACTGAAGGCAAGCACGAAACGGCGATGAGATAGACAAAGGGCAAATCGCAGAAGTCATTTGGCGACATCGACTAACTTCGCCGAAAGATACGCCAGCACTATTTTCTGAAGTCTATAAATACTGAATTTATTATTATTTTTAAGTGTGGAACTTTATTTTTAATTTCCATAATAGAATAGTACTTTTTAGATATTTTCTCTCAAGTTTGGAGAGGGTTTTTGGGAACTTGAAGGAAGGAGTTCATCTTCCCCAAGTTGGAAGTGGGTCTTCTCTATTCTTCTTCCATTGCTTAAATTAAGGTTTAATTTCTTATACCCTTTTAATTTTACTATCATTTTAGTTGTATTTTGTTATTTCTTGATACGTGGCTAAAAACCTTATTCATGGGGTGTGATTTAGCAAATATTTATTGATATTATTGTTGGGTCTTGCTTGTTGATAGGTTAGATGTAGTTTAATGGTAATTTCACCTAGTGGTTGTGATTTAATCTAAAGGGTTTATAGTTGCAAATACAAAGCCACTCATGTGTTTTTGGCTTGCCCGAGAGGGAGGTCGCGAAACCAAGACCACTAGACTGATGGCCTAAGGAGTGGGTCGACATAAGGATCAACCTGATAGGGTGAGCCCTAGTCCCATATCCTAACACTCAACTCGAGAGAGTGAGTGGGTAAGGCGTAGGCTGGTCTTCATGCGGCAAATGGGTATCCGAGAGGAACGCATTTGAAACGGGGTAAGTTGCCCGAGAGGGAACTTATTTCCATTTAAAGCTTAGCCTGTCACTATTATCTTACAAATTTCTTGTCAAAATCATGTACCCAACTATTTATCTCAACTTGTATCGCGGTCACACCCCAAGAATATTTCCCCATACTTGATTTTCTTGTTAATTTTTGCTGCTTTTACTACTTGTAACAAAAACCCCAAAATGGATATTTGACACTTTCGTGTCACCCCCTTTATTTACTATGTTTTTGTTCGTTAACGTCTTTTAGCTACGACTAGTTAGAGCTAAATATTATTTTTCTATCAATTCTCAAAACCACTTCCTTGGGACACGACCCCAACCTTTAGTTGGGTTACACTACTATCGACGATCATAGACACTCATACCGTAGGTTAGTGTCGTTGGTCACGATCAGCATCAAAATGACGCCGCTGCCGGGGAGCGGTGCTATTTGAGAATTTTTGTTCTTCTTAGTTGTAGTTCACTAATTTAATTTTTAGTTTTGTTCTGTTGATTGTGTAAACATTTGAGAAAACATGAGTGTTAACGGTAGTAACAGGAGCCAAGTGGGCCATCAGGACGAGATTGGTAACCTCAATGATGTCCAAGAGCCCAACATCAATGATCCACATCTCATGGGAGGTGTCGGAGCCATCTGTCTACCTCCAGCAGAGGGAAATACGGTGTTCCACATAACAAGCACCATGTTGCAACTTTTGCAACTAAAAAGATTTTTCAGTGGATTGGCTTGTGAGAACCCACATAAGCATCTTTGAAACTTCGTGGATGTATGTGGACCTTTCTCATTCAAGAACATCTCTCAAGAATCAGTTCGATTAAGACTATTCCCTTTCTCATTGATGGGGTTAGCTTGCAAGTGGTTAGCTGAACTACTAGGAAATTCAATCACTTCATGGGAGGAGCTGGTCACCGCATTTAATGTGCAATTTTTCCCTCCCTCAAAGATGATGACTATTTGGGATAACATCCAAAGCTTCAAACGTCTGAATGGAGAGCCTCTTCACGAAACTTGGCTCCAGTTAAAAAAATTGGTCTTACAATGCCCGACCCATGGTCTATTTGATAATGTGCTCCTTCAATACTTTTACCGAAGTCTAGACTCGGTGAACAAAGGTGTAGTTGACCAACTCTCGCCCGGAGGCTTAATGCAACAACCATACACAGTAGCAGCATAACTTCTTGATGGGATGACAACTATAAACAGGGAGTGGTACACTCGCGAGGACCAGGTCTCACCGGTCACATTTCAGCTATCCAAGGAGCAGGTTGAAAAAGATAATGAGAGAGACCAAATCATGGCCAAGATCTGACGCAGCTTGACATTTTATCTAAAAATGTCATAAGGGCTGGTGCCCATGGTGTCAATGCTATAGGAGTCGGGGGTGCAAATCCTGAGGAGATGAAGTTTGAAGCCATGTATGACGAGGAAGTAAATTTCCTAGCTAACCAAGACGGGGGCTACTGTTCAAACTATCCAAGGCAAGGTGGTAATCAAGGATGGGTTAGAGACGAAGGCAGGAAGGATCAATACCGTAAATGCAGGGACCGTAATCCAAATTGGAAGGATGGGGAGAATGATAGATATGTGCCTCCCCACGAGCGTCAGAAGCCCAAGGATTCAGAAGGTGGCAGGTCTGAAGATATGCTCTCGCATATCCTAAACAAAGTTGAAGGGTCAGACAAAATGCTAAAAGGTATGAAAGAAGACGTGTCTACCCTCAGCCAGACTGTCACCTCTCATTCAGTCTCAATCAAATAGTTAGAGACCCAAATGAGTCATATCTCGTCTCATCTCAATCCGAGACAACAAGGAAGTTTTCCTAGTGACACTATGGCTAACCCAAAGAGTGAGGTCTAAAGGTTAACTTACGTCGTACCGCGACGTTAACTAAGGCGATGTTTGGGAGGCAACCCAAAATCATTTACTCATTTTATTTTATTTTTATCTTAATAAAATAATAGTGTGTTGTTTGTACTGATTGAGTAAGAAAAGTGCTTGAAAAGATGTATGGAGGCGAGCAGCAGTTCAGCTGGGCGAATCACCGACGAGTTTGGCGCACCCAATCAGTCCTACCATTTGACGCAATACAAATTAAAGGTTGAGTCTGTAAAACTCGGTGGAGTATGAATTTTGTCGATGAATCGCCAATCCAATTAATGATCTCGATAAAGATTGCCAATGCATTGCTTATCTGAACTGAAAACTCTTTTATATTGGGCGAGGACATTAGATATTCTGCATTTCGCTGAGTGATTGAGCAAGATCGACTGACATCGCCGAATGAGCAGAAACTAGACGGTCACAAGCCATAGGTTTAAAAGTTCCACTTCATTCACTTTCTTTCACTTTGTGCATTTTCACAAACTCACACTCACACTTTAGCAGTTATATTTCTCACATTTTTAGAGTATTTTACGTGTCAAATTGTGCTCGAATTAAGATCACATTGCTGCCTAGCAAGCAATACTATGTAATTCGGCATTAAAGGTTGGTAATCAAACTCCTCAGTTATTTGATCAGACTTTTTACTCATTTGCATAATCACTGACAGTAGAAAGACTCTGTTGAGTCTCTGAGTCACTAGGATTGGATGTATTATCGATTAAGATGTGATACTTTCTACATGATTTAAGGGACTACCACTTAGCTTTGCTTTGAAGTGAACTATTTAGCAGTGAGAATAACAATTTTTTTGGGTTTTTGTTGAAATTGAGTTATATAAGCGTAATTTGCACTATATGGGGTTGTGGGGTGAAATTTGAAAGGATGGGTTGAAACCAGACTTATTGGGCTGATCGGTGAGATGAACAAAATCTGTTGAACTGTTCGGCGGTTCGTCTAAGTCCCCTTTTCACCTTTAGCTGAATACTTTATGTATTAATCAATCTTTGACTTTTGACGATCCGTTTAATTCGCAAAATGTATTTGGCAACTCGCCGAAAGAACCCTTGCCCACCCTTTGTTTGCACCTTTGTATTAGTTATACATCACTTTCAACGATTTCCCTAACAGTATAAGTACTTCGCCAACTAGCTTGGCAAAGCGATTCCACACCCAGAAACACCCTTTCTCTCTGGTTTGAAATGATATCTAACTTATCCTCGAAGTCTTTACAGTAATGGCTAGAACAAAAGTTGTAGGGAGAAATGATACACCCAAGCACATAAGGGCACGAGAGTTAAAGAAAGAAGAAAAGAGAGAAGCGCTAGCCAGACAAAGGAAATATACCAGTGAAGCTAGAGCAAATAGACGAATTCCCATCGACCCTAATGTGCCTTCATGGGTCAAAGTTTTGTTGATGCAATACAGGCCTTCGGAGGAGATAGATCAGATGATTGTAGCTAATCTTGCTGCAGAGGCCAAGGCAGAGGCAAACAATACTCTAGGTATTGATGCCTAGACAGATGAAGCGACCTATTAGCCAGGATTACCTCTTTACCTCCCGCTGTCTTATTATATTTTCTACTTTTGGATTCCTATTACCTGCATTTGAGGACAAATGATCTTATTTGTGGTGGGATGAGGCCCACCTTGTTTTGCTTGTTTTGGATATTCTTATTTTGAATACATTTGGGTTGTCTACTTATAATTGTGTTAAATATTGCTTTTTCTGTGGATGTTTGAGCTTGTGGCTCCGTTTACTTTTAATTGCTAAATGATTTTGACCCTTTCAAAAAAATTTAAATTTTTCGCACATTTTTTCCACCCTTCATTAGTTGAATGTGACTGTTCTTTTGCAAAAATTTAAATCTCGGTTTTGATCAATACCGATGACTTGAATAGTGCTCTCAATTGAACAAACATGAATGTATGGCTATGATCAGGCCAAACGAAGTTACATAGACAATAGATTCTTAGTTGGTATTGACCTTAGCCTGAATATGCAACTTTTCTCCTTTTCCTCATTATAGAATGGTTCCAAACGGGTCAAAAGAGTTGAAGGAACAACTAAGGGAATTGATAAATAATGAAGTATCTCTTTATGGGGTGCTCTGATATTGGTGGTTAGAAAGAATATGGGTCTCTTGAAATGTGCATTAGTTTTCACCTACTGAGTAAGATGAAGATTCAATACAAATATCTCCTTTTAGGATTTGGTACCTAATTTTTTCATGAGAAAGTGATATTGCAAGTTGTTGAAACCATTGACTTTTGCAAAGATAGCAAAGGTGAGTTTGGTCATGTCTTTGGGATTTCTTGAAAGAAGTGTTACTTGAGGACTTTAGTATAGGCTTTCCTCCCAAGGGGGAGATGATGTTCTTAGAAAGCATGACTGTTGAGATCCCGATATCCTCATCTCTTTCTTCTATTCCTATTCTAGTTTGAGACCAAGAGTTCGTAGTTAGGGTTATTTTATGTTTTGGGAGTCATGTGTGATTTATGTGTTTACATTGTGTTCTTACGATATGCATGTTTTTGAGAATTCATGTTTAAGGGGAAAAATGAGCTTTTATGACTTTTGTTCCTCATGTTGATATGCATTTAGTATGTGTTGCCTATATTATTCATGAGGTGAAAGGTTGAAAAAGCCTAAATGCGCTTTTTTAGAAGTAATTGCATAATTGGCTTCAAGGTGTTATGATGAGTATGTTTTGAGTTGGAGAAGGTAATTCCTCCAATGTAAATGACAAATGTTGAAGTTTTCATGCATAATAAGTTTGTAGATATAGCTCCTACTTTCTTGTGTTGCATGGAGTATGTTTGAGATGGAGTTGAAATTTTCTCCTAGTTTGTGCATTGTATTATAATGTTGCATACTTGACTTCATGATGAAAATTCACAAACATGTTTAGGAGAGTTCTTTATGTTATGGCATGTTAGCTTCATATTGAGGTGTTAAACCTGTTTTAAGTTGGAGAAGATAGCTCCTCTCATGTTTATGCGAATTGATGAGTTTTGTGCATATTGATGAAAACTTGTGTTTTTAGAAGAAGATGAGTTTCAGTAAATTACTTTCCTCATGTTGTGGTGCATTGACTATGAGTTACCTATTGTTCTTCATGCGAAGAATACATGAGCATGCTTTAGTTTGGAGTTGAGAGATTCCTCCTTGAATAAATGTTATTTGAAAATGAGAATTTGCATATGAGCTCCATGAGAGTATATTGAGCATGTTATGACTAGGAAATAATAGTTCTTCCTTGAACATAACTAATTATGAGAATTTCATGCATATAATGTTGATAGATGTAGTTCCTACTTCCTTTTGTTTGGATTGACTATGTTGAAATGGAATTGAAGTTTCCTCCTTTATGTGACATATTATTTTGATAGTTTATGCTTGTTGGGCTGCTAGCCATGAGTCTTTAAATTTCGTAAGGTGTTTAAATCGTCATTCGAGGACGAATGTTTCCAAGGGGGAGATAATGTAACATCCAAAAAATTGATAGGTAAAACTAGAGCCTAACGTATGAACCTTATAAGTTTATGTATAAATTGGAGATATAAAAGGGTCCAAAAATTTGGCTAAGTATAAGTTTAAGGGAGGGTTCAAGGAAGGCGAAAGGATTCACCTTCCTCGAACCAATGCCATAGTCAATTTTGACTAAGTATATTTTCAATAGAGGGTTCAAGGGAGGTGAAACAGTTCACTGTCCTTGAAGGGCCTCGTGAACTTTGCCTTAGCCATTTTGGGCAAGTTGGCAGTTTACGCATGGGTTCAAGGGACTTCCAGCAGTCCATGGCCCTTAAAAGGTCCCTTAAACAATTAATTACTTAGTTTGTTTTTATGGGCTTTACACATAAGGGTATAAGTACAAAAGAGGACCCCACCGAATGGGGACCACCATGCGTGGGGCTGCCCTAGTACACTAGGTAGTGTGATGTGAGGTCAAAAATACATATTTTTAATCATTATTTGCCTCACATTTATTAATTATATTTGTGCTTTTTGAGAATTAATTTTATGAATTGTGCTAAATAGTGTATTTTATTTGTAGGAATAAATTGGTGTAAAGTTGAAGAAGTTTGAAGCTAAAATGAATTAAAGATGGAAGGTTGAAAAAGGAAATCAAACAGATAACTTAATGGATTAAATTGAATATACTAATATATAAGGAATAAAAGGGGCAAGTGAAATTGCACAAATTTGCAATGTGTAACTGTCGCCATGTGGCACACAAGGAAAGCCACATGAAATTAAAGTGAGGCGGCTGGGCGACAACCAATATTCACACAGAATTCAATTCCGTTTGGGTTTTGGTTTCCCAATTTATTTTGGACTCAATTATTTTATTTAGGGTTTACTACATCTGTAAATAGTCCATAGAAATAAATATTTGAGGTAGACAATTATAGGAGATCAATTCGAGGGCATTAAGTAAAAAGTCGTCAATACATTTTAGGGTTCTTTTCTTCTTATTGTTTTCTTAGAGATTAGTGGCTAAACACCCTTGTTCTGAGGTTGTAGCCACAAATTAAATGTTGATTATTTGAGGTTTATGAATTAATTCTTGGTTGTCATTATAAGTTACTTCTATATTCTTGTTTTAATGTTTCATGATTGGCCATCTCGAGATAAATCTATTGTCTAATCTTAAAATTGGGAGAGGAAAGGTTAGATAGACCAGAGAATATAGAGAGCTCGGTCCACCCATTAGATTGAGGTGATTAGTATTCAGGAGTGACCCCCAGACGATCACCTTGCTTGGTTACGAAATAGAATGAAATATAAATGCTCGCTAGTTAGTCTATTTATCCCCGCTCAATGATGTAGTTAGATAGCTTACTGGGGTAGGCGACGAGAGACGTATAACCTGGATCATACCATCAACCTTATGAATCAGTAACTTGACAGCTAAAATTAGTTCTAAGCCAAGAATATGATACATGAGATTCATTGCATGCTACAGTCCTGGAATTTCCAACTAGTCTAAGTAATTTTATTATTTTGTTCTTGCATTCTTTTCTTTTGACAATCTTAAATAAGTAATTAGACCAGTATAATTTAGTAAGAATAGTTAATTTACAAGTCCTTCAGGTTCGATAATCTGGTTCATTTAAGAGTCACTATATTACTTGCGCAATCACGTAGACTTACGTTTGCAATTCGGAGCAACAAGATTTTGGTGTCGCTGCTAAGGAAATTAACTATTCTTCTGGGTTATAATTTTTCTTTTTATTTATTTATTTTTTTCTTTGTTTTGTCAATTGGTTTTGTTTTCAACAATTATTATTATTATTATTATTTTGAATAATTTGGTACTCTTGTTGATATGGATAATTGGGATAAATCGTTGTTAGGGGATGAATGTCCTTTATGTCATATATGTGGTCGTCAATATATTCATTGGAATGGTTGTCCGAAATCTGATTCCCTTCCCCTAAACCCCTATTATGATTCTTTTATTGTTTGTAATATTGGTAGAGGCGATAAATTGGAGAATGCTAAACAAGTTTCACTTATGGAATGTACGGACAAGTTGAACAAAGTTAATTAAAAAATCATTGAACAAATATTTGAATACACAGAAGGGCACAAAGCAATCATGAAATTTTTGTATAAGCTTGACGCTATTCAATTAGAAATTATAGCCCAAGCTGAATTAGAAGAGATTGCAGCCCAACAAAGAGAAAGCTATGAAGAGGCAGAGATAGTGAGTCAATCTTGGCTACAAGAACAAACTCAACTTCTAAAGTTTCATGTGTCTATCCGTGATGGTCTGACATACATGACAAGCCAACTGATTGAAGGAAGAGTTGAGCTCACAAAAGAAATAGATCAATTTGGTTCAGATATTCATGACTTGGAGACTCACTTGAACAAAAATATTGAGGCGTTTGATGCCCAATTATCAATTGTCGTGGATGATGATCAACAAGTGGAGCAAAAAGAGGAATTTCAGCCATTAAACTACACCTTATTCCTTAATATCGATGTTGAGAAAGAGTACAAAAGTGAGAATGTTGTAAATAATGTTGCTTTGGAGTTGAGGCATTTTGAATCTCATTCAAAACACATTTCTATATCATCTGAACTAATGGATGAGTGTATAGATGAGGTACAAGGTCCCTACATCCTAAAGTTTTTTAGACCACATAGACAAAATGACATTCCTCACCTAAGGGGAAAGAAGTGCAAGATGTGACATATATTACTTGGTTCTTTTATCTTTATACCACCAACCCTTGAGAGGAGTAGAAAAATAGATGCAAAGTTAGGGGTGAAATTCATAAGTTCAAAATGGAAAGAAAGGTGGTGAATTTATTTGTGTCGTGCCGCGACGTTAAATTAAGTGTTTATTGGGAGGCAAGCCAATCTATAGTGTAACTTCTTATTTTATTTCATTTTTATTTTTTTAAGTGTCATTTTTTGGGTGGTTTTTACAGGTTTTTGAGAAGTCTGAGTATCTAAAATTTGTAGCTAAGGACCACGTTTGTGCTTAAGTGTGGGGTGCATACGACCCTTGATGAAAATAAAGAGAACATGCTAATAGCTAGGCTTAAAGGCCTCAGGATGTTTTTCTAACCATTGTTTTTAAATTTTATTTGATGCTTTGGGGGCATAGCATCTTTTTAAGTGTGGAGTGGAAGAATAAATTCCTAGTTTTTATTGTTTTATTGAGTCTTTTATTTTTTTAGGATGGGTTCCTTGGCTTTTGTTTTCGGTTCTTTTCCTGAGGATAGTCTCTTTGAACCGAGTGTCTTTTGTTTTTTCAGGAATAATTTTTTTTTTTTTTTTTTTTTTGAGAGAAGAGAAAAGACCCTTTTGAGTGGTGTGATACTTGCTATTTAGGCCTAATTTTTTTGAGTAGTACTTTCTTATCAATGCTTGATTAATAAAAAAAAATGCAGAATTTTTGACACCTAAGTTCATGGTTGTGACTTTGTATGTAACTTATTTTATTTTGTAGTTTGTTATAATCTTGTCTATCTTAGAAGTAGAATTGATCCATCTTGATTGATACTTGTGCCATGTGTGGTGATAATTTGGTTATTCCATGTCTTGCATCTTAGTTTAGAACTTGCCTGCATGTTGTTGAAGCGAAATAAAAGTGTTGGTTTGTTTAGGAGATGATAATAGGCTTTCTTTGATTTGTCTGGTAAATTTTACCCTTCTTCAGATATATATCACTAGTAGCCCCTTTGAGCCTGTAGTATTTTATTGGTAGTCATATTTTTGCTTTGACTTTTTTGTTGAATCCCTAGTTTTTGCACCCTGTTTCCTTGAGCACTATAGCATAGACTTATTCTAATTATCAATTTTGAGAATAATAGATGATTGATTGAAAAGGTAATCAATGATATCTACAAAGTGCTTAAAAACATCTTCGAAAGAATGTGATGTAAAAAAAAAGATGAACAATAGAAGTTACCTTGATGATGGCTCTGGTCCTTCCAAGGACATCGTGCACTATAATGCATGTAAAATACGTAAGTTGAGGGTGACTATTATGAAGGAAAACTTAGAATAAAAAAATAAAAAAATGATTCAAACATTGTTGAGATTACGAGAATTACTTGTTAAATAATTGTCGAATATAGGGCTGAAAATAAAGAAGAAAATAATGGGTGATGAAGTCGTAATGTGCAAAGTGCTTAAGGAAGTGTAAGTCACTGTTATATAGTTTTCCTACCCATCCCCTAGCCTACATTACAACCCGTTAAAGTCCTATGTGATTCTATTCGAGCATGCTTAATTAGTGGAGATGTAGACAATGGGCAAGCATATGGTTCTTTATGCATACATGTGAATTTTATTTGTGAGTGTGAGAGTTGTTCTTGATATGAAGTCCTTAATTTATATTCAATCTTTTGAATTGAGTGTCTGGAGTATTTTTTTTTTCTTGTGAGGACACTTGTTTCACGATGGATATGTGATTTTATTAACTTTCTTTGATGAGATAAGGGGAGCAAGCTTAAATTTGATGAGTTCAAAGTCTTTCCTTGAGGTAGGAGGTTAGAGGTTTGTTGTTTATTTGGATTTCTTGCACTATGATTGAGAAGAGTACTTAGTGTTTTGAAATTGGTATATGGACTAATTGTTTGTATTAACCCAAGTGATGACATTACTAGTATGATTTTTGAGATGAACGTTAATGTTTGCTCAAGGACGAACAAAAGTTTATGTGTGGGGTGTTGATGTGAGGTCAAAAATATATATTTTTAATCATTATTTGCCTCACGTTTATTATTTATATCTGTCCTTTTTGAGCATTAATTTTACGGGTTGTTCTAAATAGTGTATTTTATTTGTAGGAGTAAATTGGTGTAGAGTTGAAGAAGTTTGGAGCTAAAACGAATTAAAGATGGAAGGTTGAAGAAGGAAATCAAGCAAACTGTTTAATGGATTAAATTAAATATAATAATATATAAGGGCTAAAAGGGGCAAGTGAAATTAAACAAATTAGTAATGTGTAACTGCCGCTACGTGGCAATCAAGGAAAGCCACGTGAAATTATAGTGAGGCGGCTGGGCGACAGCCATTGTCACGCGAAATTCAATTCTGTTTGGGTTTTGGTTTCCCAATTTATTTAGGACTCAGTTATTTTATTTAGGGTTTACTACATCTATAAATAGTCCATAGAAATAATTATTGGATGCAGACAATTATAGGAGATCAATTAGAGGGCATTAAGTAAAAATTCGTCAATACTTTTTAGGGTTCTTTTCTTCATCATGTTTTCATAGAGATTAGTGGCTAAACACCCTTGTTCTGGAGCTGTAGCCACGAATTAAAAGTTGATTATTTGAGGTTTATGAATTAATTCTTGGTTGTCATTATAAGTTACTTATATATTCTTGTTATAGTATTTCTTGTTTGGCCATCTAGAGATAAATCTATTGTCTAATCTTAAAATCGGAAGATGAGAGGTTAGATAGGCTATATCGAGAGCACGGTCCACCTATTAGATTGAGTTGATTAGTGTTCAGGTGTGATGCCCAGATGAACATCTTGCTTGGTTATGAAATAGGATAAAATATAAATGCTCGCCAGTTAGTCTATTTATCCTCGCTCAACGATGTAGTTAGATATCTAACTGAGGTAGACAACGAGAGGCGTATAACCCGGATCATATCATCAACCCTATAAATCAATAACTTGACAACTAAAATTAGTTCTAAGCCAAGAATATGATACATGAGATTCATTGCATGCTGCAGCCCTATAATTTCCAACTAGTGTAAGTAATTTTATTATTTTGTTCTTGCATTCTTTTCTTTTGACACTCTAAAATAAATAATTAGCCCAGTATAATTTATTAAAAATTGTTAATTGACAAGTCCTCGGGGTTCAATAATCTAGTTCTTTTAAGAGTCAATATATTACTTGCGTGATCATGTACACTTGCATGCTCAATTGGGAGCAACAAGTTTTTGGCGCCGCTGTCGGGACTTTGAAATTAACTATTCTTCTAGGTTATACTTTTTCTTTTCATTTATTTATTTCTTTCTTTGTTTTTTTTAAATAGTTTTGTTTTCAACAAAGTTTTTTTTTTGAATAATTTGGTATTCTTGCTGATATGGAATATTAGGATAACTTGTTCTTAGGTGATGAATGTCCTTTATGTCATATATGTGGTCATCAATATATTCATTAGAATGGTTGTCTGAAATTTGATTCCCTTCCCCCAAACCCCTATTATGATTCTTCTATTATTTGTGATGTTGGTACAGGAGATAATGTGGAGAATGCAAAACAAGTTTCACTTATGGAATGTACGAACTTGTTGGACAAAGTTAATTCAAAAATCACTGAACAAATATTTGAATGCACAGAAGGGCACAAAGCAATCATGAAATTTTTGTATGAGCTTGACGGTATTCAATTAGAAATTACAACCCTAGTTGAATTAGAAGAGATTGCAGCCCAACAAAGAGAAAGCTATGAAGAAGCAAGAGATAGTGAGTCAATCTTGGCTACAAGAACAAACTTGATTTCTAAAGTTTCATGAGTCTATTTGTGATGGTCTAACATACATGACAAGCCAACTGATTGAAGTAAGAGTTGAGCTCACAAAAGAAATAGATCAATTTGGCTCAGATATTCATGACTTAGAGACTCACTTGAACAAAAAGATTGAGGCGTCTGTGCCCAATTATCAATTGTCGTGGATGATGATCAACAAGTGGAGCAAAAAGAGGAATTTCAACCATTAAACTATAACTTAATATCGATTTTGAGAAAGAGTACAAAAGTGAGCATGTTGTAAATAATGTTGCTTTGGAGTTAAGGCATTTTGAATTTCATTCGAAAACACTTTTCTATATCATCTGAACAAATGGATGAGTGCATAGATGAGGTACAAGGCCCCTAAATCCTAAAGTTTTTTAGTCCACATAGACAAAACGACATTCCTCACCTAAGAGGCAAGAAGTGCAAGATGTGACATATATTACTTGGTTCTTTTATCTTTATACCACCACCCCTTGAGAGGAGTAGAAAAATAGATGCAAAGTTAGGGGTAAAATTCATATGTTCAAAATGGAAAGAAAAGTGGTGAATTTATTTGTGTCGTGCCGCGACGTTAAATTAAGCGCTTATTGGGAGGCAACCCAATTTATAGTGTAACTTCTTATTTTATTTTTTTAATATTTTTTTTGGTGTCATTTTTTTTGTATGGTTTTTACAGGTTTTGGAGAAGTCTGAGTATCTAAAATTTGGAGCTACGGAGCACGTTTGTGCTTCAGTGTGGGGTGCATACGACCCTTGATGAAAATAAAGAGAACATGCTACTTGCTAGGCTTAAAGGCCTCAGGAAGTTTTTCGAAACATTGTGTTTAAATTTTATTTGATGTGTTGGGGACATAGCATCTTTATAAGTGTGGGGTGGATGAATAAATTCCTATTTTTTATTGTCTTATTGAGTCTTTTATTTTTCTTAGGATGGGTTCCTTGGCTTTTGTTTTCGGTTCTTTTCCTGAGGATAGTCCCACTCAATGATGTAGTTAGATAACTAACTGGGATAGGCGACGAGAGGCGTATAACCCGGATCATATCATCAACCCTATGAATCAGTAACTTGACAAATAAAATTAGTTCTAAGCCAGGAATATGATACATGAGATTCATTGCATGCTGCAGTCCTGGAATTTCCAACTAGTGTAAGTAATTTTATTATTTTGTTCTTGCATTCTTTTCTTTTGACACTCTTAAATAAATAATTAGACCAGTATAATTTAGTAAAAGTAGTTAATTGACAAGTCCTTTGGGTTCAATAATTTGGTTCTTTTAAGAGTTACTATATTACTTGCGTGATCATGTACACTTGCGTGTGCAATTGGGAGCAACACAATGCACGTGTGCATGTGGGGGCCCACTGCCGTGTAGTCCCTTGTAGATTTATGCCTTAGCTTTAAAAAGCTAAAGGCAAGTCCAAGGGAGGGTTTAAGGAAGGTACATCAATTCAAGGGCCTTAAAAGCTCCCTTGGTGATTGCCTTAGTTTTATTTGGGCTATCCAAGAGAGGCATAAAAGGGGTAACTTCGTAATTTCCTTTTTAGTCCAATTAAATTGGTATAATCTATATTATTTTTAAATAAATATATATTTGGTATAAATAGGCCTTTGGAATACTCCCATGGATATGCCTTAGCTTTAAAATGCCAAAGGCAAAGTCCAAGGGGAGGGTCCAAGGCTAGTGGACCACATCAAGGACCTTAAATGCTTCCTTAAACATTTCCTTAGTTTTTTTTGGCTAAATTCATATGTGCAGGGGCATTTTTGTAAATATTATTTTTTAGTTTAATTAGAATGTGGGTATATTTTATATTATTTTTAAATAACTATATAAGGGATTTTATATTAAAATATCCCCAAAATTAATCACTTTCACAAACACCCACTTCAAAATTAAAAAATCATCTCTTCTCCAATATTTCTCTCTCTACAAGTTCCTCCATTGAAGAACACCAAAAGCTTCAAGATTAGGGTTCAAGCTCCAAAGTTTTCACTCCAATTTCATGGAAAAGCTTCAATCAAGGTATGGGAACCTTCATTCATGGAATTTCTTTCTCCATGAAGCCATTAACACTAATTTTTGAAATTGGGAATTTTTTCAAAAACTAGGGTTTTGATTCTAGCCATGGGTTCTTCTTGAAAACAATTTCGTTATGTTAATTATTCTATATTATGATGAATTTGATGTTTACTGAGGGTTTTTATTGTGAAATTCCCCATGAACCTTTGTGCTTCCCCATGACCCCAACTTTATGAAATTGAGATGGGTTTGGTCATGCAATGTGAATACTTAGAATAGTATCTATGTTAATTTAGTCAATTAGTCTTGTTTGATTCATGCTTAAAGTAGTAATTCTAAGGGTGATTGCAAGACATGATCTATGACCCTTGAAGGGTAAATTGTAAGTGTTGAATCTTGAAGTATAGCTTTGAAGGTACTCTATGTTTAAGATTCTTATATATGAATGGATTGATCCACTTGAAAGGTGGAGATGCTTACTTTTCATGTATTTATGTATGAAGTTATGTTCCACTTGAATGGTGAAGATCTAATGACTAATGTGTGAATTATGGTATTGTTGAAAGACTAGTTTCCTTTACTACTACACATGATTATGTATGAATTGTCTTGGATGATTATATGATGATTCTAAGGTGAAAGGTAGTTCTCACCATGTTGAATCAATGAGCTATGTTATGAGTTGGGTTGAATGAAGGGTAATGTACTCCTTCACATATGAAATTGTAATTCACCTTAACTATGTATAAGTTGGAGAATAATGCTTAGCACTGAGCGGATATGACAAATGAGGTATAGACTCTCCCGCTAGTTTTAGGCTGGGTCTTCTACATATTCTCTCATGAGATTGGAACTCTCCCGCTAGTAAAATAGGTCGGGTTTCTAGAAGCAATCTCCCAATCCCATAACTATGTGCCTGCATAGGTATTAGCTAGTGGATCCACATTATAGCTATATATGTCTAGTTCTACCTTAGGCAAGTAGGACACTTTTTTTCTGTGTGGAGTTATATGACACCGGATTCCATGTAGCTCACATGGTATATGTTGGTTAATGCACTTCTCCCTATGTAATAAGATAATGAATATGACTTGAACTATACTTGTGATTTCTTGATAAGTTTACTTAGTAGGAGTGGGGTATGGGACTTCACTTTTATATTGCACAAGTAAGGTTTGAAAGGGATTGTGGGTTGGTTCATTATGCTATGGTAAGACATGAAGGTATGGTATATGTTGATTGGATTGTTGTTATGGTATGACTATCCTTATGTATATGTAATGAGTATGATTATCTCTATATGATAAGAATATAAATTATGATAAGAGCATAAGTTAGGTACTATGGTTCCTCCAGAAGTTCTACTTAGTATGGATGGGGGTATATGACTTCATTCATGCATTGCACAAGTAGATTTTGAGAGTGGGCATGATCTGTCTCTCCTATGATATGATGATTATGAATGTATGCTTTATTATGAATATGAACATGGACTATACTAATGACTTCCTAATGAGCTTTACTTAGTGTGAGTGGGGGTATGGGACTTCACTTGTACATTGCACAAGTAGACTTATGAAGGGGTTATAGTGTGATTTCCTTATGCTATGAAGATATATGAATTATGTATACATGATATGGATTGTTGATATGAGTGACTTTATTTATTTTAAGATATGAGCATGAATGTCTCCTTGTTTATGAATGTTTGCTATGAATAAGGTCAAGGTATGTTATGCATGATCATGGTGGCCTAGTAGTAATAATTAGTATAGATAGGATTGTGGGATCCTATCTATGCATTGCACAAGTAGAGCTCAAGGTTACTTATGTGATGGTTTTATTATGATGATATGATCTCGGCATTGAATTATATATGTGAATTATGTTTTGTGAAGATTGGAGTATGCATTATGTTGTGTTGGAGACTATACATGTGACTATGATGATATCCTCTATGTTATGATGAAGTTTGTATGGTTTGTCTTATGAGCTACATTCTCTAACTATTTCAAATATGATGTTCAAAAATGGCATATAGCATGGTTTCAAACAAAATGTCCCTTTTAAGCATGTTTTAAATGTTTTTATGCATGGATACCATACTTGGTACATTTTATGCTAACCCATATTTCTATGTTTTCTACAAATGTAGGGATTGGTCCTTGATGGTAATATTCTTGGTTCAAGCTTGGATTAGTTAGTTTCCCCAAGCATAGTTGGTGAGTCCTCAAGCTTCGAGGACAAGCATTTTACTTTTAGTTTCTTTTAGTATTTCCATTTAGAATCTATTGTAAGGGCATTGTACCTATTTGATTGTATTAGATGGTCAAATGAGACAAAGTCTAGACTCCCGTTTGTTTTATAAAATGGCTTTGATTGTAAAGATTTTTTAAAAAAAAATTCCGCATTATTCTATGTCTTTAGGTGATGATTATGCTAAGGGCTTGTACGAGACCCCTTCGGGGGTCAAGTATGCCGTGTTACTTCTAGGGGGTAACCCTGGGTCGTGACAGTATTACGTTATACTCTATTTTGTTGATGTTCACACATGGAATTTAGATAATTAGCATGGGATTATTTATGGTTTAAGGCTGTAAACTTAATTCCTACTCTGATCTCTTATTGATGGTCAAAAGAGATTGATTGGAGTGGGTGATAAGTTTGATAATTGGAAATTAGGTTTGATGTCTGTAATTTGCTTGAAAAGGAGATTGTGGGTCTGATCTATTTTCCATATTTTTGAATCGAAAGATAGAATAGTTTAAGGTATTGGATTGTTTAGTTATGCACAATGATGAGACTGAAAGGAGATTCTATTAACTAAGCTATGAGATAGAAAGAATATTAGTGTCATTTAAGATGACCTAACCTATCCATGAGTGTTCAGTATTATAGAGATTTTTTTTTTATCCCTATGTGCCTTTTATTTCCAATCCATGCACTCTTAGATTACTTGTTACTTAATTTGAATTTGTAAACTCATAGTTTATTTGTGACTATTGATAAAAAAAAACCATTTTCATGAATTTGATAGAATCATTTACCCATTGTTCTTATAGCTACAGATGAATCGATTTTCATACTAAATTTCATAACATAATTCTCTGCACTATATCACTATATGTGGGATTCAAACCTTATTCTTAGTTGGATATTTTTATTGACTATGTTCTCTTACTCTTTGGCTTTGTTTTACAAAGTAGTTTGAGCATAAAAAAATGGCATTGGTGCCGCAGAGTGATGGCTAAGAATTCTATTCGAGAAATTAGTTAGTAAATTTGTTCAGTTGTAGTAGATTGTTTCGTAGTGGTGTGGTTTGCTGATTTACATGTTTAGAACAAGAGTGACCATGGTAGACAACACTAGTCGCTATGGAAAAAATAACAATATAGGTGATTTGAATAATATGCACATGAATGTCACTCAAATCACATGAGACATTCGGTTACCTCTACAACAGGGAGGACAACTTTTCATATAACCAGAATAATGCTACAACTACTCCAATTAAGAGGAATGCTTAGGGGTTTAGCTCATGAAGACCCTTATTAACACCTTCAGAATTCTGTGGATGTATGTGGGCCATTTGTTTTCAAGAATATCTCACAAGAGTCCATAAGGTTGATGTCATTCCCATTCTTTTTGACAAGTGATGCTACTAGGTGATTAGCGAAATTGCCAAATGATTCTACCACTTTTTTGGAGGAGTTAACTGAAGTCATCTATGAGATATTCATTCCCCCCTTAAAGATGGTAAAGGTTAGGGACCGGATGCAAAACTCCAAGAGAACTAAAGGTGATCCTCTACATAAGATACTATTGCGATTCTGAAAGTTACTCTTGTAATGTACAACACATGGTGTCCGAGACCATTTGTTGCTACAATAGTATATTGTATCCATGATTCAATTAAAAAAGTGTGGCTGTTCAACTTTCCCAATGTGGGCTAATGTGACAACCATATGAGGTAGTATCGTTGTTGCTTGATGACATGATTAAGGTAAACCGAGCATGGTATACAAGAGATAACCAAGTATATTCTCTACAACTAAGCATTAGCAAGGAAAAATTTGATAAGGAGCATGAGCAAGATAAAAATATGTCAAAAGGGATGACTCAACTCGATTTATTGTCCAAACATATCATGGGAGGTGGATTGAAATTGGAAAATACGGTTGGAAGAAGTAGTGGGCAGTGCCCAGAGGACGCCAAGTTTGAGGCATTGTACAATGAGGAAGTACAATATTTGAGAGATCAAATGTGGGGTTCTCACCAAATCTATCAACGACTAGGTTGGAACCAAGGTTGGAACAAAGAGAGATATAGTGGTTGGAAAGATTGGAAAGGTGGATATTGGAGAGATAGGGAGACTGAAAAAGATAGGTATATTCCTCCCCATGATTTTTCATGACCAATAGAACCACTTGGTCCAGAAGGAAATCGAACTGAGGATATGCTCACAAGGATCTTAAACAAGGTTGAAGGGTCCAACAAGGTGTTGAAGGACTTGAAAAATCACTTCTCTAGCTTATCTCAGACAATGACCTCTTATTTGGTATCTATCAAAAAGTTGGAGACTCAAATGTCCCAGAAATCCGCCCATCTCAACCCTAGTTAAAAGGGAACGTTGCCTAGTGATACCATACCAAACCCCAAGAACAATTGTTGAGAAATTAGGAACTATGTCGTGCCATGACATTAAATAAAACGCTTTGTGGGAGGTAACACAATTTTTACTTTTATTTTATTACTTTTAATAAGTGTGTTGTAAGTGCAGGTTGAAATGAACTCAAAGTATTGCAACTGGGAAATTAGGCAATGCCATAACCATGTTGGTAATTTGCCAAAGGCATTGTGCGAACTCATTCTTGTCCACCTTTTGAAATGAAAAAAAGTGAAAAGTGTATTGTAAACTTAGGCAATCTGAGATCCAAATGGAGATCTACTGAAGTACACCATGCGGACTCCATAGAGTTCACCAAATGAGCCTTCAAGTTTGGTGTCCGTTCACGCCTCTTCGATGATTCAGCGAATACGTTCGACGACGTTAGTCACAGATCTTCGGACGTTCCTCAATTAAAAAGGCCAAGGGTCATTTCAGTTTTCAAAAGAAACCCTTTCATATCTTTCAACTCTTTTCCCTCCTAAGCTTCCAGTACCATATTTTAGTGATTTAAGTGCCTCATTTGTGTTTGAGTACTTGGAGTGCATTGGCTTGCTTTCATTTTTCAACCCAACCCTAGTTTCTCTCATTTGAATGTGTTGTGTTTCTATTTGTATTTTGTGTTTGATTCCTATCTCATTGTTTACGCTTAAATTTGTTTTCTTTTATATTGGCTAAAGGCCATTTGAAACATATTTTTGTTTGATTTTTTTGGGTAGTTCTAAATAGATCTTCTTGCATTGTACGCATTAGTTAAATATGAATTTTTATCCAAAATAGATAAAATTGATTGCATTGGTCAAAAGTTAAAATTGAGTCCTTGTGTATGATGGGTCTATGTTGAATTTCATTTGGGTGAAGTCTAATTAGTCATGTGTTTCCCTGATTGCATGATTTTGCCTAATGATAGATGGAGTGACAACTTTCTTAAGGCAAATTGACAATTTGAGCAATATTTTGTGATGTTTGGGGGAGGTCTCAATACCCATGGGTAAAAAAAGCATGTCGGTAGATTGTAGATTTGATTGGGAACTAGGTATTGTAATTTATTTTGTTAAAATAGACACTAGTCTGAACACTGGCTGTTCGGAATTCTTGTCTTAGCTCACCAAGAAAGTTAGGCGAATCACCGGGTAAGCCCTAGCTAGACTTTCTTACATGAATATGTGACCTTGGTACTGTTCCATTTGATAGGCCTGTCTTAGTCCACCAAAAGCTATTCAAAAAATAGCCAAGTGGGAGTGAAAATCGCCCTTTATTCTTTTTTTTTAAAAAAAATTTGCACTGTCGCTTCCATTTGTGTTCTTGATCACACAGTTATGTGACGACGTAGGAGTTCCCTTTTCGAGAAAGACAGATGTGAGGATCACCCCAGCCTCCTCTAATGACTTCCAAAGGCTGACTACTTATGGGATGATGTGGCTCGAAAGAAGCCGCCACTACCATATTTTAAGCCCGTGGTTGATCCTACCACTCTTACTGCTAAGGCCACTCTATCCGATCCTTGAGTGGAGTAGTCATGTATACCTAGGCCTTCTTTAGTACCCTCTACTTCCACTGCTGCTTCAACTGCTCTTGTTCCTATCTCCCATTCCCCATTGACCCAAGCCATGTTTTATTAAATAAGTAATATTGGCTGGTCTGTGACGTGAGGGTTGAGAAGAATTTGCTGAAGATGAATGATTAAGATATTAAGGTTGCTTTGGCTACATTGAGAGTTAGGTGGACTTAGTGTGAGGCCTCTATTGAGTCACACAGTGTGAGGTTGGATAACCTCATACTAGGTTCGAGACCCGTGAGATGCCTGAGGGTAGTTTAGACGTGCTATCTTGGATGAGGGTTGATATTGCCACCCTTAGGCTTCATGTAGACTAGCTGCATTCTACAAATATTCCAATGTTTTATGGTGAGGTTTCGTTGCCTCCTTAGCCTGAGATTATGCGGACTAGTGTACCGAGTGTGGTTGTGAAGTCGAGTGTTGAGATAATTGTTGATGATACTACTGAGAGAGAGTAGGATAGGGCCGATGATGATTTGGCTAAGGAGAAAGATGAGGAGGAGCTGAGGAGAGAGGAGGATGCGTAGTGGACAACGATGACACTTACTAAGCTGCAAGACATTAAGGAGATGATGGTCCACGCTACCTTGGAGAAATCCCTATTGGTGACCTCTACAACTGGCACTAGTGGAGTCTCCTCAGACTCTAATATTCCTCCTAGTGATGTACCCAATACTTACACCAGGTTGAGACTCCAATGATCATTTTGTCAGGCACTAATGCCCATGATGATGCCACTCCTCGTGAGACTCCCTGATGTGAGTACTCCACAAACATAGCCTATCATGGAGACTTTTACCTCTCCTCTTGTACTCTTTATTTTATTTCCCATTGAGGACACTGCTAGTTCTATTTTGGTGGCGTGAGGGTCCTTGTGCCAATAATCCCTCTTTTAGTGTATTGTTTTACTTTTCATTTTAATTTTTGGATGAATGTAGTATTTTTTTTGTTTTATTATAGTATTTTGATTGATTTGTCTCATCTTATCTCTTTCCATTTTTAATTGCCCCATGAGTGTTGAAAATTATACAACGCTTGAGTTTTCACTGATAAAAAATTGAGGTTCGATTGTGTTCAATAATGATGTCTTGAATAGTACTCATGATGAGTATGATGTTTACTGTTTGTGTTGTAAGAATAAATCGAGGTGATTGCAGTTTTAAATGATCTTTTTGAATCTTTTGTCGACTAGTTGCATTTTATGTGAGCTTTACAATGAACATCGTATGTAAGCTTTTGATCTTATCGGGTTGTGCTAAATAATTGTGTTTGAAGTGTTGTGTGTGGTAAGGTTTTACTTGGAAGCATGCTTATGGAATCCTAGAATTTGTCTTCTTATTATAATTATTTACCTTTTGTGAATGTAAGGAATGATCTTGGGTAGAATTTGTGAGAGGAAACCCTATTGTTCATATCCTTTTTTTTACTACATTGTGAGGGTGAGCAACCATTTTGGAACCATAAGAGCCTAAACCATTTATTGACAACCATATTGAAACCTCTTAAGCCAAATTGCCCTTAACTTCTCAACCTAAATCCTTTTTGAAGCATTGGTTTGTTTGAATATCAAACTTAGGCCAAAAGCCTATGTTGGGGGTTGGAAAGGAAGGAGGAAGGAAATCCAAGTGAAAGACAAAGAAAGATGAGATGAAACTCAACTTTAAATTGTGTTATCAAAAGAAGGAACCCATCCTTATAAAAAAAAGGGAAGAGAAAGATTGTGATGAACAACCTTTGAATACTTGAAATGAAAAAGGGATTTTGGTGAAATGAACAACGAATATTGGTGAAATTCATAGCGGTTTTCAATACAATGGTTGACAAGTCAAAGTTTGAGTTTTCAAATGATAAAAAATGAAAAGAACTTGAGAAGAAGTGAAGATGATTGCAACAATGCTTTGAAACGGTGAAGTCACTGAACAAAATTGACCATACCTTAATCCTCAGCCCTATAAAAAGCCTAAAATACCCTTGAGGTCTTGCATGAACTAGTTGTGTGATATATGGAAAATATAGGCAGATTTATGGAATGAAGCTTGCATGTAATTTTCTTTTAGGAAAGTGAGAGTTGAATAAATTCCTAACTTCTTTGTTAAATTTCTTTGTGAGAGAATGGAATTGTTCTTGATGTGAGGGCACTTTAGTGAATTTGTATAAACATGGTCACGCATTAGAAAGGAATCTACAGTGAGATTGAGCTTCATTTGATACCATCTAGTCATTATATGAAACTTTTTTATCGTGATTGAGTGTCACATGTTATTGAGAGTATTCTTGTAATGGCACTTGAATGTTAGCTCTCGTTGAGAACTGTTGTAGAATACCTTGTTGAATTAATGGTGTTCTTGATTTACTTGAGGACAAACAAAATTTTAAGTTGTGGGTGTTGATGAGTGGTAGATTTACACTCATTTGAGGCCTATTTAGTTCAACAATTAGTTTCCTCAATGTCTAATTATGTTCTATTATAATGATATTTTGATGATTTGTAGCTATGGAGATTAAGGGAGAAGACAAGGATGGTTGTTTGATTGAATGACCCAGAACATGAAAAGAAGTGTAAACTCTATATTGTTGATCACCTAAAAAGAAGGGCGGATCGCCCAATTGGATTGACCTCGCCCAAATTCACGGTACTCAACACTTGAATTAGCTGAGGTAGGTTGATGAAGTCAAAGAGAAATGATGACTCGCCGAATGCAAAGGGTGAACTTGTTGACCATCACCAAAAGTAATAGGATTTGGAGAAAATTAAGGCTTCAAAGGAGAACAAATACGGTACTCGGTTGTCCACCAAATGTGAAAGGCATACTCAAATGAGCTTCCTGACTGAGGTCAAACACCTAAAGTCTAAGGTGAGAGAAAGGTGAGCTAAGGAGAAAACAATGATTCACCGAATGTGCTTTGCGAGCCAGATAATGTCACCAAAATGGTCACATAGTGAATTTTGGGGAACTATAAATATCCCAAAGGAAAGAAAAATGAGGGTCCAAACATATTTATATAGATTGTTTCTAACACTCTTTCTCTAGAGTTTTAGAGTGAAACAATTTTCCTTGTGAAGCATACTTTAACTTTTGGGGTTTTGAACTTTGCTCTGAATTTGTAAAATTTAAAGTTGAATTCAAAGTGGGTGTTGCTTATAATTTCTTAATTTCATGTTGTCACATATGGCTTTTCTCATGAGAGGTATAATTTCTTACCATTTTGTGATAGGTGGCTAAAACCCCAAAATCTAGGTGCAATTATAGGATGGGTGTTGATTTAATGTAGCGTGTATTGTGTTATGCTATGTTTTGTTGTTTTCCATACATGAATTTGGGCTAATTAGCAAGTGGTTATTATATGGGCTAAGGTTGTAAAATTAATTCCTACTTCCGATCTCTGATTGACGCTGGAAAGAAATTGATTGGAGTGGGTAAATAATTAGTTTGATACAACCAATTTAGGTTTGATTTGTGTAATTTGCTTAAAAAAGAGATTAAGAGTCGGATATATTTTCTCTATTTCTGCATCGAAAGAGATAATAGTGTAAGATATTGATCTGTTTAGTTATGCACATAAATTAGACCCAAAGGAGATTCTATAAACTGATGGTATGAAATCAAAATAAGATTAGTGTCATTAAAGATGACAAAGTCTATCCATGAGTGTTCAATACTATAGAGCAACATAATTACCCATCTGTGACATCAATTTTCAAATCCCTCACCCCTAGATTACTTGTTATATATTTGAAGTTCTAAAATCTTAGTTTAATTGTGACTATTGATAACAAAACCCTTTTCGTAAATTTGGTGGAATTATCCGTCCATCGTTCTTAATGCTATAGATGAATTGATTTAAATAATTTATTTCTGGATCGAATTCTCTGCACTATATCACTTTCTCTGGGATTTGACCCAACTCTTAGAGTAACACCGCAGAAAAATGAATAGGTGAAACTAGAGGCTAACGTTTGTTTTTGAGTTGATGTGGGGTATTATGTTGTAAAATGAGTTCCTGAGTTTAGATTGAGGGGTTTAGGGGTTAAACGTCAAGGTACGACCCCCTAAGGACCCACTAAGGGTCCTTGAGGAGGACCATAACCCCCAAAGCTGCCAAAGAACAAAAGCTGTCAAAAAAAAGAGGACCTAAGGATGGGACCAACACCCTGTAGGTCCATCCACACCTTGTGGGGGTGGTCTGTAGGTCAAGGGCCCAAAATGGTGAGTTGCTGACCCAAACCACAGACCTGTAGAATAGGGCATGAGCCAACCTACGGTCCGTAGGTCTAGGTGCGTAGGTCACCACTGAAAAGCTATACAAGTTTGACCAATCTAAGGTCAACTTAGTAAATTCCTAAATAATTAGTTATGGGTTGAGGACGGTTTATATTGTTTTATTTCACTTATTTAAGGTTTTTTAAACTATTAAACTACCCTTTACAATTCATTATTCCCAAAACTCAAAAATAGAAACCACCTCCTCTCCAAATATTCTCTCTCTAGAAACCTCCATTGGAGAAGAAGAAATTTGGAATTCACGAGTTCATATTTCTCACTCCATTTCGTGCAGTTTCTTCAATCAAGGTATGGTAGTTTTCATCCTCGGTTAGTTTCTACCCAAGGAGTCCCTTCAAAACATGATTTCAAAGTTTCCAAAATCCCCCAAAAGTTAGGGTTTCAATCTTAGTCATGTGTTAAATTTCTAAACGTTTTCAAAGGTTAAATTATGATGAATTGTGATTGAATTCATGGATTAGTGTTGTTTTAAGATGGAATTTCCCTATGAACCCATGTTTTCCCCAAAATACTATATTATGAATTGTGATTAAGTCTATATTGATTTAGTTTATTGAATTATGTCATTATTCATTCCTAAATTGTAGAATTATAGGTGTGTTGGTGAATTGTGATTCATGGCCTTGAAGGACAAAGTATGAAGGATTGATGAATGATCATGATGTTATTTATATGCATGTGAATTCAATGGAAGTAATGTGATCATGTCTACAATGCAACCGTGTTATTATTGAAAGGTTATTCTCAATTGTACACTTATGAATGATGATGATATAATCTGAAAGGTTTCTTTAATGTAATGTTACATCTTTAATTGGTAGGCTTAGGGCATTCTCTTAGTGTGTAAATGAAAGTAATGTTGATTGATGTACCTTGAATTGGTAGGATTAGGGCATCCTCTTCTTGTGTAAATGAAAGTGATCTTGATTGAAGTACCTTGAATTGGTAGGCCTAGGCATCTACTTCTTGTGTTACTAATGTATCTTGACTTAATGAACCTTGAATCGGTAGATCTAATGTTGGTAGCCCTTTCATAAATGTTTAATGAAGTATCCTAAGGCTTTGTCGTGAATTGGTATACCTAATGTTGGTAGCCCTTTCATGAAGAGTCTGTGAATGAATGAATGATAAACCTTGAATTGGTAAACCTAATGGTGGTAGCTCTTTTATGTGTGAAATGATGAACCTTGAATCGGTAGACCTAATGGTGGTGGCCCTTTTTTGAGGATTCAATAAGCTATCCTCAGAATGTACCTTGAATTGGTAGACCTAATGGTGGTGGCCCTTTCATGTGTAATGTACCTTGGGTCGGTAGATCTAATGTTGGTAGACCTCTCAAGTACAATAATGTTAATGTGAATGAACTACTCTATGGGAATGGAGGCTAAGTACCGAGCGGATATGGTAAGATGGAAGCTCTCCCTACATTAGGTCGAGTTTTAATGAACATCTTTCTTATCCCATAACTATGTGCCCACATAGGATATTAGCTAGTGTATCCACCTAAGCTAAAATGTTACCGACCCTACCTTAGGCAAGTAGACCAACCCTTTACGGTGTGGGATGTACACCGGATTCCATGTTAAGCTCACATGCTCTATGTCGGTGAAAGCTTATTCCCATCATGTGAGATATGTGCTATGGTTGCTCAAGAGGTTCTATGAAGTGTGGGTGGTAGTATGGGAAGCCATTCATGCATTGCACGAGTAGGATTTGAGAGGGCCATGGTGTGATTCTCCAATGTCTTAATGTCTAATGAATGAATGTGCTCTTAATGAAGCTAATGAGAATGTTGACTTAAATGCCTAATGTAATGATGCATGTTTTACTTGGATTGTATTGTGAGTTACTTTCCTTGTCATGACTTATGAAGTGTATATTCCTTATTCATGAGTATTAACTAAAGATGAGTAATGAAGAATGGTAAGTTCATCTATGGTGGCCTCAAAGTGGTACTTAGAAGGAATAGTAGTATGAGATGCTATTGTTACATTGCAGAAGTATAGCTTAGTGTATTGCCCCGCCACTTGATCTTGAAGAAAGCGGAAGAATCTAGAGTCTTGTGGAGGCTTATGGAAGACTCTAGTTCCTTATAGAAGTTTGTGGACAAGTCTTGAAAGACTTGACTTCTCTAGATAGTGTAGGAGTGTTCTAGAGAGGGGCTTCTTTGTAAATACGGAGGGACTTGTATAGTAAATAATATTTGCACTTTGGCCCTTTAGGAGTAGTATAAATAGAGGGGGCCATTTCATTTGTAAACCATCCAAGCATACAAGCAATCTTCCAATACAATACAAAGTCTTCTTCAAAAGCTCTCTTTGTCTTTCTTTCAATCTAGCGTTCCCTTAGCGATCTTAGTTAAATAGGCTTACTTGAGCTTGCAAGATCGTGAAAGATTCGTGAGTGAGTTGTCAAGTGCCGCACAGAAGTCTTAGTAGAAGAGTGAGTCCGTGACAACGTGGTATCAGAGCAAGGTTGCTACTAAGCGGAATGACAAGTGAGGGAGACATTCACGCTATTGCCACCACCACCGTCCAGACGGATGTTGGCAAGAAGTCCCGCAAAGGAAAGAAGCACTCTAAGAAGCAAGGGGAAGTGCCGCTTGAACCCACACTAAGCGAGGTCCTAACATCATACACACCCTCCGCCATTGAGGCAAGTGATGAAGAATGAGGTGAGGAGCCCGTGGACGTCACGCCCGGCATAGAGTGGATCGGAAGGGTGGAAGCTGCTCGACAGGCTGTAGAGGTTTTGGGCAGGCGCTTGAACAAGTTCGACGGCAAGTTCAAGGCTTTAGAGGAGTACACCCTTGAGGAGAATGACAGCATCCGGAAGGAGTTGGAGGTGCGGAAGGCTGCCGAATATGAGTTGAAGGAGGCAGTCACTTCCTTGGAGTGCCGGCTTATGGAAGCACTCAGCACGATGGAAGCCATGAAAGCCAAGATTGCAGCACTCGAGGGAGATATAGAGTTGGGAAGATGCACGACGTCAAGCGCGGATCGGGAGGCCAAGATCGAGGCTCCCAAGCCACCTATGTTCAAAGGTGTCCGTGATGCACAAGAGGTGGAAAACTTCCTTTGGCACTTGGAGAATTACTTCAAGTGTAACAAAGTAAAGAATGATGAGACGAGGATCAACACGGCCGTGCTATACCTCTCAGAGATGGCCATGTTGTGGTGGAAGCGCAAGGAGTCAGAGATCGGGAAGGGTCTATGCACCATCGACACTTGGGAGAAATTCCGGGACGAGTTCAGGAAGGCCTTCTTCCCGAATAATGTCATCTACGAGGCAAAGCGTAAGTTTAGGGAATTGAAGTAGACATGTAGTATACGAGCTTATGTAAAGGAGTTCACTACCCTTACACTTCAAATCCCTAACCTTACTGAAGAAGACATGCTCTTCCACTTCATGGATGGGCTGCAGAACTGGGCCAAGACGGAGCTGGAGCGCCGCCAAGTCAGCACCATCGATGAGGCCATCACCCAAGTCGAAGGCCTGACGGACTTTAAGCATGATAGGCATGATAGGAGCAAAGGCAAGGACACAAAGAGCAGTCATGCCAAAGGTGGGGGAGAACGCAGCAAAGGCAAGGAACAACACCCTCCCACCAAGAGCCATGATGCATACAAGTCTGACGTCAGGAAGTTCGGACGAGCAGGCTATGCCGAGAAGAAAGAGCAGATGGCGAAGAGTAGTGGCTGCTACATATGTGGAGGTCCTCACGGTTATGCTAGGTGCCCGGAGATGAAGAACCTTGGTGCCATCCTACGCGAACGGAAGGAGAAGGAAGCACTGGAGCAAGGGCAGGACGTGGGTACGACGCAGTTGGGCATGGTTGGACTATGCGGGGCAATAGCCAAGCAGACGAAAAAGCCAGGAGACTTCAGCACGCAGTATGTAGACGTCTCCATTAATGGACATACAGTTCGTGCTATGGTGGACACCGGGGTGGAAGCAAACATCATGACCAAAACGGCGGCAGCAAGGTTAGGACTGAACTACGTTCCAAGCAACACCCGCCTCAAGACGGTCAATGCACCACCAACCCCGGCATGTGGAATCGCCCAAGGAGTATGCATCACGTTGGGAGAATGGCAAGGTAAGACCAATTTCACTATCGCTCCTTTAGATATTTTTGACATTATTCTAGGGCAAGAGTTCTTCCAGCGCTGCCATACTATGATCAACCCCTATCTCCAACGACTCATGGTCATGGAGCGGGGAGGATCATGCATGGTACCTCTAGTTAAGGTACCGAAGAAGGAAGGACATGCCCTCTTGTCGGCCATGCAGATCGTGAAGGGCCTGAAAAAAAGAGAACTGACGTTCCTAGCCACCCTTGCAAGGTCAGGTAAAGATAATGGCGCTAAGGAGGCCTTGCCACCATGCATAGAGAAGGTCCTTGAGCAGAACAAGGATGTGATGCCCGACGAGCTGCCAAGACATCTACCTTCAAGGCGTGAGGTAGATCATAAGATAGAGCTGGAGCCAGGGACCAAGCCGCCTGCATATCCACCATACCGTATGGCCCCACCTGAGTTAGAGGAGCTGAGGAAGCAGTTGAAGGAGCTCCTCGAAGCAGGTTATATCCGTCCATCCAAAGCACCTTTTGGCGCGCCGGTCTTATTCCAGAAAAAGAAGGATGGCTCGTTACGCCTTTGCATAGACTACCGGGCGCTCAACAAAGTGACCATGAAAAATAAGTATCCCATCCCGCTCATTGCCGATTTGTTTGACAGACTTGGACAAGCCAAGTACTTCACCAAGGTGGATCTCAGAAAGGGCTACTACCAAGTACGCATAGCAGAAGGAGATGAACTGAAGACAACATGCGTAACTAGGTACAGAGCTTTCGAATGGTTGGTAATGCCCTTTGGCTTAACCAATGCACCCGCCACATTCTGTACGCTCATGAACGAAATCCTGCATCCTTACTTGGATCAATTTGTGGTGGTGTACTTGGATGACATAGTCATCTACAGCAACACCTTGGAGGAACACGTGGAGCATCTGCAAAAGGTTTTCCAAGTTTTGCGCGAGAATGAGCTTTTCATTAAGCAGGAGAAGTGCGAGTTCGCCCAGCACAAGGTGCACTTCTTGGGGCATGTGATCAGCCAGGGACAACTTCGGATGGACGAGTCCAAAGTTCAGGCCATCAAGGATTGGGAAGCACCCACCAAGGTGACCGAACTAAGATCGTTTCTTGGACTTGCGAATTACTACCGCAGGTTCATCAATGGCTACTCCACTATAGTCGCTCCACTCACCGAGCTACTGAAGAAGAACAAACTGTGGGTTTGGGGTGAAGCGTGCAGGAAGGCCTTTGAAGACCTCAAGGCTGCTATAACGGAAGAACCGGTCCTAGCGCTACCCAACTTCTCTAAGACGTTTGAGGTTCACACGGATGCCTCTGACTACGCCATTGGAGGGGTGCTGATGCAGGAGAGGCACCCTATCGCCTTCGACAGCAGAAAGCTGAACGAGGCAAAACAACGGTACACCATCCAGGAGAAGGAAATGACATCCATTGTCCATTGCCTACGCACATGGAGGCATTACCTACTTGGCTCCAAATTCTTGGTCAAGACCGATAATGTGGCCACTAGCTACTTTCAGACGCAGAAGAAGCTCACCCCAAAGCAAGCAAGGTGGCAAGACTTCTTGGCCGAATTCGACTACGAGTTGGAGTACAAGCCAGGCAAGGGCAATGTCGTGGTTGATGCATTAAGCAGAAAGTTCGAGTTGGCTGCCATCACCACAGCACAATGCGACATTCGAGACACTATCAAGGATGGCTTACAACATGATCCAGACGCAAGAAGACTTATGGAGCTAGCCGCACAGGGTAAGACAAGGCGCTTCTGGATAGAAGATGGACTTCTGCTTACCACCGGACGAAGGATCTACGTGCCAAAATTCGGAACACTCAGGCGGCAGATCATGAGAGAGAGCCATGACACATTATGGGCCGGACATCCAGGGCAGCGTCGCACAAGGGCGTTGATCGAGGCAATTTACTACTGGCCGCGCATACGGGACGATATTGAATGCTATGTACAGACTTGTCTTTTGTGCCAGCAAGACAAGGTGGAGCAACGTCAACCTGGAGGACTCTTGGAGCCCTTACCCGTAGCAGAGCGTCCATGGGAGAGTGTGACCATGGACTTCATTACATGTTTGCCAAATTCGGACGGGTTCGGGACAATCATGGTCGTAGTGGACAGGTTCTCCAAATATGCCAGTTTCATGCCAGCCACAGCAGGTTGCACGGCAAAGGAGGCTGCCAAATTATTCTTCAAGAACGTAGTGAAGTATTGGGGTTTGCCAAGGCACATCATTAGCGACAGAGACCCTCGCTTCACAGGGAACTTTTTGGAGAGAATTGTTCGAGTTTCTTGGCACGGAGTTACATTTCTCCACTAGTTTCCACTCGCAAACCGATGGCCAGACGGAGAGGGTCAATGCCTTGTTGGAATGCTATTTAAGGCACTTTGTGAGCGCGCACCAGAAGGATTGGGCAAAGCTGCTGGACATAGCCCAATTCTCTTATAACCTGTAGCGGAGTGAAGCCACGGGGCGGACACCTTTCGAGCTAGCCACAGGCCAACAGCCACAAACTCCACATTCACTACCGGCCGCATTCGAGGGCAAGAGTATGGGGGCGTATCATATGGCCAAGGGCTTTGAGGAACAACTCGACACTGCCAAGTCTTACTTGGACAAGGCAGCTAAAAATATGAAGAAGTTTGCCGACCACAAACGTCGTCCCACGGACTACAAAGTTGGGGACATGGTCTTGGTAAAGCTCAACCCGAGGCAGTTCAAAGCATTGCGAGGCATACACCAGAACTTGATACGAAAGTATGAGGGGCCGTTCCAAATCATTGCCAAGGTTGGCAAGATTTCGTATAAGTTGGAGCTACCAACGCATTTAAAGGTTCATCCTGTCTTCCATGCCAGCATCCTCAAGCCATACCATGAGGACAAGGATGACCCTAGCAGAGGAGAATCGAGTCGGGCGCCAATCACAGTTACCGCCTCGCATGATCGGGACATTAAGTCTATTATGGACTACCAAGCCAAGCGACAACGGGGACAAAAGGCCACTACCATGTTCCTAGTCCATTGGAAGGGGCAAACTCCAACAGAAGCTACATGGGAGAGGTACGAAGACCTGTGGCAATTCAGAGACAAAGTCCGGGAGTTCTTGCAGCAGCAGTGCGCCGCGGTCGTCGCTACATCAGGTGGGGGAGAATGTATTGCCCCACCACTTGATCTTGAAGAAAGCGGAAGAATCTAGAGTCTTGTGGAGGCTTATGGAAGACTCTAGTTCCTTATAGAAGCTTGTGGACAAGTCTTGAAAGACTTGACTTCTCTAGATAGTGTAGGAGTGTTCTAGAGAGGGGCTTCTTTGTAAATACGAAGGGACTTGTATAGTAAATAATATTTGCACTTTGGCCCTTTAGGAGTAGTATAAATAGAGGGGGCCATTTCATTTGTAAACCATCCAAGCATACAAGCAATCTTCCAATACAATACAAAGTCTTCTTCAAAAGTTCTCTTTGTCTTTCTTTCAATCTAGCATTCCCTTAGCGATCTTAGTTAAATAGGCTTACTTGAGCTTGCAAGATCGTGAAAGATTCGTGAGTGAGTTGTCAAGTGCCGCACGGAAGTCTTAGTAGAAGAGTGAGTCCGTGACATTAGGGTTACTTTAGGTGAAGGTTCTAATGTGATGTAATGGCTTATATGTTGAATATACTTGTATCTTATGCCTTTTATACTAAAGTTCATCATGTTTCTCAAAATTGGCATAACGCATGGTTTTCAACCTAAATGACCTTTTTAAGCATGATATTTGCATGGCTATCATACTTGGTACATTTTTGTGTGCTAACCCATATTTCTTCTATTTTTCTACAAAGTGTAGATTTCGGCAATTGAGTTGATTTCTTCTAGTTCAAGCTTGAGTTGATTATTCATCAAGTTTGTGGTATGTCCTCATGGATCCGAGGACAAATGTTTTATTGTCATTTCATTTCTTCATTGTTCTAGACACTTATTAGACTTTCTATTGTAAGGATCGTGACCCTAGTTTTGATTCGAATGTATTAAATGGCCATGTGAGACAAGTAGACTTTCGCTGTTTTAAATGCAGATTTTGATTGTATGGATTTAAAGAAAAGTTTTAAATTCTGAACCATTTTTCATATGTCTTATGTTATGAATGCTATGAGGCTTGTATGAGGCTCTTCGGAGTCTTGTACGTCGTGTCACGTCCGATGTGTAGGCTCGGGTCTTAAGACTTAGTTGGGTATTTTTTATGGACTACAACCTTTACTCTTTGGATTTGTTTTAAAGAGTAGTTTGAGCTTTATCATAGGTCAACCCCTACCCTGATCTCCCATGCAGTGCGTATGAGAATTCCTGCAAAAAGAGTGAAATAAGTGAGAATTCAAGAAAGCCATAACACACACGTTTCATGAAAGTGATAAAAATAGGGAAAGTTCCTAACGGTACCTAGTAGACTCCCAAAAATAAGATATGGATGTCTTCACACCGATCCGTAGGACTCTACAAGGTATTAGCTCTGTACATGTGAGACTAGTGAACCTGGGTATCCGATACGAACTTGTCACGACCTGATTCCTTTAGTCATGATAGCACCTACTATAACTCAAGGGTAGGTAAGTTAACCAGTAACCCAGAACAACAAGCAATAAGTATGAGGGTAGAAAGAACTAAACAGAAATTTATCTATAACAATAGATGAAACACAAGAAAGTGCAAACCAAAAAACTATATATAAGAGAATCCCTCCTAGGACCTGGAAGTTACAAGTACAAATTTGTCTAAAAATAAAAGTACAAATCTCAAAGGTAGACCAAAAGCAAAGCCATGTCAAGTGAAACATAATAGCTAAATAGGTACAAAAAATTTCACGACCCAGGAGTACACACTAGATGTAACATTGCATACAAGACCCCGAAGGCCTAATATAAGCCACTTAGCTTTCATAGTCAAGATAATAGAAAATTGGTAAAATTTAAAACATTTTCAACAACATCAAAGTATTATAAAACGAAGCAGAAGTCTAATACACTTGTCTCAAAAACCACCTAATACAATTGTAATGACTCATAAAATGATAGGTTAAACTAGAGCCTAAACGTGGGGTTAATGTCAGGATTTAAGGGCAAAGAATAAGGGATTAGGGTGTAGGCCATGGTTTGGGAACCTAGGCTACCTAAAACTTAGCCTAGCTGCTGCCTCCTTAGGCCACAAGGGTCTTCATGACCCGTGGTGGTCATCACGAGCCGTGGTGCCACCGGTGGTGGCTAGGTAGTAAACCCTAGAAAGGTGCCAAGCTAAGGCTCCCCTTCACGAGCCACTTCCTGACTCGTGGTCATGACCACAGGTCGTGGAAAGGCTCGTGGCGTGGCCTTAGCTTGGTGGGAGATGTTGCAAGTTGAGGGAGCTATTGTCCCAAAGTTCATGGGCACCACCACAAGCCGTGGTGCCCTAGATGGTCCATGAAAGTTAACTTGGATTTCACTTAGGCTCAAGGGAGGCAAGACAACTTTGCCTAGGTGCTGCCCCATGACCACGAGCTTCACCACGACTTGTGGTGTGAACCACAGATCATGGGAGCTTCCGTGGACTTGCCTTGGCCTTGGAGGGATTGTCAAGGATGGGAGGTACACTGCCTAAAGGACCACGAGCACCACCATGAGCCGTGGTCCCCCTCACGACCCGTTTAGTTGGGCGTGGTCCCTGACGGGCTGCCTCAAGTTGGGGTTTTTTGGTAATTTTGTTTTAATGTTTTATTATGTGGGATTGATTTTAAATGGACTTATTTGATAAGTATATAAGATTTTAAGTCTTTTAAACTAGTCATTCTCTCATAATTTCCCCAAATCAAATCCCAAAGTTCTCTCTCTCTATATTTTTCTCTAACTCAAAGAAGAAGAAGTGGGAGCTAGGGTTTTGGATTTAATGTTTTCTCATCAAATTTCTTGGGAAATCTTAGCAAAGGTATGGTGATCCTTCATCTAGGGTTAGATTTCACCCTAGAGCCAATTTCAAAGTAAACCTTTAAAGATTTCAAGTTCATGAAAACCTAGGGTTTTACTAAATATTATGGGTTCTTTCACCAAATGGTTTTAAAAGGTTTCTAATGTCATATTATTGTTATATTGTTGTTGTATTGATGATTTAAGATAAAAATACTCCATGAACCCATCATTTCTCTCTATTCCTAGTTTATGCCTTTATGAAGTGGGTTGCTTGATAATGCATATATATGAATAGAACTTGTTTAAATGGCTTTAGATTGTTGAAGTGTGTCATTAACCATGCTTATTTTATGGTGTATTGTTGGTATTTTGGTATGCGAGGTTTATGGCCTTAAAGGAAAGATATTGAGA
This sequence comes from Solanum commersonii, assembly GCA_029007595.1. Lineage (NCBI taxonomy): Eukaryota > Viridiplantae > Streptophyta > Magnoliopsida > Solanales > Solanaceae > Solanum > Solanum commersonii. Next base: position 120,136 of record JAJTWQ010000257.1, read on the forward strand.
AGCTACTTGTTGATTTAGAATTGTTAACTTGATGTTGATCCACTTGAAAGGTGGAGGTGTTTACTTATTATGTACATTGTTAGCATGGCCTTGAAGGCATAGTATGAGAAATTGAAGTGTTATCATGTGTTGAATGTGAATGTGTTATTATTGAAAGGCCTTTTCTCAATGTGACAGTTATGAATGTTGATGATAGAATATGAAGGATTCTTCAATATAAAGTATACCTTAATGTAGGGCTTATGCATCCTTTTCTTGTATAAATGATTATATTGTTGATTGTTGAATCCTTGGATCGGTAGGCTAGTGGCACCCTTCCACACATGCTTATAATAAACCTTGGGGATCGGTAGGCTTACGACACCTTTCCATTAATGATGGTAATGAACCTTGGAATCTGTAGGCTTATGACACCTTTCCATGAAGGTTAATGATGAGACTTGAACCGGCAAACCTATGGCACCCTTTCAAGAGAAGTTAATGAGCTTTCCTAAATGAACCTTGAATCGGTAGGCTTAAGGCACCTTTCATGTGTTAATGAATGAATTGGAGTCAGTAGGCCAATGGCACCCCTCATATGTGATAATGTCAAGGTAATGAACTATTTTATGGGAATGTAGGCTAAGCACCAAGTGGATTTGGTTAGATGGAAACTCCCCCAAAGTTAGGCATGAGTTTCAATGATCATATACCTTATCCCATAAACTATGTGCCTGCATAGGTCTAGCTAGTGGATCCACCTAAGCTATATGAACCGGTCTTTCTTAGGCAAGTAGACCACCTCTTTACGATGTGGGGATTTATGACACTGGATTCCATGACAAGCTCACATGGTCTATGTCAGTTAAATGCTTACTTCCCATCATGTGAGATTTCACTGTTGGTTCTTGAAAGGTTCTACAAAGTGTAGGTATGGGATGCTACCTATACATTGCACGGGTAGACTTTGAGATGGTCATAGTGAGTTTCTCTAAATCTTAATGACTATGACATGACTGTGTTCTAAATGAGGTTATTAAAGAATGTTTGCTCTTAAATGCTTAATGTGATATTCATGCTATTCTTGGGTTATATTATGAGTTATTTTCCCTTGTCATGCCTTATGAAAAGATATGTCTCTTATGAATGGATATTGTGCAAAGGTGAAAAGAAAGGAATGACAAGTTCACTTTTGGTGACCTTAATGTGGTGCCCTAGTGTGGATGGTGATATGGGGCTCTATCCATACATTGCACAAGGCATAGCATAAGGGTTGCTTGAGGTGAAGGTCCAAGGTAAAGGTAAAGGTTTCCATGTGATATTGTTTAAGTGCGAAGTTATGACTTATATGATGTTAATGCTTGTATATGATGACTTTTATGCTATTGTACATGATGTTTCTAAAAAGTGGCATAATGCATGGTTTCCAACCAAAATGTCCCCTTTTTAAAGCATGTTTTGCATGGTCATCATACTTAGTACATTTTTGTGTACTAACCCATATTCTTCATGTTTTTACTACAAGTGTAGGTTCCGGCAAGTGATTCCTCCTAGCTAGTTCGAAGTGTTGGATTGCTTTTCCTCCAAGACTTGGTATGTCCTCATAATTCGGGGACAAGACTTATGTTTCCTTATTTCATGTAATAACATTTTAGTAGTTGTTTCTGAACTGTAAAGGGTTGTGTCCCTAGTATGTTTTAAGATTGTGTCTAAGTTGGCCATGAAAGATTTAGACTTCGCTTATTTCAAGTTCCTCTTTTAACAAAGTTTTTTTATTTTGGATTTAAATGGGTTTTAATTCCGCACTATTACTATATCGAATTCAATGAAATGCTATGAGGCTTGTATGAGACCCCTTCGGGGTCGAGTACGCCGTGTCGCATTCGGGGACTAGACTCAGGTCGTGACAACAATAGAATCTTGGGACATAGCTCAAACAACAATGTTCAAACTTAAGATGAAAAGAACATAAGGAAATGGTGGCCAAATCTTTGAATGCTATGAGGAATTACCAATCTTCAATCTTGCCTTTACTATGGATCCTAGCAATGGGGATGAGAGTCGGGAACGTCGGAACTTACATTTGGATAGAAAATGTAGGCAAGAGTATGCGTTAGTACAAGAATGTTCTAACTATGGTAGCATGCATAAACATCAACATAAACATAAAGTTAGACAATATAAGTCATAAGCATAATCAATGCACATAATAGATCATTTCAATGTATAAGGAATACTTCTTGAAGTAACCTCAATTCATACTTAGCCAAGACATGGGTAATCCTCCACCAGTCTTACTCATCATAGAAGGCAACTGGAGCAAACATCACAGCTCATCACCTACCATAACATACTTAGCATATCTTTTATAGACATGGGGAATCACTTCTTTCTTTCCTATAAAGGCTAATGGGTAATCGCCTCTTGCCTTACATAAAGGATCATGGGTAATCTCCTCCTTGTCCAACATCATGTGACACAGGTACTTGACTCTATGTCTTTCTATAAGAGATCATGGGTACTCACCTTCGTGTCCATCATCATGTGACATGGGTACTCACCTCCATGTCTAATTCATATTATAAGAATGTGGCTAGTAACCTCTTGTTCAACTTGAGGGAATAAGGATAATTGCCTCTTATTCTGCTCTAAGGAATATGGGTAATCGCCTCTAGCCTTATCAATTTCTTAGTCTTTTTAGCTTAGATTCATTTTAGGTGAGAAATTCTTTCAACCTAGAATCATTCAATGTGAGAAAGACTTTCACATTCATACATAAGCAATTCATGTAAAAACTATCCCTTCCACAACAATTACATTAAGAATCAACATTTAATAATTTATGCTTCATCTCAAAGCAATACCTATCATAATCATCATATATGCTTTACTCTGAAAGAAATTCTTCTCATAATCATCATATATGCTTCAATCTTAAAGCAATGCCTATCATAATCATCATATATGATTTAATCTGAAAGCAATTCATAATGTACATTATTTATCCGATAAGAATACATCTAAGTCCATAATTTCCTTTTTTATGGATCAAAACCCATTTACATCAATTTAACCTTAGAAACATAGGTTAAGGATGGGTACATGTAAAGTCATCCCAAAAACATGTAATGCTATCAATTCATGCATAAACAATCATAACCCAATCATTTGGATCAACATTCATTAAGACCCACAACTTTAGTAGAAAACCCTAAAATAAATTGGAGAATTTCTACTTTTCAATTGGGGAATCTGAGGGGCTCCATGGATGCAAGGATTCCATGGATGAAAAGCCATCATACCTTGATATCAAAGGCCATAATTTCTTGAGGAATGGAGACTTGACCTTGCCCTAGCTTCAACTCTTTCTTCTTCTTCAAGTTCTAGAGAGAGGAATATTTTGAGAGGAAGAACTTTGGATTTCTTTTAGGTTTCAATAATAATGACTTGAATGGGTGAGTTTTGGGGTTAAAATTACTTATATAGGGGTCCTAGGCTTGGGTAAAATGACAATAAATTCACTTAAATCTGGAAAAGTCCTGAAAACCCCTAAACTTAAAAACTGCTAACTCACTCCACAAGGGGAACCACGACCCATCAAGGACCACATGGCCCATAGTGGCAGTTGTGGTCCTTGACCAGTGGCTTGGCTTTGCCACCCTTAAACTCATCTTCATTCACGAACCTCTCCACGGCCCGTAGTGGCCTTCACAAGCCGTCAAGTGGCTCATGCAGAGGGTCTCACTTTAGGCAGCCTTGGGGAGCTCACTACCTCACCTTTCACAGCCATCACCACGACTTGTGGTCCCCACCACTAGCTGTCTTGGTGGTCGTGGGAGGTGACCTCCTCTTGGTCACTCATTTAGAGCCACCACGAGCAATACCAAGACTCGTGGTGCCCTTCACGACTTGTGTGGGTCCTCGTGAAACTTGCCTAGGATCATTTCCTTGGCTCATGACCTCTCACTTGGTTCCTAGCTTAGGCGACTAGATTCTGAGGTGTTACATTACTTCCCCCTTGAGAACATTCATCCTCGAATGGAATTCTACACCTCATGAAAGAAAAAACTCAAAACTAGAATTCCGTCATACATGCGATCTCATCAAAATGAACATAACCAAGGATGAAACATCAACTCCAAGATAAACATACTCAATGCACCATAAGGATGGTAGGAACTAGACCTAGCAAACCAATATGCATGAAATTTTAGGATTTCTCATATTCAAGGAGGAACTACCACCTCAAAGCTAAAAGCATGCTCAACATCATCTCATGGAGCCTATATGCTATTTATACTCAAAAGCATAGCTAAAGCATGTTCAACAATTCATCTCATCAGGTCTATAGGCAACTCATACTCAATGCACAACAACATGAGGAAAATCAATCATGTAAACTCATTTTTTTTGAAAACACAAGTTTTTCATGAACATTCATAAAATAAGGAAATCGTAGGAATATCTAAAATACATGACACCAAAAGAAAGAGTAAACCATGAGAAAATTATTGCCTCAAGCTAGAGTAAAGGTAAAAGAAAAAAGATGAGAATATTGGGACATCATACTTTCATGGAAGCAACTTCCTTGTTTCTCAATTTCTTAACTTGCCGGTCTAAAATATCAGCTAGAACTTCCTCATAAGAAAGATTTAATCAACTCCCAAACCTTCTAAGGGAACTATAGATGTCGGATCTCCAACACACTTTTTCAACATAGAGACATGGAAAACCGAATGCACCAGTGTCAAATCATTAGGCAATTCATGCTCATAAGCAACCTTACCAACATGTGTCAAAATGTGATATGGGCCTACATAATGGGGGCTAAGCTTTCCTTTCTTTCTGAATCTCATTACACCCTTTGTGGCTGAGATCTTCACGTAAACCCAATCATGAACATCAAACTCAAGATCTTTTCTTCTAATATCGGCATAGGACTTTTGTCGACCTTGGGCTGTTCTCAACCTTTCTCTAATAAGTCGAACTTTTTCCATAGCCTCATGAACTAACTCGAGTCCTATCAAAGCAACTTCAGCCACCTCAAACAAACCTATAAGAGATCTACACCTCCTACAATAGAGAGCCTCAAATGGAGACATACCAATACTAGAGTGATATCTATTATTATAGGTAAACTCAATCAATGGCAAGTGATCATCCCAATTTCTATGAAATCGATGACACATGCTCTTAACATATCTTCCAATGTTTGGATAGTTCGATTTGCTTTCCCATCGATTTGTAGATGAAAAGTTGTGCTAAGCTTAACTTTAGTGTTGAGACCCTTTTAGAAAGACTTCCAAAACTGAGAAGTAGGCTGAGTACCTCTATCAGAGATAATAGACCAGGGCACTCCATGCAACCTTATCATTTCCCTTAAATACAACTTAGCATTATCTTCTGCCGTGTAAGAAACTTTGACGGGACTGAAATGGGTCGATTTCGTCATTTAGTCTACTATAACCCAAATTGAATCATATTGTCACTGAGTACGAGGTAAACCAACTATGAAGTCCATATTCAAATCTTCCCACTTCCAAGTGGGAATACTAATGTCTTGAGATAAACCTCTCGGTTTTTGATGTTCAACTTTAACTTGTTGGCAATTCGGGCACTTAGCCACAAATCCCGTAATATCCTTCTTTATCCCATTCCACCAATAGATCTCCCGCAAGTCACGGTACATCTTGGTCGCTCTCGGTTGAATGGAATTTTGAGAACTATGGGCTTCTAACAAGATCTGTTCCCTCACATCATCCATATTAGGAACACACAAACGACCTTGGTACCTAAGTATACCATCTCCCCCTTGGGAGAAAGGCTCAACAAAATTTCTAAGTACCGCTTCTTTCAATTCTACTAAGGTCGGATCAAGACATTGCTTAGCTTTCAGATCTGTCACAAAAGATGATTCTGAACCACTGTGGACCATAACACCACCCTTGGTGGAGTCCCTTAATCAAACACCCGTTCAGGCCATTCTATGTACCTCTTATACCAATTCTTTCTTACCTTCCTCTCCATGGGCAACACTACCCATTTATAATCGGCTAAGAGAATCTGGTACAACATTCGCCTTATTAGGGTGATAGAGAACACTTATATCATAATCCTTAAGTAACTTTAGCCACCTTCTTTGGCGAAGATTCAAATCCTTCTGATTAAACACATATTGTAGGCTCTTGTGGTTGGTGAACACATCTACATGCACACCATACAAATAATGCCTCCAAATCTTCAAGGCAAAAACAACCATCGCTAGTTCAAGATCATCGGTAGGATAATTATTCTCATGAACCTTAAGTTTCCTTGAGGCATAGGCAATAACCTTCCCATTTTGCATAAGCACACATCCTAACCCAATTCTCGAGGCATCACAATAAACAATAAAGCCATATGTTCCTTCCGGTAAAGTCAACACCGGAGCAGAAGTAAGTCTATCTTTTAATTCTTGAAAACTCTTTTCACATAATTCGGACCATATGAACTTGGACTTCTTTTGAGTCAAAGCTTTCAATGTAGAGGCAATAGAAGAAAACCCCTCAACAAATCTTCTGTAGTAACCAGATAAACCCAAGAAACTTCTATTATCTGAAGGGGATAAAGGTCTAGGACAAATCTTAACCACATCTGTCTTCTTAGGATCTACCTCAATACCCTTACTTGAAACAATATGGCCAAGAAAAGCTACAGACCTTAGCCAAAACTCACATTTGCTAAACTTTGCCAAGAGTTGTTGTTCCTTGAGAATTCACAACACAATCCTCCAATGATTGGTGTGATCATCCTAACTTCTTGAATTAATCAATATATCATCAATGAACATAATTACAAACATATCAAAGTATCACTACAAGAAAAGTGTTTTTTAACAACCATGTCTTAACAAAGGGACATATATGAGGTCGTAAAAAGTGTATTTATAATGATAGAATATTTTTTGGTCGGTAGAGTTAGTTTTTAATTTATTATAAGTGAGGGGAAAAATATTTAGTCGTTATAAAATATTATTCTGGTCGTTAAAAAAATTATTAGTATATATATATATATATATATATTGTTTTTTCATTTTTTCAGCATTTATTGAAGATAAATTATCTTTGGGTTAAAAATAAAATTTACAAATAACTTTAAAAAAGAAGAAGAAGGAAGCGCTAATTACTTTTTCCCTCCAATTTATTTAGAGACGTCTTCATCTTTTGAAACCCTCACATTTCTCTTCATCAACGACGCCAAGGGTTTCAATTTTCTCTGTTCATAATAGAGAAACAAAGATAGCTTCAAATCTAAAGAGCAGTTCTTCATCTTCTCTCCTTCAAACAATGATATTATAAAATCTAGAGAGCAATTGAGAAATTCCTCCTCTACAAAATCAACTGTAAGTGATTGTTCTCTTCTCTCTTTCAAATCTCTTGATCGACCTCTTTGTATCCTATAAAGTTTAATTGTTTTTTTACATCCTGTATGCCGTCTGATCATGCTTGATTTTGGTTTGTGAAATTTAGTTTTAAAAGGAACTGGTGTGGCAAGTTTTTCTTAAGCGGCAACATCAATTTTACATCCATATAACTTCAACTAAATGTCTTTGATTGGTAAGACTGTTCCAGAAATCGTACAGATAATGTTTTGTAGATCAAAGGGGAAGCTCGTAGGCTTTTAGGTATAGTTAGGATTGCTAAGATTGTTTTTGGAGTTCCATATGTTGTCTCATGCTTGTTCTTTGTCTGAAACTGGATCAAATTATAAATTAAACACGATTTAATTTTTAGCTGCAACACAAACTTTTAAATCATCTAACTTGAACTGATCAGTCTTTGTTTGTAAGTTGTTTTTGTTTCTAGAATTCAATTATAGATGAAACCGAATGTGACGATATGATGTTTTGCGGCAACATCAATCATCCATTATCTACTAAGAATTTCCTGAAAGTCATCAAGAATATGTCTTATAGATCAAGTATGAAGGTCGTAAATTTTTACGTATGATTAGGTTTAATGAAAATGTTCTCTATTCTCATCCCATCAAATATACTTTTTTCAAAATACAATCTTTTTTGTGTTGTACTTATCAGTTATTTTATATGAGAGCTAGTTTTAATAAGTTGACAAAGTTTTGATCTATATAAAATGAGTGGGTTGTACATAGAAGTAGGAAGTGTTAGTGTTTCTTCTCATTCTCTCTGTTAAATACTTAAACTTCAGCTCTTTGTACTCAATCAAGTTCAATTTGTTATTGGTGTTTTATATGTTGTCTTATTTTTATATTCGTACATTATTTAGCTGCTAAGATTGTCCAAAAAGTCATCCATAACAACTCCTTCAGATAAACCATAAAGCTCGGAGATGGTCACTGTTGTCATTCTTCAAGATTTTTATCATAACAATTTGTTTTGTGTCGTACTTATCAGTCATTGTATATGACTGATTTTTTATATGAATTGACACTGTTCTAATTAATCTAGAGTGAACTAAACAGAGCAGTGATTGGTAGATGGTCATTAATTTCAGGCATTGATTGGCAGAATAAACATTAGCTATCCACTATCATTCCCCACTACAGTAATTTGTCTTTGGTTCATAGATTCTTATGTAATGTTAGACACCGTATGAATACATGTTTAGGTTCATCCATATAATAATATGTTAGGTTCCTCCGTCGTACTTTACTGATATATTCTGTCAGTTATAAAAAGCTCGAGTGATCTAAAATATACCCTCCTGAACTACCTGATCGATGTGACGATATGATATTTCGCGGCAACGCCAGTAATCCATTATCTACTGAGAATTTCCCAGATGTCATCAAGAATATGTTTTATAGATCAAATATGAAGGTCGTAAATTTTGAGGTATGATTAGGTTAAATGGTGATGTTCTATGTTCTCATCCCGTCATATATACTTTTTTACAAAATACAATCTTTTGTGTGTTGTACTTATTAGTTATTTTATATGAGAGCTAGTTTTAATAAGTTGACAAAGTTCTAATCGATATAGAATGAGTGGGATGTACAATAAAGTAGGAAGTGGTAGTGTTTCTTCTCACTCTCTCTGTTTAATCCTTAAACTTCAGCTCTTTGTATTACATCAAGTTCAATTTGTTAGTGGTGTTTTATATGTTGTCTCATTCCTATATTCAAACATTAGTTAGCCGCTAAGATTTTCCCAGAAGTCATCCATAACAATTCCTTCAAATCAATCATAAAGCTTGCAGATTGCCGTTGTTTTCATTCAATTAGATTTTTTATCATAACAATCTATTTTGTGTCGTACTTATCAATCATTGTATATGACTGATTGTTTATATGAATCGATAGCGTTCTAATTAATCTAGAGTGAACCAAACAGAGCAATGATTGGTAGATGGTCATTAGTTTCAGGCATTGATTGGCAGAATAAACACTAGCTATCAACTATCATTCCCCACTATAGTAGCTTGTCTTTTGTTCATAGATTTTCATGTGATGTCAGACATCGTATGAAAACATGTTTAGGTTCAGCCATATAATAACATGTTAGGTTCCTCCATGGTACTTCACTGATATATCCTCTCAGTTATAAAACAACTCGAGTGATCTGAAATATACCCTCCTTAACTACATGTTCGATATGACGATATGATGTTTTGCGGCAATCCAAATGTTATAAACAGTAGCTCCATATATAGCTGTCATTGTCTCCTTTTTAAATCTGCTCCAGTGTTTCATTTTGATCTTCAATAGCGCCGCAAACACGTGCTTGTTAGGTAGATCTAGTCCGGTCCAATTCTTGACTGACTCCCATATGCCTTGTTTCCACAAGCAATCTGAAAATATATGCGTTGCATCCTCAAGCCAATCTCTCTCACATAGACAACATACATTGTTATCACACCCTATTCCAGTTCCAACCTTCTTGCCTTGGTTATCAGTCAATTACGCTATAGCCAACCATAGTATGAACCTATGTTTTGGCAATGTAATCTTGTTCCATATTAATTCAGCAGTTGGTAACTCAGGAGCAGGTCCCAGCAAGCCCAAATAACCCTTAGAAATTGAGTAGTTCTTATTCTCTGTAAGAGAATAATGTCCGTCCCTATACCAATGTGTCATTCTTATCTTTAACTTATGTACTTGTCTCCAGTACCAGCAACTATTTGGACTTAGGGAATGTGACCAAAAAGAGAATGTTTGTTAATTTCCAGTGAGCTTGACAATATGAGGGAAAATTACACAATTATGTCCCTTCTCAGTATCCTACTCTATTTGAAAACAGATTCAAAACTTTGATGATAAACACTATACTTATGTTCAGCTAATACAAAATATTCATAAGGAGAAAATGAAAATCAATAGTCGATGGATATGTTTCTCTTTTGTACATATTGAGAACTCCATCTGATGGAGTAGTATCTCTTTGGTAGATGCTTTGGTCTAAAATATTCTCATATGATTTCTATCTAGAGTGCATAAATTGATGTTGCAAAATAAGCCTTTATAATAATCTCTTTCGATTGGTTACCTCACCAGTATTGTTGTACCCAATACAATTCTAAGCTTAATTCTTGGATTCCCCTGTTCTGTTTCTGCCATCCTATTTTTGTACTGAAATACTTTTGATTCAGATTCTATTGTGTATAGGTAATATTATGGCACCTGAGAGGAAATGGATGCAACTTATTCATAATAGACTTGATGATGCTTGTACACATGGGGTAGAAAGCTTTCTGAAATATACTTTTACGAGATTGAGGGAAGCGAATGAAATAAGATGTCCATGTGTCAAATGTTGTAATGCAGTGTCTCGCACACGAGAGATTGTTAGATCACATTTAATAGTACATGGAATAATTCAAAATTATACCTTTTGGTATTACCATGGAGAGACAGCAGGTAAGACAGAGAATTAGATTCTGCATTTGTAGATAATGACAATAAAATTGGCGAGGATCATGAGGAGGATGAAATACATGACATTCTCAGAGATTTACATCCTGTTTTTAATGTAGATAATATGAATACATGCGATGATGATGTTCTCGAGGAGGAACCAAATCCTGAAGCAAAAAGATTTTATAGTCTTGTAAAGGATTTTGATCAACCCCTGTACGAAGGTTCAAAATTTTCAAATATTTCAACTTTGGTGAAATTGCTTCATATTAAAAGTATTGGTCATTGGAGTTATAACTCATTTAATATGTTATTGAAGATGTTAAAGAAAGATTTGTTTCTTGATGAATCAAACTTGCCAGATTCATATTACGAAGCAAGGAAGCTAATTAAAAGCTTAGGGCTTTCATATGATCGCATCGATGCATGTAGGAATGATTGAATGCTATATTGGAATAATGACAAGTTTGTTGATTCTTGCAAAATTTGTGGCGCATCTAGATGGAAGGAGGATAAACATAACGGGGAAACCAAATTTAATATGGGGAAAAAGATACCATACAAGATCTTACGCTATTTTCCTTTAAAGACAAGACTTCAAAGATCGTTTATGTCCTCTAAAACATCTCCTTTAATAAGATGGCATCATGAAAACAAAGCTAATTATGGAATTATGAAGCACCCGGTTGATTCAAATGCATGGAAAAAGTTTGATGAACATCATCAATCATTTTCTGTGGAGCCTCGTAATGTTAGGCTTAGACTTGCTAGTGATGGTTTTCAACCATTTGGATATTCTAGAACTCCGTATAGTATTTGGCATGTGGTACTTATTCCTTATAACTTACCACCATGGTTATGCATGAAGCAGGAAAAATTAATTTTATCAGTGCTTATTCCCGATCCTGGAAGTCCTGGAGATGCAATTGATGTTTATCTCCAACCTTTGATTGATGAATTAAAGGAATTATGGGAAATTGGAGTTTGTACCTTTGATGCATCCACTAAACATAATTTTACGTTGCATGCTGCTTTGTTATGGACCATTAATGACTTTCCAGCTTATGGAAATTTATCAGTTTGGAGTACAAAAGGAAAATTGGCTTGCCCATGTTGTAATAGAGAACTTCCTGAATAAGATTAAAAATTGGTAACAAAACAGTGTTATATGGGTCATAGACGTTTTCTTCCTCTTAATCACAAATGGAGGAACGATAAGAAGTTATTTGATGGTACTGTAGAGAGGAGATTACCTCCAAATACATTATTTGGTGATGACATACTAGATCAAGTGGCTGATTTAGATGGGTTACCTCTAACTAATGATCAAAAGAAGAAGGTAAAAATATCACATGTTAATAGAGGTGATAATTGGAATAAGAAGAGTATAATTTTTGACCTTCCATATTGGAAAACTCTGTTGTTGCAGCATAATTTTAACGTGATGAAATTTGAGAAGAATATATGTGATAATTTTTTGGGAACAATCTTGAATATCAAAGGCAAAACAAAAGACGCCTTGAGCAGTCGTTTGGATTTGCAAGAATTGAATATGAGAAAGAATTACATCCAAAAACAAATGGAGAAAAATATGAGTCACTGTTTTTCAATCTGCTTGGAGGAAAGTCCTTAAAACTTGAGGAGTTGGAATAAATAAATGGACAAATTCCTGAAACTCTATGCAAGTTAGAAAAGGTTTTCATTCCTGCATTTTTTGATGTCATGGAGCACTTGCCAATTCATTTAGCTAATGAGGCTATAATTGATGAACCTATTCAATATAGATCAATGTAGCCAGTGGAACGATGGATATATTTTTTGAAACTTTTTATTCGTAATAGATCTTGCGTTGAAGGGTCTATTGCAGAGGGATATATAGCAAATGAATTTACAACCTTTTGTTCAAGGTATTTGCATACAATGGAAACAACATTCAATCTCCATGAACGAAACTATGATGGGGGTGCAATAGAATCCGATGGAGGTTTAATGATCTTCTGTCAATCTGGAAAAGCTTTAAAAGGTGCCAAGCCACACCTACTTGATTTAAAAGAAATGGAGCAAGCCCATATTTATATTTTGAAGAATTATGATGAAGTTCAACCATTTCTCGAGTAAGTAATGACTTTTCCAAATAATCATCTAATCACTTCTTTAGAATTATTGTTAAATCCTTATTTCTTCTTATGTTTCCTCTTCTACAGAGAGTTTTCTCAAATTCCAGGTGGTTCCTCTAAAAAAAAATCTGATAGGCAATTCATCAGTTGGTTTAAAGAAAAGGCGAATACTATTTTAAAAGTATTATTTTCAAATCATATAGATAATATTTTCTAAACTATGTTCTTAATCATGATAGATTGAAGGATTATACAAACATGACGATAGTAAGAAAATGGCAGATTTACTCACATTATCACGTGGTCCGATGAAAAATGTTAGAAAATTTAAAGGCTACATTATTAATGGATATAGATTCCATGTACAAGATTACAATAATGGTTTGAGGACTCAAAATTGTGGGATAGTTGTTTCTGGTGAGACTGGTGAAGAAAATAGAATCATTGATTACTATGAGGAACTAATAGAGATTCTTGAATTACAATTTGTTGGGGTGAGACGATTGGTTTTTTTTAGATGTATGTGGTTTGATGTATTTGACAATGAAAGGGGAGTTAAATTGGATGAATATGACTTTGTAAGTGTTAACCCCCAACGGTTTTTGAAAATCGATGAGCCTTTTGTATTGGCCAATCAAGTATCACAAGTATTTTATGCTAGAGATCATTCTAATAAAGGTTGGAATGTGGTGCAAAAGTTTCTGCCTCATGATTCTTTTTATGATGTGCAAGAGAATGATAATGATTTTGAGGATTTACATGATTCAATTGATAGGAAAAGAAAAAGAACTCATACAGGTTTGGAATAGTTGATGCTTATAGTTTTTCAATTACATGTTTATATTCTGAATGTTCTTTATGTAACTTTGATCAATTGAAGTACTTAGGCTGAATAAAGGTTAATCCAACAATAATGTCTTTTTATTAACTTTGTACAAAATGAACAGAGACAATGTGTAGTAGCATTTTGCTTTTGTTTACCCTATTATTTTTATATTTGTTCTATGTTAAAATGCATCCTAAAAGATACTTAGCTAAAAGTACTCTACTGTTGGATTTTATGGTAGGATGACATGAATCCTTCAATATTTAAGAAGTCCGAAATGGATCAAGTTCAAAGAATATGAAGCAATCATTCCTTCCACCTAGTTATTTAGCTAGGGGAAGAGGGCAAAGCCTCAAATTGATGGGCTCTGTAAGAGTAACTGTTGAAAAGAGAAATTTGATTAATCAAACGAACATAACGCTAGAGACTCTGAGAAGAAAATCAGGTATTGTATTTTATTTTCTCAAGCTATAGATATATACTTTTACACGATTATGTCTTATTTTCTCAAGCTACAAATGTTTGTACATTGAGTTCTCTTACGTAACCAGGTTATTGATTGTACTGATTTTGCAGAAAATGATATCAGACATCACTTTACATATGGGGGCTCTGTTAAAGGAAGTATTGTAAAAGGAAGCGTCGAAAAGAGAACAATGATTGGAAACAATAAAGGTTTAAATGCTGCAACATATAATCAAAATGTCTTTGCACAGAAGACTAATGTCGTCCCTCCTGGTTTTGATGCACCGGAAGATGAAACTTCCTTTCATAGTGACGATCTTAAAGTAATGCAAGAGACTGTGAGAAGCAAACCAGGTTTCTAATCCTATTTCATTTTCTTAGTATGAAAAATTTATTATTGTTAGACGATTAAGGTTGTATAATGTTTGAATTCTAGTAAAGGAGAATGGGCAGAACATGACATCTTTGTGCTCCATTAAAGGAAGTATTATACGAGGAAGCGTTGCAAAGAGAACAATGGTTGGAAACAACAAAGGTTTAAACGCTGCAACATATAATCAAAATGAAGTTGCACAAAAGACTAATGTCGTCCCTCCTGGTTTTGATGCACTGGAAGATGAAACTTCCTTTCATTGTGACGATCTTAAAGTAATGCAAGAGACTGTGAGAAGCAAACCAGGTTTCTAATCCTATTTCATTTTCTTAGTATGAATTTTTTTTATTTGTTAGACGATTAAGGTTGTATAACGTTTGAATTGTAGCAAAGGAGAATGGCAGAACATTACATCTGTGTGCTCTGTTAAAGGAAGTATTGTAATAGGAAGCGTCGAAAAGAGAACAATGGATGGAAACAACAAAGGTTTAAATGTTGCAACATATAATCAAAATGTCATTGTGCAGAAGACTAATGTCGTCCCTCGTGTTTTTGATGTACTGGCAGATGAAACTTCCTTTCCTAGTGACGATCTTGAAGTAATTCAAGAGACTGTGAGAAGCAAACCATGTTTCTAATCCTATTTCATTTTCTTAGCATGAAAAATTTATAATTGTTAAACGATTAAGGTTGTATAATGTTTGAATTGTAGCAAAGGAGAATGGGAAGAACATTACATCTGTGTGCTCTATTAAAGGAAGTAATGTTGTACAGAGAACTTGTATTGGAAAAAGTAAAAATTATTGTGTTCCATCTTTTGATAAAAATGAAGTAGCACACAATAAGAACCTTATGCAACCTGGTTTTGATCCAATAGAGGTTGATACTTTCTTTCCTCGTGATGATCTTGAAGTAATGGGACGAGGAAACAGATTTACATCTCTGAGCTCTATAAGAGGAGGCATCGGAAAGAGAATAACGATTGGAAACAACAAAGGTCTAAATTCTGCAATATATGATCAGAATGCCATTCCACAAAAGACTAATGTCGTTTGTCCTGATTTTGATGCAATCGAAGTTGAAACTTCATTTCCTAATGACGATCATGAAGTAATGCAGGACAATATGAGAAGGAAACCAGGTATTTTATGTTATTTTCTAAACATTCAAATTTATTTTATTGATTTGAGTTTGAGATTTTGTAATGTTCTTATTATAGGCAAGGAAAACGGAAAAAACATTACATCGGTAGGTTCTGCCAGAGGAAGTAATTTTGTACAAAGAATTTTGATTGGAAACATTAAAGGGTATAGTGTTGTATCTTCTGATATGAACGTACTAGCACATAGTAAGATCCTTAGGCAACCTGATTTTAATCCAATAGAACATGATACTTCCTTTCCTCGTGATGATCTTGAAGCAATGCAAGAGGCTTTGAGAAGTAAATCAAGTATTATACAACCTTCAAGGTCTTATATAAAATGTAGTCCAAGTAAGTGCACTAGAAAAGCAAGTAAACCCCCCCCCCCCCACATGTACCGATAAGAACTGGTACCTATTGTAGTACTACTGATATGAATAATGTATTTTCCTTTTGTAGTTTGTTGTATGGTGTCCTTGATATTACTTTTTGTACCTTGATGCATCCCGAACTTTAGTATGTAATTCATTTTGTTGGTAGTGGATTGAGTTTATTTCAATGTTTTATTAGCAAGGGAGCGAGCACAAAGCTTTACATATGTGGGCTCTCTGATAAGGTGTGCTGAAAGGAGAACTTTGAATGGAAAAAATAAAGATTCTAAAAATACAGAGTATGATCTGAATGAACTCACACAAAATAATAACCGTGTTCCTTTGGGGTTAGGTCCAATGGAAGATCATCTTACTCTTCCTCAAGATGAAGTTGAAGTGATGCAAGACACTTGGAGAAGTAAAACAGGTATTTAACTCTCTGAACTGGTAGAACTTTTTCATTGTATATAGATTGAGATTCTGTAATGTTTGACTTATGTCAAAACTTGTAGGTTCATGTGAATTTGACAAGATAAAAAAGGTTAGAGGACTAAGAGGACCAAATATGTGCAAGGTTGTTACAGGACTCAAACCTGGAGAAAAGCTTAGAGGCACTTTTTACCATAATGGAGTTGTTGGGGATCATCATGCTCCATTTTCGATACACTTAGGTTCCTTAGTTCATGATCGTAATATGTGTTCTCTGCGAGTACACTCATGGACAGACATTGAAGAAGCTAAATTGGAACACATGGTGGGAGCTGTCACTGTAAGGATTTAAATGAATACTACTGATTAAATTGTATTTCTTGAATCTTGTTGCTGGTTCATTTCTTTGACCTTCTCTGCAACATTTTAAAAGAATATAGAAATAGAAGTAAAATGCAGTCACCTGGTGTAGCATATATATTTTATTTCGTAAAATCAATTCTCAATTTCTTTCCAAAATTTTCACTACTTCATTCCAAACATTTTTCTTTGTTTAACTTATCTTGCTGCGACACTGTTTCAAGAGACTGATACTGTCTATTGTCTGCAATTGTCCATCTGTTCTTATGCTCTGTTATTGTCTATTGTCTACAATTGTCCCTCTGTTTTGTCCATAACCTACAATTGTTCCTCTGTTTTCAGCCCACCTCATCAAGTATATCAATAATGATACACTCATAACTTACAACCTTGCTAGTTATTTATTGTCTGTAAGATTTGTTTTAATATTTTGAGTCTCTTATTTAATGACATCTGCCAAATATATTAGGAAAAATATGATAGTGATGACATGATTGGTCATAGAGATTATGTATTGAAACAAATGAGAAGGTTGTGGAACAAATGGAGAGAATCTACACATGAATGTGAAGTCTAAGCCATTGTGAGAGGTTCTAAAAGATGTGCCAGAGGGGGTCGACAAGAGTGATTGGGAATGGCTGGTCAAAGAGCATTTTCTCTCTGAAAAATTTAAGGTAGGATATTCACATTGGCATCGTTAATCGTAGCTATAGCATTTAAACTGGCTCTTGCCTTCATACAATTGAGTAAATATTTATGTCTCAATATTTTCTGCTGCACAGTTAGAATAATTTGTAAGAATTGACTATCCCAACTAATATATTCAGAAATCTAAATGGCTTCTTTTTCTGATTTGTATTAACAGTGATTTCCATATGGATAGGTGAGTGATCTAAGAAAAAATTCTCCTTGAATTGAGCTATAATGTCGTTACTATAGTTGATAATCCATTTATCATTGCAAATGGCTCTATCAATCTTACTCCATACATGCCTATTTTTCCTATGTAAACTGTCTACCAGTAGCCTTCATATCAATTAGAGCATAAGTATCAATTAGTTGTTGGAAGTACCTTGTCTCAACATCCGCAACTAGTTGTCCCCCAATGCGATCCTCTGGCAATAAGAAACTGTTGAAATCTGTTCTGTCCATAAATTTTGTCGCTCCACACTACAACTACTCCCGTACACAATTGTAACATCACTTGGGAAATCTGTTCGGTTGTTAGTAATAGAGAAGTGCATATACTGACCATAAGTCTCCAGAATAACAATTGAAACATCAGTAGCTTTCCATAGAATCCATATTCTTCCATTAGCTGCATAAGCATAGTTATTAGCATGATTCCATCCCTTGGCCACTCTTGTTATACTTGCTTTGAATTTGTGTTATTTGACTTTGGTCTCTAGCAACACAACAAAACATACCTTATATTTATTAACCAACCATTTAAACTATGTATCATAATGTTGCTAACGTGCTGTTAATATAGGAAACAAGTACACGAAATGCAATGAACATGGCTAAGTAGAGTATGCCTCATCGTATGGGTAGCAAGCCGATTAGAGAGATAATTTATGAATCGGTACGTATGGATTCTTCGAATCCTATTAAGAAAGGTCCTCTTCAGTTCAAGTATATGACTTCTTGTTTGAATGTTAAGGGAGGCAAGCATGGTAATCCAACGGACATGGTGACTATCTTCTTTGAGACTCGTAAGAAGGACTACAAGCTTCTCGAACCTGAAACCAATCAAAAATATGTATGTTCATTTTAAAATTTTATTTTACATACTTTTACTTAATATATTGCACTATCTTTAATTTTTTTTGTATTTTACAGGAAGAAATTCAGGAACTACTACAAGTTGAGCCATCACTTACTAATATTGAGGTAGTAGAGAGATGCTTCGGACCTCAGAGCAAGAGTCATGTTGTTGGATTTGGTGGCGGGATTACCAGTACAGATTTGATAGGAGGTAGCTCCGCAAAAGCTGCACTGTTAGAACAACTAAATGTGAGTAGAAAGGAAAAGGTTGTACTATTAGAAGAACTGAATGCGAGTCGAAAAGAAAATGAATCAATGAAAAGACGCATGGATAACATAGAGAAGAGATGTGAAATGTTTGAAAGTGCAATATTTAGAGATCTTTCATCACCACCATCATCAAGTGAACAAAATACTGATTGAATCAGTCTACAGGTTAGTAAGCTTGTTACTCAAAAACAAAGTATCTTTCAGTTTAGTAAGCTTGTTAACATGTACAAGATGATCATACCATGTTTCCATAGTTGAACACCATTGTATCCAATAACTGTAATACAAGGGACAACCTTTTGTGGATCTATGTAGCTCATGTAATGGTATATCTACATAAAAAGTGTGCATAAACAGCATGACATTGACAACAAAATTTCCAGATTTCAGGACTCATCAATCAATTAGAAAGAATTCACAATGTTTTGAATGGCTTCGAAAATATTCCCATTGTAGATCACAGTAACTACTGAACTCCTTAGTTTTCATACTATCCTTAGTTTTCATACTAAAACAGGTTTTACATTAATTAAGAAAGGAGTATTTTTCTAATACATGTTGAAGTACTTGCACTTTGGAAACTTGCCATGCTTGAACATTTTTTCTACTTTTCCCATAGTGTTTGTCCCTTCGAAGTTCGAATACTCATGAAATTCCAATAAAAGAAGATGAACTAGTCCTTGGAAACTACAAACCATTCCACTCTGGACTAAGATGCATTTGAATATGAATACAAAAATAAGGCGAATAGAGAAGTACATTATGAGCAGTTCAGGAAATAACTTCTACATTTATGCACCTGATTTTTTTTTAACCAGACCTAGTGCAGTAGTGCACCCACCCAAGTTAGCACGGTAGAGAAAGTATTATCAAAATTCTTTACTAGACAAGTCATCATTTACTCTTTCAATGTTCTTGCATTGATTAATTGTTTCTCTTTTTAGAATGGGTATTGTATTATTAAGAATTAAGGTGTTGTCAAAAGTATTTACAGGTCAAAATATACTTGCTGATTTTTCTTGTGAAACAAAGTATTTTCTTACAATCAAGATTTATATGAGAAAATATTTATACAATCATCATTTATGTTTTAGCAACATACCAATTGAACTACTAAATTAACTGATGCAAGCTTTTATCGTTGCAACAGATGATCAAGAATTTGAAGTCATGAAGGATCTTCAAATTCTGAGTGAGTTGAAAAACTATTGAAGATGTTAGCAGATGAACAAGTTGCAGTGCAAGAAGTTAATTAAACCTACTTTAACTTACTTATTATCTAGCTTGCAAGTTGAAGTGCAAGAAGTTAATTAAACCTACTTTACTTATTATCTAGGCTATTTGCTTAAAATACTAATTATGATCTCTAAATATATATTTTTTAGATTCTTTGTTTTCTTTTTGTAGGATTTTTAAAACCTCTTTGTTTTATGTAATTAACTACGTACCATGCTTATATATATTATAAGCCATTTATACATATATTATTGACTATATTTTATAAGTTATGAAATTTTGTACAAATACATATGAAATAAAGATTTTTAATTATCAATCACAAGGGACAAAATGTAACTAATTTTCATTTAATAATATATATATATATATATATATTAAAATATCAATAAAAATTAACGAAAGGATTCCAGTCTCTAAAAGATACTATAATATCTCTTTCTGAAGTTATTTACGACTAAAATAAAAATTAACGAAGGGAAAATGTTATCGCAAAAAGTGATCCAACGACCAATTTTTCTACTGTCATTAAAGATTTCTTAACGACCGAACTAGAATTTGGTCGTCCACTTTTAACGTCGGAGCTACTAATGACGGGAGATGACCAATTTTTTTCCAGTCGTAAGTGACTAATAACGACTGGATTTACACTTTTAGCAACTTAATTTTCTTTCGCTAAAGACCCATTTTCTTGTAGTGTATTCTTTAAACACCCTATTCATCAAATCCACAAATGTCGTCGGAGCATTAGTCAAACTAAACAACATCATGAAATACTCGTAATGACCATACCGGGTTCTAAAATATGTTTTCAGAATATCATAGTCTTTCACCCTTAATTGGTGATAACCCGACCTAAGGTCAATCTTGGAAAAGTAACTCGCTCCTTGGAGTTGGTCAAACAAATCATTTATTCTTGGAAGAGGATACTTATTCTTAATGGTCAACTTATTCAATTACCGATAGCCAATACACATACAGAGTGAACCATCTTTCTTCTTAACAAACAAAATTGGAGTACCTTATGGAGTGATACTCGATCAGATGAAACCCTTATCCCACAAATCTTTCAATTGTTCGTTTAATTCCTTAAGTTCTACCAGAGCCATACTATAAGGAGGAATAGAAATAGGTTGCGTATCTCGAAGAAGGTCAATACCAAAATCTATTTCCCTTTCTAGAGGAATAATGGGTAAATCATCTAGGAACACTTCCGGATACTCATTAACAATGGGGACCGTCTCAAGAATAAGGGTTTCAGAATCCATATGCATCACCCTCACTAGATGGTACATGCAACCTTTAGAAATCATCCTCCTAGCCTTAAGATAAGAAAACAACACTGATCTTTCAGCATAGAATTTCCCCCCTTCCACTCTAAGATAGGCTCATTCAGAAATCGAAATCGGACTAAACAGGTTCTACAATCGATAGAAGCATAACAAGAGTGCAACCAATCTATAATAAGATTAACTGACATGATCTGAGAGCACCCCCAAGTCGCGACACGGTGTATTCGACCTCGATGAGGTCTTATACAAGCCCTTAGCATTCATTCATCACATAAGCAATAAAGATAGTGCGAAATTAAAACATTTTTAAAACAAACTCATAAGACTTGAAAGTAAACATCATTTTAAAGAAGTCTTTATACACAAGCGGAATACTAGTCTCACATAGCCAACTTAGACCCAAAACTCCAAGAAACATACTAGGGGCACACCCCTTTACATTTGAAAGAAACTACCAGTCTGTTGAAAATGTCTTAATAAAAGAAATTAGAATATAGAATCCTTGTCCTCGACATATGAGGACATACCAAAGTCTTGAGAGAAACTCTAGTCGCAAGCTTCACTAAGGAAAGCACCTCACTTGCCAACACCTACACTTGTAGTAAAACATGGAAAAGAATGGAGTTAGCATAATTAAGTACTAAGTATGATGACTATGCAAAAACATACAAAAAGGGACAATTATTTGAGGTATATGACTTTTATGCTATTTTTGATAAAACTTCATAATACAAGTATAAGAAACATATTACAAGACACCATCCAAATACAAGAGAATACTCACATAATATACATGCTCAACTAATACCAAACTACATGGCATAACCATATTTATCAAGTAAAACATTTCATTATCTAAGACCCTCCATCTAAGGTTATCCTAAGATCCACCTAAGTAAGACATGAAGGGGTCTCCCATACAACCTCTTCACACACACCTAAATGTTCCTCAAGACTACCAAAGATAAGGACCTTTCCCTTTTAACATAAACCAATAAGTCAACATTCGTTATTAAAGACATTTAAGGAGACATTTATGCGTATAGGGGACTTCACATAATAGTCATTAAAGACTTAGGGAACTTACTTTAGTACCATCAAGGTGTACTCGTGCCATGTGTAGATATCATCCCATACTACTACCTACACGTTATAGAACCTATCAAGTAACTAGAGTGCATATCCCACATGATGGGAATAGGAATTAACCAACACAAACCACACTAGCTAGGCATGGACTTCGGTGTCAAAAGACTCCACACCGTGGAAAGTGTTCTACTTGCCAAGGGTAGAACTAGTAAACAACCCATGTAGGCACATGGTTTAGGGGATATCCAAAAACGTTCATTATACTCTAACCTCGTACTCGGAGAAAGCCACCATCTTAACCATATCCACTCGGTGCTTAGCCTTATTTCGCAGAGAGTAATTTCATTCACATGTGAGTACTAGAGAGGGCACCATCATTGGGCCTACCGACCCATAACACTTTACCAAGAAGGGCACCACAAGGATCTACCGATCAAGGTCCATAAAGAGTAGCTCATTGACTTTCTTAGGGAGGGTTTTCTACCATTTCGATCCACCAACTCTAAGTCTATCATTTCACACAAGAAGGAGGTCATCACCCTAAGGTCCACCAATTCAAGGTTTCCCATTTACTTAGGGGTCTAGAGTTACTCATGAAAAGGGTACCATGCTTAGGTCTACCAATCCATGTTCAATTAGACATGTAAGTCAAAATATCACATTCAAGAAGAGGTACCTAAGTCTACCAAATCAAGAAACAACATCACCATATAGAGACCCTTCATAGTCTAACATCATCACTTATGAACATTAAGAGAGATCACACTTTCAATCACAATGCTACACACTTTACACAAGATCACCTTGAGATCCCATGAACACCTTCACATTATACATTCAATACATCATAACATAATAATCTTTCAATTTACCATATAATGCCTTTAAGGACATAATCACAATACATACAATAAGTAAAAAACTTCACCATAAGTGGATCAAACCATACAAAAGCAAATCCAAATACATCATGGATTAGGTCAACTTACCCTTCTCCAAGCCATAACCACCATTTATCAATCCTCCAACAATTCATCATATAATGATATAGGTAACAATAGAAATCAATAATACAAGTCAATCTAAGCATAATTCCATCAATACACAATCATAATTATCAAACCCACTTCATAAGCCAAATTTAGGAATTTAGGGAGATCATGGGTCCATGGAGTTTTTCACCTTAAAACATCAATTAAATCATAATAAAATCATAATAAATCGTTTGAAACCATTTAATGCGAGGACCCATGAGTTTGAGGAAGAATAGGGGTTTTTCATACCTTTTCAAAACCTTGAAAACCATTTTGAGATTTGGCTCTAGGGAGAAAACTATCCCTAGATAAAGAGCCACCATACCTTAGTTGATGAATTCCCAAAGAAATTTGATGAGGAAAGTTTTGAATCCAAACCCTAGTTCCCACTTCTTCTTCTTTCTTGAGTTGAGAGAGAAATATTGTGAGAGAAGAACTTTGGAGGTTTTTATTTGGGTATTTGAGAATAATGAGTTAAAGGAAGGTTTTAAGACTTAAAACTATTTATATTAATGATATAAGCCATTTAAAATTAGCCCCACATGCTAAAAACTTAAAACGAAATTACCCAAAAGCCTCTAAATGAGGCAGCCCCGTCAGGGACCACGCCCACTTGGATGGGTCGTGAAGGGCACTACGACTCATGGTGGTAACCAGCCCGTGGTCTCTTGACCAGTGGGAATCTCCACCATGACAAGCCCTCAAGGGCCCAAGGCATCTTCATGGATGCTCCCACGACCCGTGGTGCACACCACGAGTTGTGGTGGAGCTCATGAAGATGAGGCAGCAGCTAGGCAAAGTTTCCTTGCCTCTCTTGAGACCAAGTGATCTTCACACCCAAGTATACGGATGGTCTAGGGCACCACTTGTTGTGGTGGTGCCCGTGGTCTTTGGGGCAGTGAGCAGCCAACTTGGGACAACCTTGGCTTTTTGGCTAAGGCTTGCCCCTTTTGGCTTGTCTTCTTGTCTACGACCCTCAACCAACCTAGAGTAGGTCTCATAGCATGGAGTTTAACACGTGCCTTAACGTTGACTCCTTAAACCCCTTTCAAACAATACTAGGGCAACAATACACAACTAAAACACATTAGCTCAAAAGACTAGTCTGCAAAAGTCATGGTTGTCCCTTGACGTTCGACCTCAAAACTCTTCAAACTAAACCTTAAAAGCCAAAACTCTTCATTTTAATAAAATACCAACTTCCAAAACACATGCGAAGCTTTAGTTCATCTTATTTCATTTTAGGGTCATCACAGTATCCCCAACTTGGAAACATTCGTCCTTGAATGACACTTACAAATTTAAAGGGTAAGGACTTCAAGACTAGCAGCCCAGAATCATTCTTTCAATATTATAACGATTCACATAGTTAGGAGGAACATCAACTCCACATAAAGGCTCAAAACACAACAAGAAGGTAGGAACTACATCTACAATGTCATTATGCATAACAACATCAACATTCTCATTTCTTTGGAGGAACTTCGTTCTCCAAACATCATCATCATCAAGCACCTTAGACAATTTTGAGAACACCTTTTTAACCATGCTCACAAGTCAACTAAAGCAACATTTAAGCAACTCATTATAGATGCATATCAACATAAGGGACAAAATTTATGAAAACCTCTTTTCTCATTTAACAAGAATTCAACTAGAACATGCATAATATAAGAAGACCATGGAAGCTCAAATTCACATAAAACTCTGAACTATGCAACATTTTACTAGAAACTCTAAGCCTTAAGCTTGAATAGAATAGAGGGAAAGAGGTAACGACATCAACACTCTCACAACCTTACTATTCAACAAACCATCCCCCACTTAGAAGAAACCCAATTAGACTATCATGAACAATACATAAGGACCTTATCACGAAAGCAAGGAACTATAACTTACCGGGACCTCTATCCGGATTAGCTCCTTTGTCATTGTTGGCTTGGAGAGCATAGAAATGAGTCTGCTTTTGATCATCATCTTTAGGACCACTAAAAGAAGCTTGTCTAGTATCCCTTCCTCTAGCCGCAAGAGTAGGCCAATCCCTCACCTTGTGATCATTCTTTCCACAACCATAGCATCCATTAGTACCGGCTAGACACTTCCCAAAATGCTTCTTCCCACAAGTGTGAAAAATAGGCTTAACAAATTGAGAACCACCACTTCTCTCTTGATTAACCTTAGGAGCACCTGCGAAATCTTGGTTAGGAGCCCTCTTCTTAAACCTAGGTTGACCTTGCTCATTGAATCTACCCCGCTTTAAATCTCTACCCAACCTCTTAAGCTTGGACTCCTCAACGGATTGAGCATACACCATGAGTCTAGAAATATCCATGTCAATATGGAGCATGGCCGTACGACACTCTTCCTTGACTAAGTCGGTCACACTGGTCACAAACATACTCATCTCCTCTCTAGGGTTAGACACCAAAGATGGAGCGTATTTAGACAACAAGGTAAACTTCAAAGAATACCCCTCCACATTCATGTTACCTTTCTTAAGATTTATGAACTCCTCAATCTTACACTCCCTCTTCTCCTGGGGAAAGTACCTTCCTAAGAATGCTTCCTTAAACTTTTCCCACTCTATAGGACCCGATTCAACCGGCCTATTGGCTTCCCATTGTGTGAAACACACTTGGGCTACTTCCTTCAATTAGTAGGAAGCCAACTCCGCCTTCTCCCTAGAAGAAACCCCCATAGCATTGACTATCTTATAGATGTCATCCAAGAATTCTTGGGGATCTTCTCCCACTCTATAACCAAGAAAGATAGGAGGATTCATCCTCACAAAGTCTCTCAACCTTGAGGCCATGGTACTCTCATTAGCATTCACCCTAGGCCCCACATCTCAGTTAGCTTGAGTCGTCATGGCAAGAGCTAGAGTTAGAAAAGGCACCCTAATCTCTTCATTGGTCATGGCCAGGGAAACCACCGGAACCTCATTCTGTTGATTGCCTATGGGGACTTGGTCACCTTGAAGACCTTGGGGAGGAACTCCCCCATCCACATCCTCTTCTTTCTCTCTCCTAGGATTAGCTCTTGTATTCATATCCTATAACAACAAAAGAAAGGATTAAAAAAATGGGAACTTATAGAACCACACTCTAAGGAACGACTTCAAAAATATGAAAGAAGGGTAACTTCTATCGTCCTATATCATCTCGCATATAGATGTGTCGCGACTCATATCGATGAACAAGATTCTACTAGAGGTGGCTTTTGAGACTTTAAACATAAAACCATTCCCAAAACCTTATGCTCTAATACCAAGTTTTTCACGACCCGAGAGCACCCCCAAGTCGCGACACAGCGTATTCGACCTCGAAGAGGTCTTATACAATCCCTTAGCATTCATTCATCACATAGGCAATAAAGATAGTGCGGAATTAAAACCTTTTTAAAACAAACTAAGAAGACTTAAAAGTCAACATCATTTTAAAGAAGTATTTATACACAAGCGGAATATTAGTCTCACATGTCCAACTTAGACCCAAAACTCCAAGAAACATACTAGGGGCACGCCCCTTTACAATTGAAAGAAACTACAAGTCTATTGCAAATGTGTTAATAAAAGAAACCAGAATATAGAATCCTTGTCCTCGACATATGAGGACATACCAAAGTCTTGACAGAAACTCTAGTCCCAAGCTTCACTATGGAAAGCACCTCACTTGCCAACACCTACACTTGTAGTAAAACATGGAAAAGAATGGAGTTAGCATAATTAAGTACTAAGTATGATGACTATGCAAAAACATGCAAAAAGGGTCAATTATTTGAGGTATATGCTTTTCATGCTATTTTTGATAAAACTTCATAATACAAGTATAAGAAACATATTACAAGACACCATCCAGATACAAGATAATACTCACATAATATACATGCTCAACTAATACCAAACTACAGGGCATAACCATATTTATCCAGTACACCATTTGATCATCTAAGACCCTCCATCTAAGGTTATCCTAAGACCCACCCAAGTAAGACAAGAACGGGCCGCCCATAGAGCCTCTTCACACACACCTAAATGTTCCTCAAGACTACCAAAGATAAGGACCTTTCCCTTTCAACTTAAATCGATAAGTCAACATTCATTACTAAAAAAATTAAGGAGACATTCATACTTATAGGGGACTTCACATAATAGTTATTAACGACTTAGGGAACTCACCTTAGTACCTTCAAGGCCTACTCGTGCCATGTGTAGATAGCATCCTATACTACTACCTACACGTTATAGAACGTATCAAGTAACTAGAGTGCACATCCCACATAATGGGAATATGCATTAACCAACATAGACCACACTAGCTAGGCATGGAATCCGGTGTCATAAGGCCCCACACCGTGGAAAGTGTTCTACTTGCCAAGGGTAGAACTAGTAAACAACCCATGTAGGCACATGGTTTAGGGGATATCCAAAGGCGTTCATTGTACTCTAACCTCATACTCAGAGATAGCCACCATCTTAACCATATCCATTTGGTGCTTAGCCTTATTTCGTATAGAGTAATTTCATTCATATGTGAGTACCAGAGAGGACTCCATCATTGGACCTACCGACCCATAACACTATACCAAGACGGGCACAAAAAGTATCTACCAATCAAGGTCCATAAAGGGTAACTCATTGACTTTCTTAGAGTGAGTTTTCTACCATTTCGTCCACCAACTCTAAGTCAGTATTTCACACAAGAAGGTCATCACCCTAAGGTACACCACTTCAAGGTTTCCCATTCACTTAGGGGTCTAGACTTACTCATGAAAAGGGTACCATGCTTAGGTCTACCAATCCATGCTCAATTAGACAAGTAAGTCAAAATATCACAGTCAAGAAGAGGTACCTAAGTCTACCAAATCAAGAAACAACATCACCATATAGAGACCCTTCATAGTCTAACACCATCACTTATGAACGTTAAGAGAGATCACACTTTCAATCACAATGCTACACACTTTACACAAGATCACCTTGAGATCCCATGAACACCTTCACATTATACCTTCAATACATCATAACATAATAATCCTTCAATTTACCATATAATGCCTTTAAGGCCGTAATCATAATTCATACAATAGGTAAACAACTCCTCCATAAGTGGATCAAACCATAAAAAAGAAAATCCAAATAAATCATGGATTAGGTCAACTTACCCTTTTCCAAGCCATAATCACAATTTATCAATCCTCCACCAATTTGTCATATAATGATATAGGTAACAATAGAAATCAATAATACAATTCAATCTAAGAATAATTCAATCAATATACAATCATAATTATCAAACCCACTTCAAAAGCCAAATTTAGAAATTTAGGGAGATCATGGGTCCATAGAGTTTTTCACCTTAAAACATCAATTAAACAATAATATAATCATAATAAATAGTTTGAAACTATTTAATGCGAGGACCCAAGAGTTTGAGGAAGAATTGGGGTTTTTCATACCTTTTCAAAACCTTGAAAACCATTTTGAGATTTGGCTCTGGGGCGAAAACTATCCCTAGATAAAGAGCCACCATACCTTAGTTGATGAATTCCCAAAGAAATTTGATGAGGAAAGTTTTGAACCCAAACCCTAGTTCCCACTTCTTCTTCTTTCTTGAGTTGAGAGAGAAATATTGAGAGAGAAGAACGTTGGAGGTTTTTATTGGGTATTTGAGAATAATGAGTTAAAGGAAGGTTTTAAGACCTAAATACTATTTATATTAATGATATAAACCATTTAAAATCAACTCCACATGTTAAAAACTTAAAATGAAATTACCCAAAAGCCCCTAAATGAGGCAGCCCCGTCAGGGACCACGCCCACTTAGACGGGTAGTGAAGGGAACCATGACTCGTGGTGGTGCCCGTAGTCCCTTGACCAGTGGGAATCTCCACCATGACAAGCCCTCAAGGGCCCACGGCATTTTACGGAGGCTCCTACTATCTGTGGTTCATACCACAAGTCGTGGTGGAGCTCGTGAAGATGAGGCAGCACCTGGGCAAAGTTACCTTGCCTCCCTTGAGACCAAGTGATCTTCATGCCCAAGTATACAGACTGTCTAAGGCACCACTTGTCGTGGTGTTGCCCGTGGTCTTTGGGGTAGTGAGCAGCCAACTTGGGACAGCCTTGGCTTTTTGGCTAAGGCTTGCCCCTTTTGGCTTGGCTTGTCTACAACCTCAACCAACCTAGAGTAGGTCTCATAGCATGGAGTCTAACACGTGTTGACTCCTTAAACCCCTTTCAAACAATACTAGGGCAATAATACTCAACTAAAACGCATTAGCTCAAAAGACTAGTCTCCGAACGTCATGGTTGTCTCTTGACGTTCGACCTCAAAATCTTCAAACTAAACCTTAAAAGCCAAAACTCTTCATTTTAACAAAATACCAACTTCCAAAACACATGCGAAGATCTAGTTCATCCTATTTTATTTTAGGGTCATCACAATAACATTAAAATCTAGAATGTCTATACCAAATCAACAAGAGTAGCTCTATGGGATAAGGAAATGAGACATTTTCTATAGACCCTCTTAGCCACTATAGAATCACCAATTAGAGTAGAGATAGAAAACGTATCTAACAACACATAAGGAAACACCTCAAATCTCATAGCCACATATAGCGTCATAAAAGAAAAGGTAGCACCGGGATCAAGTAATGCATAAACATCAAGTTGAACGACTTTCAACATACCAGTAACCACATCGAGATAACCCTCTTGTTCACCACTACTCTGAAGTGCATAAAACCTAGTTTGCTTGGGAGCACTAGTACCCGAACCACTTGGACCGGATGAATGATAGGGTTGAGCCCTACGACGACTATCTCCCTCATTCTTAGCAACAGATGTACAATTCCTTATCTTATGGTCCATCTTACCACACCCAAAACAAGTATTGGAACCTGCTAGACATTTACCTTCCTGCTTTCTTCCACACATAGCACAATTTGGCAATGAAGACCCATTACCACCTCCTTGAGGTTTAGCGTTAGTAACCCTTTCTTTTTTGAACCTAGGAGAATTAGAGTAACCTTGCTCAAAATTTTTTTGTCAATATCTAGGACGACCATGTCCATCAGACCTAGCATAAGAGAAATTTCCATCACCGGTTCTAGACCTCTTTGTCTCCCTAGACCTTTCCTTTAGTTTCTCCTCTTAAATATGTAAGGCATAAATTATGAGATGAGAAATATCCATGTCATGGACAAGAATAGCTGTATGACACTTTTTCACTACCTATTCGAACACACCCGAAACGAACTTGCTCATCCTGCACTAGAGTCAGCAACTATAGAGGGAGTATATTTTGACAATTGACTGAACCTCAAAACATATTCGTTCACACTCATGTTCCTTTGTCGTAGATTAATAAACTCAAGAACGTTTGCCTCCCTCCTCTCAAGAGGAAAGAACCTATCAAGAAAAGCAGACTTAAACCTTTCCCATTCTAGATGATCCACATCTACTGATCTTGCTTCCTTCCATTGGTTGAGCCAAATTTGAGTAACACCCTTAAGTTGATAAGCGGCCAATTTTGCCTTTTCACTAGATTCACTCGCATAATAGTAAAGACCTTGTAAACTGACAAGGAACTCTTGAAGATCTTCCTCAACCTTAGAACCATATAATTCCGATGCTTTGATTCTAGTGAAGTCCCTCACTCTAGATGTCGCCGTACCCACATTTGTGTTCATGGGGACCACAACCTCCCTATTGGATTGGGCCATCACGACTTGAGCCAACACTTGAAAAGTAGTCCTAAACTCTGCATTAGTCACTTGCTCGGCCAAAGCATCAATCGGAGCTTGAAGAGCTTGAGGAGGAGCTCCGTGACCAATCACTTCTCCCCAAGTTCTTCTAGCAAAAACTCTTTGAGTAGTCATGTCATTTTGACCATCAAATATGGATTAGGAGAGAGACCTTATAGAGTTAAACTCTATCCTACGACTTAGAGTAATGAAGAAGTGAAGTTTTCTAAACATCTTGTAGCCTCTCATTCATAAATGTGGCACGCCTCTTACTCATGAACAAGGCTCTACTAGACGTAGTTTCGAGACTTCCTAGAACCTTTCTAAACAATGTGCTTTGATTGCCAAGTTTTTCACGACCCAGGGGTACACCCTAGACTCAACATGGCATATAAGACCCTGAGAGGCCTGATATAAGCCACTTAGCTTTCATAGTCAAGATAATAGAAAATCAATAAAATTTAAAACATTTTCAACAACATCAAAGTTTTATAAAACAAAGTGGAAGTCTAATACACTTGTCTAAAAAAAAATCTAATACAATAGAATCTTGGGACACAACCCATACAACAATGTTCAAACTTAAAATGAAAAGAACATAAGGAAATGGTGGCCAAATCCTCGAATTCTATCATTCTTCATTATTGCCTCTTCTATGGATCCTAACCACAAGGTTGAGAGTCAGGAACGCCGGACTTTACATTTGGATAAGAAATGTAGGAAAGAGTATGCGTTAGTGCAAAAATGTACTAAATATGATAGCTTGGATAAACATAGATATAAACATAAGCATAAGAGTTAGACAATATAAAGCATAAGCATAATCAATGCACAAAATAGATCATTTCAACATATAAGGAATACTTCTAGAAGTAACCTCAATTCATGCTTAGCCAAGACATGGGTAATCCTCCACTAGTCTTACTCATCATAGAAGGTAACTGAAGAAATCATCCAAGCTCATCACCTACCATAATATATCTACCTTATATTTTACATACATGGGGAATCAACTCTTGCCTTTCTATAAAGGTTCATGGGTAATCGCATCTTGACTTACATAAAGGATCATGGATAATCACCTCTACGTCAAACATCACGTGACACGGGTACTTGCCTCCATGTCTTTATATAAGGGATCATGGGTACTCACCTCCATGTCCAATTTATATCATAGGAATGCGGGTAGTCGCCTCTTGTTCAACTTGAGGGAATAAGGGTAACCGACTCTTATTATACTCTAAGGAATATGGGTAATCGCCTATAGCCTCATTAATTTATTAGTCTTTTAGCTTAGATTCATTTTACGTGAGCAATCCTTTAAACCTAGAACCATTCAATGTGAGAAAGCCTTTCATATTTATACATAAGCAATTCATTTGAGAACAATCCCTTCCACAACAATTACATCAATAATCAATAATTCATAACATATGCTTCATTCTCAAAGAAATACCTATCATAATCATCATATATGCTTCACTCTCAAAGCAATTCATCTCATAATCATCATATATGCTTCAATCTCAAGGCAATACCTATCATAATCATCATATATACCTCAATCTCAAAGAAATTCATAATGTACCTTATTTATCCTATAAGAATACATCTGAATCCATAATTTCCCTTTTCATGGATCAAAACCCATTTACATCAATTTCACCTTAGAAACATGGGTTAAGCACATGTACATGTAAATTCATCCTAAAATCATTTAATCCTATCAATTCATGCATGAATAACTATAAACCCAATCATTTGGATCAACATTCATCGAGATCCACGACTTTAGCAGAAAACTCTATCTCAAATTGCGGAATTAATACTTTTCAATTGGGGAATCTTAGGGGCTCCATAGATGCACGGATTCCATGGATGAAAAATCATCATACCTTGGTATAAAATCCCACAATTTCTTGAGGAATGGAACTTGACCTTTACCCTAGCTTTAACTCTTTCTTCTTCTTCAAGTTCTAGAGAGTGGAATATTTTGAGAGAAAGAACTTTGGATTTCTTTTGGGTTTTGAGAATAATAAGTTAATTAGGTGAGTTTTGGGGTTAAAATCACCTATATAGGGGTCTTAGGCTTGGGTAAAATGACATAGTATTAATTCACTTAAATCTGAAAAAGACCCAAAATTTCTTGAAGTTAAAAACAGCCGACCCACTCCAGGAGGGGCACCACGACCCATCAAGGAAAATGCAGCCCATAATAGAAGCCGTGGTCCTTGAATAGTGGCTTGACTTTGCCGCCCTTAAACTAATATTCCTTCACTACCCTCTCCATGACCCATAGTGGCCTTAACAAGTCGTCAAGAGGCTCGTGTGGAGGGTCTCATTTTAGGCAGTCTTGTAGAGCTCACTACCTTTCCTTTCACGATCATCACCATAACCTGAGGTCCCCACCATGATCCATATTGGTGGTTGTGGGAGGCTATCTACTTTTGGTTACTCATTGTGAGCCACCACGGGCAGCACCATGAGTCGTGGTGCCCTTCATGGCCTGTGTGAGTCCTCGTGACGGTTGCCCATACATATATCCTTGGCTCATGACCTCTCACTTAGTTCCTAACTCAAACTACTAGATTCCGAGGTATTCCAGAAAGATACAAGCTAATATAGGACGCCATGTACTCACCCACATCATTGATCCCAAAAGCTGCTGAAGATTACATAAATAATCACCGCTGGTATCTCCATTACGAAATTGATACAGAATGTAGCATGAGTGTTCAAAAATGTACTTAGTGGGTGTAATGGCCTGGTATTTTCATGTATTTACAATTTTCCCCTTTCGATATCGACTCTGAGTCTTTTATGATTGAGTTTTGAAAGTTGGTTTCAAACTTTGAGTTTAAATTTGAGAGTTTTGAATTTGAAATGCTAATGTTGCTAAAATGAGGTTTTACGTGTCTTTTGGAGTTTCAAGTGTTAGAATTAAATTTTGACAATTTCATTAGTCCTGAAATATATAATCTTATCCATGGGAGTTGTTTATTTCACATTTAGGTTCTTTTGAGTTGTCACAACCCAGGGGTACCCCCTAGACGTAGCATGGCATACTAGGCCCTGAGAGGGGTCATATAAGCCACTTAGCTTCCATAGTCAAGACACTAAAAAAATGGTAAAATTAAAAACATTTTCAACAACAACAATGTTCATTGAGACACATCCCATGCAACAATGTTTAGAAGTAAAATAAAAAGAACATAAGGAAATGGTGGCCAAATTCTCGAATGCTATGAGTTCTCACCAATCTTCAAGTCTTGCCTCTTCTAAGATCCTTGCAATGGGGATGAGAGTCGGGAATGATGGACCCTACATTTTGTTAAGAAATATAGGCAAGAGTACGCGTTAGTAAAGGAATGAACTAAATATGGTTTCTTGCATAAACATCAACATAAATATAAGAGTTAGACAATATAATCCAGAAGAATAATCAATGCACATATAGATCATTTCGAGGAATACATCATAAAGTAACCTCAAAGCATACATACCCAAGACATGGGTAATCCTCTACTAGTCTTACCCATCATAGAAGGCAACCTTAGCTATCATCCAAGCTCATCACCTATCATTCTCATCTTTTATAGATATGGGGAATCACCTCCTTGCCTCCCTATAAAGGTTAATGGGTAGTCGCCTCTTGCCTTACACATATGGTCATGTGTACTAGCTTCCATGTCCATCTTATGTGATCATGGGTACCTGCCTTCATGCCCAACATCAAATGACACGGGTATTTGCCTCCACGTCATTCTATAAGGAATCATGGGTAGTCTCCTCCATGTCCTTTCATTATAAGACACGAGAATTCGCCTCCACATCTTTCAATATAAGATATGGGTACGCACCTCAACATCTTTCAATAAGGGATCATTGGTATTTGCATCAATGTCCAATATAAGGGAATAAGGGTAGTCACCTCTTACTCTCCTCTAAAGAATATGGGGAATCACCTCATATCCTTCTCAATTAGAGGTAATGGGTAATCACTTCTAGCGTCATTTATTTGTTAGCATTTTAGTCTAGATTCATTTTAGGTGAGAAATCCTTTTAATTGAGAATCATTTAATGTGAGAAAGTGTTTCACATTCATACGTAAACAATTCATGTGGGAACTATCCCTTCCACAATACATACATTAATAATCAACTATTCATATCATAAGATTTACTCTCAAAGCACTACATCTCATAATCATCATATATGCTTCACTCTCAAAGAAATGTATATCACAATCATGATATATGCTTAAATCTCAAAGAAATTCTAATGTATCTCATCAATCCTATAAGAATACATCTAAACCTACAAATTGTCCTTTAATGGCATCAAACCCATTTAAATCAATTCCAACCTAGAAACATAGGATACATGTACATTTATATTAAAAACATGTATTCATATCAATTCAAGCGTAAACAATCATAGCCTAATCAATTGGATCAACATTCATCAAGACCCATAGCATTAAAAGAAAACCTTAAATCAAATTGGGGAATTTCTACTTTTTAATTGAGGAATCTTAGGGGCTCCATGGATGCAAGGATTCCATGAATAAAAAGCCATCATACCTTGATATCAAAGCCCACAATTTCTTGACGAATGGAGACTTGACATTTAGAATTTTGGATTTCTTTTGGGTTTTGAGAATAATGAGTTGAATGGGTGAGTTTTAGGGTTAAATTAACTTATATAGGGGTCCTAGTCTTGGATAAAAAGACATAGTATTAATTCACTTAAATCTGGAAAAGAACCAAAAACTCCTGAACTTAAAAATTGCTGACCCACTCCACGAGGGGTACCACGGCCCGTCAAGGACAACACAGCCCAAAAAGGCAGCGTGAACCATGACCAGTGTCTTGGCTTTGCCACCCTTAAACTCATCTGCCTTAACTACCCTCTCCACAGCCCATAGTGGCCTTAACGAGCCGTCAAGCGGCTCGTGTGGAGGGTCTCATTTTAGGTAGCCTTAGGGAGCTCACGGCCTCACCTTTCACGACCATCACAACAACCCATGGTCCCCAACATGATTCGTCTTGGTGGTTGTGGGATACAACCTCCTTTTGGTTACTCATTGTAAGCCAACACGGGCTGCACCATGATTCATGGTGCCCTTCACGACCCGTGTGGGTTCTCGTGATGGTTTCCTAAGCTAATTTCCTTGGCTAATGACCTCTCACTTGGTTCCTAGCTTATACTTCTAGATTTTGAGGTGTTACAGAAAAGATAAGATAAACGAGAACACCATGTGCTCACCCACATCATTGATCCCAAAAGCTGCTGAAGATGGCTCAAATTATCACCATCGGTATCTACAACTAGGATCTCTATCAAGAAATTGATACATAGTGTAGCATGAGTTGTAATAATGTACTTAGTGGGTGTAATAACTTGGTATTTTCATTAATTGACAATTTTCCCCTCTCGATATCGACTCTAAGTCTTTTATGATTGGATTTTGAAAGTTGGTTTCAAACTTTGACTTTAAAGTTGAGAGAAATTGTAAGTCTTGAATTTGAAAGGCTAATGTTGCTAAAAAGAGGTTTTTAAGTGTCTTTTGGAGTTTCAAGTGTTAAAATGAAATTTTGACAATTTCATCAGTCCTAAAATATGGAATCTTATCCTTGAGAGTTGTTGATTTCACATTTAGGTTATTTTTGAATTTTCACGACCCAGGGGTACCCCCTAGACGTAACATGGCATAAGAGACCCCAAGAGGCCTCATATAAGCCACTTAGCTTTCATAGTCAAGATAATAGGAAATCGGTAAAATTTAAAAAATTTCAACAACATGAAGGTTTTATAAAACGAAGTGGAAAACTCATATTATTTCAAAACCATCTAATACAAAAGATTCATTGGGACACAACCCATACAATAATGTTCAGAACTAAAATAAAAATAACGTAAGAAAATGGTGGCCAAATCCTTGAATGCTACGCGGACTCACCAATCTTCAAGTCTTGTCTCTACTAAGATCCTATCCACGGCGATGAGAGTCAGGAATGCCAAACCCTACATTTGGATAAGAAATGTAGGCAATTGTATGCGTTTGTACAAGAATGTACTAAATATGATAGCTTGCATAAACATCATCAAAAACATTAGAGTTAGACAATATAACCCATAAGCATAATCAATGCACATATAGATCATTTCGAGGAATACTTCATAAAGTAACCTCAAAGCATACTTAGATAAGACATGGGTAATCATCTACTAGTCTTACTCATTATAGAAGGCAACCTTAGCAATCATCCAAGCTCATCACCTATCATTCTCATCTTTAGCTTATCTTTTATAGATATGGGGAATCACCTCCTTGCCTCCCTATAAAGGCTAATGGGTAGTAGCCTCTTGCCTTACACATATGGTCATGGGTACTTGCCTCCATGTCCATCTTATAGGATCATGGGTACTCGCCTCCATTCCCAACATCATATGACACAGGTACTCTCTTCTACATCATTTTATAAGGAATCATAGGTACTCGCCTCCATGTCCTTTCATTATAAGACAGTAGGCTTTTGCCTCCACATCTTTCAATATAAGATATGGTAACTTGCTTCAACATATTTCAATAAGGGATCATGGGTATTTATTTGCATCCATGTACAACATTAAGGAATAAGGGTAGTCACCTCTCACTCTCCTCTAAAGAATAATGGGGAATAGCCTCATATCCTTCTCAATTAGAGGTCATGGGTAATCACCTCTAGCCCCATCTATTTCTTAGTATTTTAGTATTGATTCATTTTAGGTGAACAAGCCTTTCAACCTAGAATCATTCAATGTGGGAAAGCCTTTCACATTCATACTTAATGAAAACATGTGGGAACTATCCCTTCTACAACACTTACATCAATAATCAACAATTCATATCATAAGCTTTACTCTCAAAGAACTAAATCTCATATTCATCATATATGCTTCACTCTCAAAGCAATGTATATCCTAATAATCATTTATGCTTCAATATTAAAGCAATTCTAATGTATCTCATCAATCCTATAACAATACATCCAAACCCACAAATTCTCCTTTAATGGAATCAAACCCATTTACATCAATTCCAACCTAGAAACATGGGTACATGTAAATTCATCCTTAAAACATGTAATTGTATCAATTCAGGCATAAACAAATCATAACTTAATCAATTGGAACAACATTTATCAAGATCCACACTATTAAAAGAAAACCCTAACACATATTAGGGAATTTCTACTTTTCAATTGGGGAATCTTAGGGGCTCCATGGATGAAAGGATTCTATGGATGAAAAGCCATCGTACCTTGATATCAAATCCTACAAATATTTGAGGAATGGGGACTTGACCTTGATCCTAGCTATAAATTTTTCTTCTTCTTCAAGTTCTAGAAAGAGAAATATTTGAGAGGAAGAACCTGGGATTTCTTTTGGGTTTTGGAATTAATGACTTGAATGGGTGAGTTTTGGGATTAAAAATCACTTACAAAGGGATCCTAGGCTTGGGTAAAACGAAATAGTTTTGATCAAATTAAAAATAAGAAAAGACCCAAAAGCCCTTGAACTAAAATTTGCCGACTCAACTGATAGCATCCAAGGAAGCGCTACTCCATTGAAGGACAAGAATGAAGCTTTAGAAACTCCAAGGAGTTCAATGATAAGCTCAATAGGCTTCAATCGCTGATCCAAAGGTGTCTTATTGGGGAAGAAGAGCTCAAGCCCAAGAAAGAGGAATTGTCCAAATGGTACAATTATTTGGTGGCCCAAATTCAAGCCCAAGATGAGGAATTTTAAGGCCCAATTTTGTGCAAATAAGGTCAAGAAGAGTCTAAGAATCAGCCACAACAAGAGTTGCTTTCTGCCCAAGTTTTGAGAGAAGACTAGTCAAACTTTCCAAGATTGTCAAGATTCTTTTCCTAGTTGGGATTTACCTTATTTATTTATTTATATATAGGTTATTAATATTTTCCTTAGTCTATTTATGGTCTCCTAAGTACCATTTAATACTTTTCTAGAAGTACTAAATTTGTTCCTAGTTAGGTTACTTTATTTCCTTTCTAGAGTAGGATTCCTTGTAATTGTCTTTTAGGGTCATGGACGTTTTCCCCCCTTCTCCTATATATAGGGGTCCTTTTTTATTCATTAAAGACAATTTAGATTGATATTAATAATATTTGAGAGAGTTCTTTGAACCTTTGTGACTTGTTCTTTGAGAATTTATCTTTAAACCTTTATTAGTTTCATAGTTTAAGGTATAAAGTAACTTTTTCTTGTGATATCTTTGGTTTCTTTTTGGTATTCTTTAGAAGGTGATTAGTTTCTACATACTAATTATTGTCTTTAGTTACTCATAAAGCGGTCAAGATCCGAATCTATTGTTTTGATTTATTTTCTCAAGTAAAGACGTTAGATTTCTTCAATAAATCTATACGTTGTTACTTGGATATTTTCAAGACCTTAAAACATCTAATCCTTGGAAATTTGTGGATCTTTCCTTCGAATTTCCCATATCTTTAGTTATTTTGTTTTGTTTCTTTTCTTTGTGCTTCCGCATTCTAATATTCAGTTCTCTGTTTGTGATCTCCTTAACCCTGCTGTTATCAAGTGGTATCAGAGCGGTTTATCAAGATTCCTTTCTTGATAAATCTTGGGATTTCTTCTTATATTAGAGCAGAAAAAAAAACTGTAGTGTGAAAAAAAAATACTGTAGCGTGAAAAAAAAATAAAAATTTACTGTAGTGTGAACAAAAAAAAAAAGTTATAACTTGCTCTCTAAGAAACCTGATTACTTGTCGTCCAATAAATTTGATTACTTGGTACCCAAGAAAGCTTATTACTTACTATTCAAGAAATCTTATTACTTTCTGTCCAAGTTTTGCATTAATTTGTTTCCAAGCAAGAAGGTAGCAAGAAGAGGGGATTCTAGATCTTTAAGAATAAGAGGAATTTTTTTTTCTTGTTCTTATAATTCTAAAATAAGTTCCTCTTTATTCGTGTTTTGTTTCAACTAAATCCTTCTTGTTCTAGGACCAGTTCTTTACTTTCTTTTTGTACCCCCAAGATTCCATACTTTATTACTATGAACTTGATACACGTTTTGGTTTAATTATAAATCTACAAAGTATTCTCGTTCAAAGGTTATTTTGAGTGGAAAAAGGCAAGTGTGGGTGAGTTTAAAAGAGGGTAAAAGCCATATTAAAAGTGTGATACTTGATCATTTTTTTAGATGTCTAATTCAGGTGGTGATGAGGAAAGGGCTCGTTTAGAAGCCGATGTCAAAGGAAGGAATGACTTCACCCTTCAAGCTATGCACAACAATTTCAGAGATGGATCCTTCAATTTCAAGAGATGAGGAATATGATTATCGAGCAGAATGACACCATAGCTACAATTAGGAGGGAGAATGATGTTGTACCGCGAAATAATGTTAGACCCCATGTTAGAAGGAATGTACCCCATATCCCTTTTGTAAATCCTGAATATGATAATGATGATTTTGATGTTGAATTTAATCTAGAAAGAAGAGATAGGAGGGAACAAAGAGGTAGAGTAGAAGATGATAATATAAATAGTATAAAGATGAAGATGCCATCTTTCAAGGGGACAAGGGATCCAGACTTGTACCTTGATTGGGAGAGACAAGTTGAAGCCATCTTTGATTGCCATAACTACTCTGAGGGTAAGAAAGTTAAACTTGCTGTTGTTGAGTTTTCTGATTATGCTGCTTCTTGGTGGAAAAAGCTTTCTAGGGACAGATTGCAAGAGGAGCTACCACCTATTGCTACGTGGGCAGAGATGAAGAGGGTAATGAGGAAGCGATTTATTCCATCATACTTCCAAAGAGATCTACAGTCTCGCCTTCAACACTTGAAGCAAGGCTCCATGTCGGTGGATGAGTACTTCAAAAGCATGGATATGTCTATGATCCAAGCTAACTGCAGGGAGGAAGAAGAGGCTACAATAGCTAGATTTTTAAATGGTTTAAATACAGAAATAACTAATGTAGTAGAGATACAACAATATGTGACTTTAGATGAGTTAGTTAATTTGTCTATAAAAGTTGAAAAACAAATTGAGAAAAAGCGGCAAAATAACTCATGGAGAAGTCGACCAAACACTATCTCTAAGAGGCCATGGTCAACTCAAAGAGGGGAAAGCTCCTTCCAAACCTCAAGATGATAGAGGTAAAGGTAAAGTTGAGGAGGGAGGTAAAACCTTTAATCCTAAATTTTCTAAACCTTCAAGTTCTATTCAATGTCACAAATGTCATGGAAGGGGGCATATGATGTATGAATGTCCAAGTAGAAGAAACATCCTACTTAGAGAGAATGGAGAATATGAGAGTGAAAAAAGTGAGGGGGAAGAAGAAGAGGGAGAAGGTGTAAGTGAGGAAGATGATTTGGAACTGCCTAATGATGGTATAATTGGGGTGGTTAGGAGAATTATGACTATCAATTTGGGTAGTGTTGATGAAGGTTAGAGAGAGAATTTGTTTCATACTAGGTGTGGGATAATAGGGAAGACTTATTCTATGATTATTGATGGGGGAAGTTGTGCAAATGTGGTTAGTTATTCCCTTTGGCTTGACTAATGCACCAAGCGCTTTTATGAGACAAATGAATCATGATTTTAAAGATTTCCATGGAAAATTTATTGTGGTGTATTTTAATGACATCTTGATCTTTTCTCAAAATCAGGATGAACAACTAGAGCACTTAAAACAAGTTTTTGAAGTTGTATATGGATTAAACCCCCTTATCCCCCTTGATTTATTGCCTTTGCCTACTAATGATTTTGCTAATCTTGATGGTAAGAAGAAGGCTGATATGATGAAGAAAATTCATGAACAAACAAGGCTTGCAATTGAAAAGAAGAATAAGGAAGTTGCATTCCGAAGGAATAAGGGCAAAAAATATGTTGTTTTTAAACCTGGTGACTTGGTTTGGGTGCATATGAGAAATGAAAGATTTCCTTCCAAAAGAAAGACCAAACTAGATCCTAGAGGAAGTGGGTCATACAAAGTCCTCGAAAGGATTGGAGACAATGCTTATAAACTTGATCTTCCTGGTGAGTTCCAAGTTAGTGCTGCTTTTAATGTTTCTGATCTTTCCCATTTTGATGCAGATTTGAATTCGAGGACGAATTCTCTTCAAGAAGAGGGGAATGATAGCATCCAAGGAAGCACTACTCCATTGAAGGATAAGGATGAAGCTTTAGAAACTCCAAGGAGGCCCATAACAAGATCTCAAACTAAGGAGTTCAATGATAAGCTTAATGGGCTTCAATCGCTGATCCAAAGGTGTCTTATTGGGGAAGAAGAGCTCAAGCCCAAGGAAGAGGAATTGTCCAAATGCTACAATTATTTGGTGGCCCAAATTCAAGCCAAAGATGAGGAATTTTAAGGCCCAATTTTGTGCAAATAAGGTCAAGAAGAGTCCAAGAATCAGCCACAACAAGAGTTGCTTTCTGCCCAGTTTTGAGAGAAGACTAGTCAAACTTTTCAAGATTGTCAAGATTCTTTTTCTAGTTGGGATTTACCTTATTTATTTATTTATATATAGGTTATTAATATTTTCCTTAGTCTATTTATGGTCTCCTAAGTACCATTTAATGCTTTTCTAGAAGTACTAAATTTGTTCCTAGTTAGGTTACTTTATTTTCTTTCTAGAGTAGGATTCCTTGTAATTGTCTTTTAGGGTCATGGACGTTTTCCCCCCTTCTCCTATATATAGGGGTCCTTTTTATTCATTAAAGACAATTTAGATTGATATTAATAATATTTGAGAGAGTTCTTTGAACCTTTGTGACTTGTTCTTTGAGAATTTATCTTTAAACCTTTACTAGTTTCATAGTTTAAGGTATAAAGTAACTTCTTCTTGTGATATCTTTGTTTTCTTTTTGGTATTCTTTAGAAGGTGATTAGTTTCTACATACTAATTATTGTCTTTAGTTACTCATAACGCGGTCAAGATCCGAATCTATTGTTTTGATTCGTTTTCTCAAGTAAAGGCGTTAGATTTCTTCCATAAATCTTTACGTTGTTACTTGGATCTTTTCAAGACCTTAGAACATCTAATCCTTGAAAATTCGTGGATCTTTCCTTCGAATTTCCCATATCTTTAGTTAGTTTTTTTTG
Organism: Solanum commersonii; assembly: GCA_029007595.1. Classification (NCBI taxonomy): domain Eukaryota; kingdom Viridiplantae; phylum Streptophyta; class Magnoliopsida; order Solanales; family Solanaceae; genus Solanum; species Solanum commersonii. The sequence continues at coordinate 163,639 of JAJTWQ010000257.1, forward strand.
TTTCTTTTCTTTGTGCTTCCGCATTCTATTATTCAGTTCTCTATTTGTGATCTCCTTAACCCTGCTGTTATCATCAACTTCACGTGAGGCTTCACGATTTGTTGTGACTCTCACGAGCCATGGTGGTAGCCGTGGTCCTTTACCAGTGGCTTGGATTGCCATCAATTGGCCTCTCAAGCTCAACTTATGACCACAACTTCTCCGTCGGCCCGTAGTGGCCTTCACAAGCTATCAAGTGGCTCGTGTGAGGAGGTTGCCTAAATATTTACACTGCCTAGACCATCGCGAGTGTCACTATGAAAGTTGGTCCCCATCACTAGGATTCATGGTGGTCATGGGAGGTGAGCATATCTTGGCTAGCCATTGTGAGCTTCCATGGGTAGCACCATGACTCGTGGTGCCCTACACGGTCCGTATGGGTCCTCATGAGCTTCCACTTTGGCTCAAGAATTGACACTTTGCCCTATGCTTAAACTACTAAATTTCTAAAGTGTTACATGAGTATTTGAGGTCTTAAGTTCTGAAATTAAGAAAGTTTACCTTTAAGGTTGACTTTGGTATATATTTGAGGTTCAAATGCCCGTATCAGAATTCTAAGAGTTCCATTAGATTCGGGGGATGACTTTTGGCCTAGGTGAGGTCTTGGTTGATTTTTTTGGTGGTTCCATGTTTGGCTTATTATTTTTAGGTGTTGTGTTAGTTTCTTGTGGTTCTCACGGATCTCGAGTCAAGGAGACCGCCGATTCATGTTTCGACGGTTACATTAAGTCTGGAATGTTAAGTATATTTGATTTGCATGTGTGGCTTGTGTGTATGTAGTTCTAAACGTATCTTGAGGGTTCTTTCATCAATTTTGAGTTTGGCTATTTTGTTGGTATCTGGTTTAGATGCATGCCCATTTTAGACATCACGATCGTGAGGCTCCCTTATCGCGATCGCATATAATTAATTAGAGTGCATCATGATCATGTGGGGCTTACCACTATCGCGATGGTCAACTTTATTGAGTTGAGTGTCTTACTCATCTCAATTGTGTTACTCGAGGTCACGATCGTGATGAGTATCAGTGACCTCGACAGAATGTTTTAAAAAATCAAAGTTTCAATCATGTTTCACCATTTTTGAGTTTTGGGAGCTTTAGGGTGGCTATTTGAACTAGATTTTCAAGGAAAAATAATTAGGGAATGATTCTTAAATGTAAATCTTCTATTTCCCGTTATTATACATGGATTTAAATTTTCAAACCAAGCTTTGGTAGTGAGAAAAAATATGGTTATCTTCAAGATACCTAGAACTTCGTGAAAAATGGTGATTTTGATTTGATTTCTATTTTTTTAAAAATAGTTTCTCCAATGAATCTTGGAAGCCTTGCATCACATTTTCAAGTATTGAATTTCGAATTTAGAATTTATTTTTTGGAATTTCATATTTTATTGATTGAACTATTTTTAAAATAGTTGATGTGGTATTGTTGTTTTCGAAAATTTAATTTGAATAGTTGATTGCTTTAGATTGTGTGGCTTTGGACATTGGTCGAAACGGGAAGACTCAATTGCTGGAGTGACTTATTGATTGCATTAAGGCAAGTGATCGTTTAAACCTTGTATTATAGTAGAATTTGTGTGTTCTATTCGTTGTTTATGTGTTAGGGCTAATGGGAATGAGAGGAAAGGTTAACTGTCCACTTGATAAATTTTAATGAATAAAAAAGATAATTGAAATGAAAAGTCTATGTGATGATCATGGTGATGTGAATAGCCTTGTTTTGACACTTATTGATTGATTGGTGAAATGCTTGATCGTATAAATGTGGACTTGAATTGCGTGAATTATTCTTTGTACCATGTGATGTGATATTGCTTGTGTGCATTCATTATTGTAAACCGTGATGAGACATGTGAGAGTTATGATATGAAGTCATTACCAATAAGTGCTTATGATACCGAGGTCATTGTCCTCAAGTTTTTATGATGCTGAGGTTATTGTCGACAATTGTTTATGATATCGAGCTCATTGCCAACAAGTGTTTATGATATCGAGGTCACTGGCGAGAAGTGTTTATGATACCGAGGTCATTTCCTGCAAATGTCTATGATGCGGAGGTTAGTGCCAGCAAATGTTTATGATGCCGAGATCATTTCTGGCTAGTGATATTTTGCCAATGGGGAATGTTCCCGGTGAGAGTGTGAGTATTGAAATTTGATGCATTTTGATGCTTATGTGACTTACTTGTTAATTGTGATTAATACACTTCTTCCGTGTTATTGAACTACTAGATGTTGAGGTTTACTTAATTAATTCATGTTGAGCATTGAAATATGACCATTGAATTGTGATTATTGAACCTTATGAGTCGTGTATTGTAGAACTATTGATTGGGATGATTTTGTGTTGGTTGTAGTTTGAAGAGGTTCGATTGGATGAAAGGGGTATTCATTTTTTAGAAAATTTCTTCGTTTATTAGGTTGTTTGCGGGTACCGTGTTGTTTGTACTCACACCTTGCTTTTACAGTATAGCGTCTAACCGTGGTACTACGAGATCGTTGTTCCCCCTCCTACTTCTGAGGCTTATCGAAGGATTATTGAGAGGTAGCTACTTGGCATTCCGACGACCCTTCTTTTCCTTCATGTTATGTTTTGTTCTATTTCAGAAACAAACACTTTTAGACTATGTAATTATTTCATTTCTGCAATTTAGTAATAGAAGCTTGTACATATGACAACTAAGTTATGGGTTATTAGAATGAATGTCTTTCCAATTTTATCTTGTTTCTTGCTTTTTGTTTTCTGCATATCTTTAATTTTCATTGGGTTGAGGCCAACTTGTATTGGTGGGAATAGACAACTGCCATCACATCTAATTTTGGGGTTGTGACAAATGATATCAGAGCCAGGTTCATAAGTCTCACGTGTGTACAAACTAAGTCTAAGTAGAGTCTTGAGGATCGGTACGGAGACATCTATTCTTATCTTCAAGAGGCTATAAATATTATTAGAAAACTTCTTTTTGTTTGTTCTTTCTTATAGTGCGTGGTTACTTTCACTAGTGCTGAGTTACCGCGTGTTATTTATGAAATGTGAAGACCAGAGCTTATGTTTCTAATGGTAGAAGAGAGGCAGTCCATGAGGGAGCTATTGAGTCCCCAGCTAGTGGTAGAGGTAGGAACCGAGCTAGAGGTCGTGCTCATGGAGTAGTAGTGGCTAGAAGTCATGCCCGTGGATCGGATCCAGCCTGAGGTCCAACTAGAGAGGCTTCTCTTTAGCCACATGTTTAGGTTGTTGAGGACATGGTTCCTCCCAAGTTTGGAGCTCATTTGTTTCAGGACACTTTGTAAAGGATGCTAGTTGTGTTAGAGAACCTCTCTTAGGGGTGGTGAGTTAGGTACACCACAATTTTCTCAAACGAGGGTAGGGGCTCAGATCCCAAGTCTGCAACATGAGGCTCTAATTATCATTGATCAAGTGGGTCAGCCATCAGTGGTTCTTGCACTAGGTCTTGGTGCACAAATTGCTCCTGATGTTATTTTGATAGTGGTTGATCATCAGTTTTAGGAGAGGTTTCAGAGGATGAAACCACTCAGTCTCAGGGTTGTAAGAGTGAGGATGCTAATGTGTTCTTGGCTTTGTATCATGAGATGCTTGAGGTAGCGGGTATAGTGGAGGTTCAAGATGTCTGATTTGTTGCAATTCTACTTCGTGGATCCACCATAGAGTGGTGGAGGTCTTTTATGTGGTCTAGACCTATTGGATCTCCTTGGGCACAGTGGTGTGTGTTCTCTATGCTTTCCTGGAGTACTTTATTCCATGGAACATGATGAAAGAGAGTCAATTAAGGTTGGAGATCTTGAATCAAGGTAGTTTGTCTGTGACCTAGTATTAGACATGTTTTTTGTAAACTTTCTAGGCAAGTTATGAATATTGTTCCGGATGAGGTAAGAGAGTTCGTAGGTGTGTGAGAGGTTTAACTTTCTCATTCGGGACGTATGTGTTCAAAGATACCCAAGAGGGAGCTTCCTTCTAGTCTATTATAAGCACCACCAAGGAGGAGAAGTGGATAGGTTTTGAGGAGTTTGGGGAGCCCGAGAGGTCCTTATCATTGGTTAGTTTTCAGGTTCCTCCTCTTGAGGCCGATGTGTTCATAGGGGAGGTATCTGCTTTCAACCCTGTGGGCCGGTACATGCATCTATGCCAGGAACTGAGAATGGGTAGGTAGCCTAATGGTCGTATGGTTCCTTCCAAGCTAACCATGGTAGTTAATCTAGTTCACAACATCAGTTATCTGTGTCCAAGTCTTGCTTTACTTGTGGGGATCTGGGTCGTTTGATGCAAAAGTTTCCCCTACATACTCATTCAAAAATTTAGCCTTCTTATTTAGCTACATAGATATTTAGAGTCTACAGCCAGGGATCGATGTAGAGGTTAGTCCGGTAGAGGCAAAAAGACTTCTGGTAGAGGTGCTCCTGCTCCGTAGGGTAGAGGTAGGGGTTCTACTAAGGATGTATGTGGCTAAGAGGGTGAGTGGTATGCTTTTTTTCCTCGGAGGCTTGAGGCCGAAAACTCTAATGTTGTGATCACATGTATCGTTCTAATTTTCCATCAACTTGCATCTTTATTGTTTGATTCGGGGCCTATTTTCTTATATGTGTGTACCTATTTTGCTTGTGGGTTTGATATGCTGTCTGATTGTGTGGTTCCGCCTATTCCTATTTTGGCACCAGTTGGTGAATCCTAAGTCGTGGATCAAGTGTATCAATCTTATCTTGTTTCTTTGGCTAGGTATGTTACTTGGGTAGACTTAATCATTCTGCAGATGGTAGACTTTCATATTTCTTTGTATGGATTGGCTCTCTCCATATCATTCTATTTTTCATTGTTATGCTAAGACTACCTTAGTGTTATTGGGTGTCGTGACAATTTAGTGGATGGGTGCTTGTGGTTCCTACCATAGAAAAGTTATCTACTTCATTCAAGCTCAAACATTGGTTAATGGAGGTTGTTTTTCCTATTTGGATTTCACTAGCGATACGACTGTTGAGCCACCTCCGATGGATTATGTGCATATGGTTCGAGAGTTTTAAGATTTGTTTCCTACTAACATTCTAGGTGTTCCTCCGAACAGGGATACTAACATTACTATTGACTTGGATCCAGCAACCAAGCCCATCTCTATTCGTTTTTATTGTAGGGCTCTAGCTAAGTTTAAGGAATTGAAGGACCAGTTGCAAGATTTGTTAAGAAAGGATTTTATTTGCCCTAGTATTTCCCAATGGGGTTCTCCTATGTTGTTTGTGTGGAAAAATGATGGATCCATGAGGATGTGTATTGATTATCGGCAGTTAAACAAAGTGTCTGTAAAGAAACAAGTGTCCTCTTTCTTGTATTGATGATTTGTTTGATCTGCTTTAGAGCGCATCTCAATTTATGAGGATTGATTTGAGATCCGACTATCATCAACTAAATGTTAGGGAATCAATATACTTAGGATGACATTCAGAACTTGTTATGGGCACTTTGAGTTTCTTATGATGTCTTTTGGTCTGACTAACACCCCTGCATTATTAATGGAGTTGATGAATGGGGTGTTCCAACCGTATCTGGATTTATTTATTTTAGTGTTGATAAACAAAATCTTGGTTTACTCCAAGATAGAGAAGGATCACAATCAACATTTGAGGATTGTACCCCATAGATTGGGGGAGTAGAAGATTTACGCCATGTTCTAGAAGTGCAATTTTTGGCTTGATTCTTGGAATTTTTGGGACATATGGTATCCAAAGATGGTTTTGGGCAGATCAATATAAGATTGAGGCAGTGAAGGGTTGGACCAACCTATATTAGCTACTGAGATCTAAAAATATATTGGACTTACGAGCTATTACCGATGATTTATTCAGAGCTTCTCCGCCATTGCATCTCCTTTGACCAGATTGGCTTGACAGAGTGTGATCTTCATTTGGTCCAATGAAGATTAGGAGAGCTTCCAAAATCTCAAGATCCAATTGACTTCGGCCTCTAATTTTACTTTACCAAAGAAGGGTGTAGACATCACTGTTTATTGTGATGCTTCTACAGTCGAGTTAGGTGGTGTTCTGATGCAGAAGGGTAAGGTGATCACCAATTATTATAAACCCTTTAAGTCCCATGAGAGGGACTATCCTACCCATGATTTAAAGTTGGTAGCCATAGTGTTTTATGTTTAAGTTGTCTTGACATTACTTGTATGGAGTTCATTGTGAGGTCTTCACATATTAGCGAAGTCTTCAGTGCATCTTCCGTTTGAGGAAACTAAATTTGAGGAAGCATTAGATGACTTGGACTACCTCAGGATTATGACATCACTATCTTGTATCATCCGGGGAAGGCCAATGTGGTTTTAGGTGCTTTGAGTAGGAAGACTTCTAGCATGGGAAGTGTTGCTGCTATTGGTGTGGGGGACAAACCATTGGTAGAGATGTTTAGAAATTAGCCAACATCCTCGTCTACTTAAATATTTATGAGGAGATGGGTGGTTTGGTTGCTTTCATTAAGACTAGTTCTTCCTTATTTGAGCATATTCGTGAGAATCTGTTTGATGATGAGAATTTATGTCTCATTGAGACAAGATGATGAGAGGGGAAGCCAAGGAGGTTGTACTTTATTCTAATGGTATCTAGAGGTTAGACGCAGGATCTGTGTACCCAAGGTGGGCAAGTTGTTAGATTGACTCGTGATAAGGCCCATTATTCCCAATATTCCATCCATTCAGTTGTGAAAAAGTTGTATCATGATTTGAGTCACCACTATTAGTATTGTATGATGAAGAGAGATATTGTAGATTTTGTTTCGAGGTGTTTGACTTGCCAATAGATCAAGTGTGAGCACCAGCGGCTCGGAGGTACATCTCAAAGGATGCATATTCCTACTTGGATGAGGGAATAGATCACTATGGACTTTGTTGTGGGACTACCTTCCACTGTAGGTAATTATGACTGTATTTGGGTGGTTGTTGATAGGCTGACGAAGTCTTCCCATTTCATCTCGGTTTAGGTAAAGTATCCGGTGGAGAAGTTAGGCTAGCCTTATATATTTCAAATAGTGCGACTACATTGAGTCCCAATTTCAATTGTCTCTGATCGAGGTTCTTTGTTTGCCACGACCCAGGGGTACCCCCTAGACATAACATGGCATACAAGACCCCGATAGGCCTCATATAAAGTCACTTAGCTTTCAAAACATAAGATAATAGAATTAAGCGAGAATTTTAAACATTTTTCAACCAATATCAAAGTTTTATATCAGAAGTGAAAGTCTATTACACATTGTCTCAAACCATATAAAACATTAATGTAACATTCTAGAAAAAATCTAGTAAACTAAGCAAGAGCCTAATGTGTAAATTAGTAGCCTAATAGGGGTTTGACAAAAAGGTTAGAGTCGTAAAATAACCTACGGTACTTTATAAAAGTGTTTTTGGGTGTAGACGTCAAGGAATGAACCCGCAAAGACCAACCAAGGGTCCTTGAGAAGGGTCATGAGAAAACCCAAAAAGCTATCTACAGGCAACCACCCACGAAGGGCACACAAGATCCGTGGGTGGACCCATGCCTGGTAGGTGGGGGTTGTGGGTCAAGGCTGGATCTTCCCCCATTTCCTAGTCCCAATACCATTACCCACGATTGACCAAAATAGTCTATGGACCCACCCACGGTCCATGGGTGAAGTCTCGTGGGTGAACACAATTTGGTAAGTTAGTTTTTAAGTTGGGTGTTAAGGGAGGGGCTTAGGGTTAATTAATTAATTAATTAAGTAGGGTCATTTAACACTAATTTAACTACCTATATAAACCTAATAAACCTCTAAACTAATTCTTTTAATTCATTCTTTCAAGACCCCAATATAAAATCCTTCCCTCTCAAATATTTTTCTCACTAAAACCTCCATTGAAGAAGAAGAAGAAGAAGAAACCAAGGTCTAGGGTCCAAGGACTGATATTTCCACTCAAATTTGTGAGGAATCTACATAAGGTATGTTGGCTTTTCATAAATAGGTACTTTCCACCCATATAGCCCCTTCAAAACATGATTTCAAAGCTTCCAATTTCCCCCAAAACCTAGAGTTTAAATCTAAGTCATGGGTTCTCTTCCAAAACATTTTCAATGATTGATATGATTGATTTATGATGGATGATAATTGAATTGATGGTTTATAGTTGATTTATGATGAAATCCCCCCCAAGAACCCATGATTTCCCTATATTACTAAATTGTGATTTCATGATGTGGGTTGATTGATTATGGAAGCATCTTAATTGATTATGTCTATGTTGATTAGGCTTATTAAATCATGATATTCTCCTTGTCTAATGTAGTAATTCTAGATGTTTGGGTTGATTGTGATTCATGGTCCTTGAAGGGAAAATTATGAGGGTTTGTACATGTTTATAAGAATTGTGTATGAACTTATGATTCACTTAAAGAGTGAAGATACTATGACTATGGTGTAATTGTGGTATTGGTGAAAGATCATTCTCCTGATACCCTTACACATGAATATGCATGAAATGTCTATGACTATGATAATGTTGTTGTATTGATTGAAAGGTTATTCTCATGAACACACTACAAACATGATGTGAAAGGTTTACTCACATATTAATGATTCTAAGGTGAAAGGCCATTCTCAACTAATGAATCTATGAGCTATCATGATACCATGTTGGTTTGAGTGCTACAGAATTCTTTCATGAGCATGAACTTAAGTGAGGACTTAACATGAATATAAAAGGGAATTATGCTTAGCACCGAGTGGATATGAAAATGAGATGAAAGCTTTATGCTAGCTAGTCTAGCTTCCCAATGGGTTTCTTTTACGCCAGTTAATCCAGGTTCCCAAAATAATTATCTCATGAGATGGAAACATAAACCTCAGTTAGTCCGAGTTTCAAGTAGCAATTTTCTTATCCCGTAACTATGTGCCCACATATGTCTTTAGCTGGTGGATCCACCTAAGGTAACAAACTAGTTCTACCTTAGGCAAGTAGGACACCTCTTTTTGGTGTGGGGCCATGACACCGGGTTCCATGTAGCTCACATGGTGTATGTCGGTTAAGGCTATTTCCCTATATGACCAAAATATGAACTATGAAATGAACATGCACATTAACTAAACTTATGAGTTCTCAATGAGCTCTACTTAGTGTGAGTGGCGGTATGCGACTTCACTTATACATTGCAGAAATAGACTTTGAAAGGGGTTATGGTATGGTTTCCTATGCTATGAAGCTATATGAATTTATGCATATATGATATGAATAGTTGCTAAGAGTGACTCTACTTTCTACAAGCTATGAACATGAATGTTTCCTTTGATTATGGTGACCTAAAGTGGTACTTAGTATTAGATAGGATTATGGGATCTTGTCTATGCATTGCACAAGTATAGCTTAAGGTTGCTTATGAAATGGTTTGACTTATGTATTTCTACTAAATGTGCATGATGACTCTTAAAGTTGATAAAGAGCATGGTTTCACTAAATTTTCCCTTTATGCATGTTTTAAGGATTTTTATGCATGGATTCCATACTTTATACAATTTTGTGCTAACCCATATTTTCTACATTTTTCTATAAGTGTACGACCTGGTTGTTGAGATGTGCTTCCTTCTTGATCATAAAGCTTGGATTGACTATTCTCCACACTTTCAATGAGTCCTCATGGTTCGTAGACCAAAGTTGTTCTTTTCTAGTTTCTTTCATATTTTCTTTTTTGAGACTATGTTGTAAAGGGCTATGACCCTTATTGATTCTCGATTGTATTAGATGGTTATTACGACAATATCTAGACTTCCATTTGAGTTTTAGAAAGACTTTGATTGTAAAAAGTTTTAAATTTTGCATCATTTCTATTACTGATGTTTATGATATGCTAAGGGCTTGGATGAGACCCCTTCGGGGTCAAGTACGCCATGTTGCATCTAGGGGGTAGCCCTGGGTAGTGACAAACTTGGTATCTGAGCACAAGGTTAAGAATAATTCTAGGATGATGTAGGGTCTTGTTAATGAGTGTGAAATGTGTCACATTTATGAATAAGAGGCTATGAGATGTTTAGGAAATTCCACTTCTTTCGTTACTCTTTAGTCGTGCCTTGGAGTTTTATATCTATGAAGTCCTTTTCCTAACCCTTCTCTTGTGTCTTCGGGAAATGAATATACGAATGGTGAATGCTAGAAGGGCGGAAGAGGAGAATGTGAATCAAGGAGTTACTCAAGGCAACCAAGCTCGTTAGGATCCTTAAGCTCCTATTAATGAGAGGGCTATAACGAATGTGTAAATAAGGTCGGCTCTCCAAATCTTGACCCAAGGTATGACAACTCAAGCCGATATGGATATTGGGCACTGTGTGAACCCTAATAGGAACACACTTCTTCAAGGTTGAGAGATTTCACAAAAATGAACCCTCCTATGTTCCTTCATTCAAAAGTGGGTGAAGACCCTCAAGAGTTTCTGGCAGAGGTCTACAAGATAATTGATGTTATGGGGGTGTCTTCTATAGAGAAAGCAGAGCTTGCTGCTTACCAATTTAAGGATGTGGCCCAAGTGTGGTATACTCAATGGAAGAATAATAGGCCGGTAGAAGCGGGTCACATATATTGGGAGGTGTTCAAGAAAGCATTCCTTGATAGGTTCTTTCACCAAGATAAGAGGGAATAAAAGGTGGAGGAATTTATCAACCTTCGACAAAGAAGTATGACTGTTCAAGAATATTCTCTAAAATTCACTAAGTTGTCCATGTATGCTCCGTCTTTGATGTCGAATCCTACGGATGAGATGAGTCGGTTTGTGATGGGTTTATCTGACTCGATTGAAGAAGAATTTCGTGTGGCAATGCTCCATGATAATATGGATATCTCACGTTGAGGAGTCAAGGCTTAGGAAGAAGAATAGAGAGGTGAAGAGGGCAAGGTCCTATGAGGGGAATTCTTCCAAGGGTAAATTTAAGGGTCAAGGTAGACCAAGGTTCAAGAGAAGGTTCTCCAATCAATGTTGTTCTAGTGCTCTAAGGGACAACAAAGATAGGGTGTCTAACCCTAGGCCTCAAGGAGGCAATAGTGGTGGATCTTCTATGGTAAGGCCTGCTTGTGCCAAGTCTGGCAAGAAACATAATGGTAAGTGCCTTGTTAGCACGGATGGTTGCTATAGTTGTGGGAATACTGGTCATTTGATGAGAGATTGTCCCATGCTTAAAGTTCAAGGAAGAGAGGGAAAGAAAGTTCCTCCTAGTGGTTAAAATTTTGATGCTCCCAAGAAAAACTGCTTCTATGCTCTTCAATCTGAACGTGACCAAGAGAGTTCCCTGGATGTAGTGATGGGTATGTTACAAGTCTTTTCCATTGATGTATATGCATTTTCAGACCCCGGTGACACTTTGTCCTTTGTTACACCTTTTGTGGCTATGAAATTTGAAATACTCCCCGAAGTGTTAATAGAGCCATTTTCGGTGTCTACCCCGGTTGGTGTCTCGGTAGTAGAAAAAAGAATCTATAGGAGTTGTCCTATTTCTTTGTCCCATAAAGTTACCTTGGTTAATTTTATAGAGTAAGACATGTTAGACTTTGATGTAAATTTTGGTATGGATTGGTTGCATACATGTTATGCCTCTATTGATTATAGGACTCGGGTGGTTAAGTTTCAATTCTTAAATGAGTCTATTTTAGAGTAGAAGGGGGGAAATTCTATCTCTAGAGGTCAATTTGTCTCTTGTCTCAAGGCTAGGAAAATGATCTCCAAAGGGTGCACTGACCATATTGTTAGGGTGATGGATGTGGATTCCAAAATTCCTTCACTATAGTCGGTCCACTTGGTGAATGAATTTCCGGAAGTCTTTCCCGATAACTTGCCCGACACTCCTCCCGAACGGGAAATAGATTTTTGCATTGATCTCTTGCCGGATACACAACCTATCTCCATTCCTCCTTATAGAATGGCTCCGACGGAGTAAAAGAGCAGTTGAAGGATTTACTAGACAAGGGTTTTATTCAACCGAGCATCTCTCCATGGGGTCCCCCGATATTGTTTGTTAGAAAGAAGGATAGGTCCCTTAGAATGTGTATTGATTATCACCAATTAAACAAGGTGACCATAAAGAATAAGTATCCCCTTCCAAGAATTTATGACTTGTTTGATCAACTTCAAGGGGCTAACTATTTCTCCAAAATAGATCTTCGTTCGGGTTACTATCAACTAAGGGTGAGAGGGGTTGACATTCCCAAGACGGCCTTCTGAACAAGATATGGTCACTATGAGTTCCTAGTAATGTCCTTTGGTCTAACTAATGCCCCGCCAGCATTCATGGATCTAATGAATAAGGTGTTTAGACACTACCTTGATACGTTTGTGATCGTATTCATCGATGATATTTTGATCTATTAAAGGAGTGAAAATGAACACATGGACCATTTGAGAATTGTATTGCAAGTCCTTAAAGACCACCAACTGTATGCAAAGTTTATCAAATGTGAGTTTTGGCTAAGGTCCATAGCCTTTCTTCGTTATATTGTGTCGGGCAAGGGTATTGAGGTATATCCTAAGAAGACGGATGCAGTCAAGGATTGGCCTAGACCTCTAACTCCTACCAATATTAGAAGCTTTTTGGGTTTGGCCGGTTACTATAGAATGCTTTTTGAGGGTTTTTCCTCCATTGCATCCCCATTGGCGTATTTGACTCAAAAGAAATCTAAGTTTGAGTGGTCGGAGGCTTGTGAGAAAAGGTTCAGAGATTTGAAAAATAGACGTACTTTCGCTCCGGTGTTGACCTTACCGGAGGGTACCAATGGTTTTTTTGTTTATTATGACGCCTTTAGAGTGGGTTTGTGATAACAGCAAGGTTAAGGAGATCACAAATAGAGAATTGAATATTAGAATGCGGAAGCACAAAGAAAAGAAACAAAAAAAAACTAAATAAAGATATGGGAAATTCGAAGGAAAAATCCACAAATTTACAAGGATTAGATGTTCTAAGGTCTTGAAAAGATCTAAGTAACAATGTATAGATTTATGGAAGAAATTTAACTCCTTTACTTGAGAAAATGAATCAAAACAATAGATTCGGATCTTGACCACTTTATGAGTAACTAAAGACAATAATTAGTATGTAGAAACTAATCACCTTCTAAAGAATACCAAAAAGAAACCAAAGATATCACAAGAAGAAGTTACTTTATACTTAAACTATGAAACTAGTAAAGGTTTAAAGATAAATTCTCAAAGAACAAGTCACAAAGGTTCAAAGAACTCTCTCAAATATTATTAATATCAATCTAAATTGTCTTTAATGAATAAAAAGGACCCCTATATATAGGAGAATGGGTGAAAAACGTCCAAGACCCTAAAAAAGACAATTACAAGGAATCCTACTATAGAAAGGAAATAAAGTAACCTAACTAAAAATAAATTTAGTACTTCTAGGAAAGCATTAAATGGTACTTAGGAGACCATAAATAGAATAAGGAAAATATTAATAACATATAAATAAATAAATAAATAAGGTAAATCCCAACTAGGAAAAGAATCTTGACAATCTTGAAAAGTTTGACTAGTCTTCTCTCAAAACTTGGGCAGAAAGCAACTCTTGTTGTGGTTGATTCTTGGACTCTTCTTGACCTTATTTTCATGAAATTGGGCCTTAAAATTCCTCATCTTGGGCTTGAATTTGGGCCACCAAATAATTGTAGCATTTGGACAATTCCTTTTCCTTGGGCTTGAGCTCTTCTTCCCTAATAAGACACCTTTGGATCAGTGATTGAAGCCCATTGAGCTTATCATTGTACTCCTTGGTTTGAGATCTTGTTATGGGCCTCCTTGGAGTTTCTAAAGCTTCATCCTTGTCCTTCAATGGAGTAGTGCTTCCTTGGATGCTATCAGTTTGGGATGTATCCTTTCGCAACATGGTAAAGTGATTGCCTATGATTCAAGGCAACTCGAGGTCCATGAAAAGAATTACCTGAACCATGATCTTGAATTAGCAGCGGTTGTGTTTGCTTTAAAAATATGGAGACATTTTCTCTATGGGGTGCATGTTGATTTGTTCACCAATCACAAAAGTCTTCAATATGTGTTTAGCCAAAAAGAATTGAATCTCTAACAAAGAAGGTGGCTAGAACTCTTGAAGGACCATGATATGAGTGTCCTTTACCACCCCGGGAAAGCGAATGTAGTTACGGATGCCCATAGTAGATTGTCCATGGGTAGTGTGGCTCATGTAGAGGATGAAAAGAATGAATTTGTTCGTGATGTGCATAGGTTAGCCTGGCTAGGTGTTCAACTAGTGGATTCCACCAAGGGTGGTGTCAAGGTCCATAATTGTTCTGAATCATTCTTTGTGGTTGATGCGAATTCTAAACAAGGCCTTGATCCCATATTAATGGACTTGAAAGAGTCGGTACTCAATAAGTTCATTGAGACTTTCTCCCAAGGGGGAGATGGGGTGCTTAGGTAGCAAGGCCGATTTTATGTTTCGGATGTTGATGGCTTGAGGGTGAAAATTCTAGAAGAATCTCATGGTGCATGGTATTCTATTCATTCGGGAGCTAGCAAGATGAACCGTGATCTACAGGAAATCTATCGGTGGAATGGTATGAAGAAGGATATAGTGGGTTTTGTAGCCTAGTGTCTGAATTGTCAACAAGTTAAGGCCGAACATCTAAGCCTAGGAGGCTTGTCTCAAGATATAGATATTCCCACTTGGAAGTGGAAGGATGTGAACATGGATTTTATTGTGGGTTTGCCTCGTACTCGAAGGCAACATGATTCTATTTGGGTCATTGTGGATAGAATGACAAAATCCAATTATTCCCATCAAGATTTCTTTTTAGGTTGAAGACTATGATAAATTGTACATCAATGAGATAGTGAAGTTGTATAGGGTTCCCTTATTTATTATTTCGGACCGGAGTAATAAATTTTCTTCACATTTTTGGAAGGCATTCCAAAAAAGGCTTGGTACTAAGGTCAAGCTTAGCACGGACTTTCACCTTCAAATGGATGGTCAAGCGGAGCACACCATTCAAACCTTAGAGGACATGTTGAGGGCATGTGCTATAGATTTTAAAGGTAATTGGGATGACCATCTACCATTAGTAGAGTTTGCCTACAACAATAGTTACCACTCAAGTATTGCCATGGCTACTTTTGACGCCTTGTATTGTAGGAGATATAGGTCTTTGGTTGGTTGGTTTGAATTAGGTGACATCGCTTTAATTGGTCCCGAAATTGTCTATGAGGCTATTGAGAAAGTCCGACTCATTAGAGAGAGGTTGAGGATGGCCCAAAGTCGACAATAAAGTCTTATGCTGATGTTAGAAGAAGGGATCTAGAATTTGAAGTTGATGAATAGGTCTATTTGAAAATCTCACCTATGAAGGGTCTGATGAGGTTTGGCATGAAAGGGAAACTTAGTCCCCGATATGTAGGCCCATATCAAATCATGAAATGTTTTGGGAAAGATGCCTATGAGTTAGACTTGCCAAATGAGTTGGCTTCGGTTCATCCGGTATTTTATGTTCTATGCTTAAGAAGTGTATTGGTGATCCGATGACCATCATTCTTTTAGAAGGTTCGGGAGTTGATGAGAGCCTTTCCTATGAAGAGATTCCGATAGAGATCTTGGACCGATAAGTCAAAAGGTTGAGAAATAAGGAAATAGCTTCAGTAAAAGTGTTATGGAGGAATCATCTAGTTTAGGGTCCTACTTGGGAGGTCGAGGCCGATATAAAGTCCCGATATCCTCACCTCTTTCCTTTTACTCCAACTCAAGCTTGAGTAAGTAGTTCCTCTTGAGTTTTAGTGTTTTGGGGAGTCATATGTATTGTATGAGTTTTTCCATGATTTCCTTATGTTATGCATGTTCTTGACGAATTTATGTTTAGCATAAAATGAATTTTTGTGATTTATATGTCCCTCATGTTGATTGTGCATTTTAGTATGATGAGGGCATATTTGACTTTATGAGGTGAATTGATTAACATGCTTTGTTATGCTTTTGATGAAATGGCATATTAGCTCCATATTGTTGTGTTGAGCTTGCTTTTATTTGGAGAAGGTAGTTCATCCTAAGAACATGAGAAATGTTGAATTTCATGCATATTGGGTTGATAGATGTAGTTCCTACTTCCTTGTATTGCATTGATTATGTCTTGAGATGGAGTTGTTGTTTCCTCCTTTGAATAAGTGCACATAGTGAATAATGCATTTGAATTTTTTGTATATTTGGATGTTTCATGCATGATGGGATGCTAGTCTTGAGTCTCTAAATGAGTTTGGTGTCTAAATCGTCATTGGAGGATGAATATTCCCAAGAGGGAGATAATGTAACATTCCAGAAAAAATCTAGTAACTAAGCTAGAGCCTAGTTTGTAAATTAGTAGCCTAATTAGGGTTCGACAAAAATGTTAGAGTCATAAAATAACCTACAGTACTTAATAAAAGTGTTTTTGGGTGTAGACGTCATGGCATGACCCCCCAAGGACCAACCAAGGGTCCTTGAGGAGTGTCATGAGACAGCCCAAAAAGCAGTTAGCCACACACGATCCGTGGGTGGACCCACACCCCTTAGGTGGGGGTTGTGGGTCAAGGCTGGATCTTCCCCCATTTTCTAGTCCCAGTACCATCACCCACGACTGACCAAAATGGTCCGTGGACCCACCCATGGTGCATGGGTGAGGTCTTGTGGGTGAACACAGTTTTGGTAAGTTAGTTTTTAAGTTGGGGATTAAGGGAGGGGCTTAGGGTTAATTAATTAAGTAGGGTCATTCAACACTAAATAAACTACCTAATATAAACCTAATAGACGTCTAAACTAAGTCTTTTAATTCATTCTTTCAAGACCCCAATATAAAATCCTTCCCTCTCAAATATTTTTCTCACTAAAACCTCCATTGAAGAAGAAGAAGAAGAAACCAAGGTCTAGGGTCCAAGGACTGATATTTTCACTCAAATTTGTGAGGAATCTACATAAGGTATGTTGGCTTTTCATAAATAGGTACTTTCCACCCACATAGCCCCTTCAAAACATGATTTCAAAGCTTCCGATTTTCCCCCAAAACCTAGGGTTTCAATCTAAGTCATGGGTTCTCTTTCAAAACACTTTCAATGATTGATTTATGATAGATTATGATTGAATTGATGGTTTATTTTTGATTTATAATGAAATTCCCCCCCAAGAACCCATTATTTCCCCATATTATTAAATTGTGATTTCATGATGTGTGTTGATTGGTAATGGAAGAATCTTAATTGATTATGTCTATATTGATTAAGCTTATTGAAACATGATATTCTCCTTATCTAATGTAGTAATTCTAGATGGTTGGGTTGATTGTGATTCATGGTCCTTGAAGGGCAAATTATGAGGGTTTGTACATGTTTATAGGAATTGTGTGTGAAATTATGATTCACTTAGAGAGTGAGGATACTATAAATTTGGTGTAATTGTGGTATTGTTGAAAGCTCATTCTCCCCATACCCTTAAACATGACTGTGCAAGAAATGTCTATGACTATGATAATGTTGTTGTGTTGATTGAAATGCCATTCTCATGAACACACTATAAACATGATGTGAAAGGTTTACTCACATATTAATGATTATTAGGTTGAAAGACCATTCTCACCTAAGAATCTATGAGCTATTAGGATACCATGTTTGTTTCAGTGCTAGGGTCTTTCATGAGCTTGAACTTAAGTGAAGACTTAACATGAATATTAAAGGGAATTATGCTTAGCACCGAGTAGATATGAAAATGAGTTGGATGTTTTTATGCCAGTTAGTCTGGGTTCCCAAAATAGTTATCTCATGTGATGGAAAACTTTTACCTCAGTTAGTCCAGGTTTCTAGTAGCAATCTCCTTATCCCGTAACCATGTGCCCACATAGGTCTTTAGCTAGTGGATCAACCTAAGCTAACAAACTAGTTCTACCTTAGGCAAGTAGGACACCTCTTTTGGTGTGGGGGCATGACACCGGATTCCATCTAGCTCACATGGTCTATGTTGGTTAACGCTATTTCCATACATGACAAGAATATGAACTATGACATGAACATGAACATAAACTATACTTATGACTTCTCAATGAGCTCTACTTAGTGTGAGTGGGGGTATGAGACTTCACTTATACATTGCACAAGTATACTTTTAAAGGGGTTATGGTGTGGTTTCCTATGCTATGAATATATTTGAATTTATGGATATATGATATGAATTGTTGCTAAGAGCGTATCTACTTGCTACAAGCTATGAACATGAATGTTTCCTTGTTTATGAGTATTGGCTAAGGATGAGTTCAAGGTATGATATTCATGATTATGGTGACCTAAAGTGGTACTTAGTATTAGATAGGATTATGAGATCTTGTCTATGCATTGCACAAGTATAGCTTAACGTTGCTTATGAAATGATTTGACAAGTATTTACACTAAATGGGCATGATGACTCTTAAAGTTGATAAAGAGCATGGTTTCACTAAATTGTCCCTTTTTGCATGTTTAAGGATTTTTATGGATGGCTTTCATACTTAGTACAATTTTGTGCCAACTCATAATTTCTACATTTTTCTATAAGTGTAGGACCCGGTTGTTGAGGTGTGCTTCCTACTTGATCACAAAGCTTGGATTTACTATTCTCCATGCTTTCGGGGAGTCCTCATGGTTCTAGGACAAGAGTTGTTCTTCTCTAGTTTCTTTCGTACTTTCTCTTTTGAGACTATGTTTTAAAGGGTTGTGACCCTTATTGATTCTCGATTGTATTAGATGGTTATCCGGCCTTGCCCTTTCAATTGATTAAACCCAAATATATGCATACCCTTTGAGTTGGTAAGAGGCGAATTCCGCCTTCTCAATTGGAGTCACTCCCATAATAGCAAGTATCTTCTAAACCTTGTCGATAAACTCTTGAGGGTCTTCCTTTACTTTTGAGCCATAAAATTCGAGAGGGTTCATCCTTCTAAAGTCCCTCACTCTTGTCACCGATGTACCCATATTTGGGTTCATGGGGGCTACCCTCTCTTTATCGGCTTGGGCCGTCATGGCCTGAGCCAACACTTGCAAAGCCGACCTAAACTCAGCATTTGTTACATTCTAATTCAGTGGGTCAATCGGGTCTTGAGGAGGAGCTTGGGGAGAAACTTGCGGAGGAACCTCTTGATCAACATTGTCTCTCTCCATCCTTCTAGCAGCCCTTCAAGTAGTCATATCCTAAAACCATCCGGCATGACTTAGGAGAAAGACTTATAGAGTTAAAATCCATGGAGCGACATAGAGAAGTGAAGAAGTGAAGTTTCCTAACCATCTAATAGCCTCTCATTCATAAATGTGCCACACTTAACACTTATGAACAAGACTCTACTATAAGTGATTTGAGTCATCCTAAACCCATTCTAAACATTGTTCTCTGATTACCAAGTTTGTCATCCCCCTAGATGTAACAAGGCGCATAAGACCCCGGGAGGTCTCATACAAACCACTTAGCATATCATAACATAAAGTAATAGAAAAGGTGTGGGGATTTAAAACATTTTCAACAATCAAAGTATTTTTTAAAAACGAGCAGAAGTGTAACATTATTGTCTCAAACCATCTAACATAAGAGATAAATCTTGGAATCCAGCCCATACATTAGTCCAACATGGAAAGAAAGACATAAAAGAGATAAAGGGGTGATGAATCCTCGAATTCTATGAGGACTCACAAAATCTTGAATTCCTTGGTCAACTATTAACCTAGCCCCAAGTGTGTGAATCCAGATCGTTGGACCCTACATTTGATAAGAATGTAGGCAAGACTATGTGTTAGTACAAAAATGTACTAAATATAATGGCTAGAACACAAAGCATAGACATAAACATTAGTCAATATAAGACATAAGGCATAATCAAGACACAATAAGCATCATAATGAAAGAGGAATACATCCTTAAGTAACCTCACTTAACCTTAGTTAAGACTTAGGTCATCTACCTCTAGTCAAGCTTACATCATGGAAGGCATATCTAACAACAGTCAGAGCAAATTATCTTCATAACATAATCATATCATTCATACTTACTCTTAAAGGCATGAGGATTTACATTTATGCTTAGCTTATAAAGGCTAATGGGTATTCGCCTCTTGCCTTACTTTCTTTAATATAATGGGTACTCGGCACCACAATCATATCATATGACATGGGTACTCACCTCCACATCATTTCATAATGATCATGGGTACTCGCCTCCATGTCCATTCATCATAGTAAGAACGTGGGGAATCACCACATATCCTTCAATATGGTCAAGGGTAGTCGCCTCTAGCCTCATCATTCATTTAGCATTTTAATCTAAATTCATTATAGGTGAGCAATACTTTCAACCTAGAATCATTCATGTGAGGAAACCTTTCACATTCATTCTCTCATGCTTAGCAATTCATTGTGGGAAGTATCTCTTCCACACCCTCACATCAATTACAAACAATTCATATCATAACCTTTACTCTCAAAGAATCTACATCTCATGATCATCATCTACACTTTATTCTCAAGAAATTAACATCATAAATCATCAATCCTATAAGGATGTATCTAAACCCATAAAGTTTCCCTTCATGGCATCAATCCAACTATATCAATTCTAGGATAGAATCCTAAAATAGGCATGGGTACATTTAATGTGATCCTAACAACATGTAATCCTATAAATTCAATCCCAAACAATCATAATTCACTCAATTGGATGATTATTCAACATAACCTACAACATTGGAAGAAACCCTAACTAGAATTGGGGAAATTCTTCTTCAAATTGTGGAATTCTAGGGGACTCCATGAGAGGAATGATTTCATGGATGAAAAACCATCATACTTTGATAAAAAAATCCCTCACAAGCTTGAAGATTGGAGACTTGACTTGTCCTTAGCTTTAATTTCTTCTTTCTTCTTCCTATTTCTAGAGAGAGAATATTTGAGAGAATTTTGGGGTTTTCTTTTGGGATTTGAGAAAATGACATAAATGGGGGATTTTGGGGGTTAAAAATACTTATATAGGTGTTTTAGACGTAGGCAAAACTACACCACTTCAATTTAAAAATAAAACTGGAAAGTCCCATTGTGCCCTCAACTCAGCCGCCCAAACACCACGCTCGAAACCCCACCGATGGACCATGGATGACGGTCCATCCACAGTCAAGCATGGTCTGGACAGAGAGTTTTTCCCACCTACAAATCCCCTAGCCCCGAATCGTTGACCCATCCACAGGGCGTGGGTCCAGACGTGGCTACTGCCTTAGGCATTTTTTAGGGTGTCCACCTATAGGGCCACCCACGAGGTGTGGTCTCACTCACAAACCGTGGTTGGTCCCTTGGAGGTGACATCTTGGAGTTCTTACATGCTATTCCCTCTATTTTGAATCTGGGGTATTATAATACCTTACCTATGTGCCCCCACAAGATGATTGTCTAGATAAACATTAGCTAGTGGATCCACTTTAACTCAAATTTATGGTCCTTACCTTGGCAAGTAGGACAACCCTTTTCGGTGTAGGAGACATCGGGGGATCATGTTATAGATCACATGGTCTCTATGTCTGCTAAGGCTTATTCCCCACATTAATAATAAACTAAGGTTACTCCAACAAGTATCTCATATGTGCTCAAATGTTTGAGTGATGTTAGATTGCATTGACTATGGATTTATGACTTATGTTGTCTAACCCTTTTATACAATGTTTTTGCTTGGTCAATTGCAAGTCATGAAACGAAATGTCCCCTTTTAGAATGTTTTAAATATTTTATGCATAACTATCATAATTGGTACTTTGTTTTGTACTAACATTTACTCTTGCCTACATTTCCCCAAATATAGGGTTCGACAGTCAGGGTTATCAGTTTCGTGGCAAGTGGTTCATTTCGAGATTCCTGAGCTTTGGTGAGTCGTCATGCTTTGAGGACAAATGGTCATTGTTTCACTTTCTTTCATGTATTTCACTTTTGGATATGATATATGGGTTAGGCCTAATTTCATTCTATTGTACTAGATGGCTATATTGAGAAAAGTGTTTTAGAATTACCTTTCTCTTTTATAAAAACTATTTAACTTGGACTATTGTTTTACTCATATTGTTCTATTTCCTATGTTATGAAAGCTAAGTGGCTTGTTGGGGTCCTTCGAGGTTCTATACACCATGATAAATCTAAGGCATGTCTCCTTGCTTCAGAAGTACATATTGAATGAGTCCCATGTACTTTCTCTTGTTTTAGTGTAGTCGGGTTTAGATTTATCTTTTGAGGTGGAGCCTATATTTATTTGGATAGGCAAGTCGAGAAGCTTAGAACATGTCATGGTTCAAAGTGTACACTAGGTGTAACATGGCGTATAGGACCCCGAGAGGCCCTACACAAGCCACATGGCATGCATCATACAAGATAAGAGAAAATCTAGACATTTTTAAAGACTATTTCAAATGATGAGAGAGTTATAAATTATTGTGGAAGTCTAACATAGTCTCAAAGACATCTAGTACATCAAGAGTGATTAGGACGTAACCCGTACATCACATACATTACTGAAAGTAAAGACAATAAGAAATAACACTCAGTCCATGGAACATGAGGACTCACCAACCTTCAACTGTACTAAAGTGATCCCTAGCCACGGAGATACGAATCTTAAGCATTCAACCCTATATTAAAGAAAGAATGTAGGCAAGAGTATGTATTAGTACTTGGGATGTACCAAGTATGATAATAATGCATAAAAGAATGAAATCATGCTAAAAAGGACTTTTCCTGATATGCAACGACCAAGCTTTACCATAAAACCAAAAGGTTATAATACATGAAACATAAGACATGGTGAATGCAAGCAAACTTCTTTAAAACATTCGTGAGATACTTCTTGAATAAACCTTGGTTAATTATTGTGGGAGATTTACATGTAACCGACATACATACCATGTGCGCTATAGTATGGAATCTAGTGTTTACTTCACATCGAAAAGAGGTGTTCTCACTAGCCAAGGTGAGAACCATGAACTTCTAGCTTACATGGATCGACTAGCTAATGTTTATCTAGACAAACATATGGTGGCACATTGTTTATGGGACATGGGTAATTGCCACTTGCATAAATCCAACAAAATGTTCATTATTCTTAACCTTTCCTATCATTGATGAGACATGGGTAATCGTCACTTGTCTTATCATTGATGAGACATGGGTAATCGTCACTTGTCTTATCATTGGAGGTCATGGGTAATCCCCACTTGCCTCATTATCCATGGAAGGGCACATCAAGTAGCCAATCCAAGCTAAGTTTTATTAGAATATCTCCTTAAATTTTTATTCATTTTAGGTGAGCAAACCTTTCAACCTTACCAACATTTTATCTAAGAAATACTTTCATATCAACAACAACATTGATGCTTGACTCTCAAAGAAAATACTAAATCATTTTCATCGATTTCATAAGAACATGTGCATCTTCATACAACTCATGTTTTATGATTCAAAAGCTTCATCATATGATCAATTCTAGAAATCATAGATCATTCATGCGTTCACATGAATTTAACTCAAAATCATGCAATTAACTCAATTCATGCATAAAAAGACATAAATCGATCAATTAAACCATAATTTAAAAGAACCCATGAGATGGAATAAAAACCCTAACTTCCATTGGAGATTCTACTATGAAAACTTGGAGAATCAGGAACCCTATGAAAGAAAGGACTCCAAATGTGAATACAATCATACCTTGATGTATAAAGCTTACAATCAATGGGCTCTGAATGGCGGACCCATGTACGGTCCATGGGTCCACCTATGGGCCGTGCATCTCCACCGAGGGTTCCAAGTATTGGCCTTAAAATTTCCCGAAGTCTTAGACTCACCTATGAGACCTACCTACTACTCCTGCATAGGACGACAAATTGTCCTAGTGAACTATATAAAATTATTGAAAATTTTACATTTTTGAAAATCTAGAACTGGCCAACCTTGTGTTCACCTACGCACCATGTGTCAGGCAATGATCCATTGATGGCTCCGTTGGTACAGGCACTACATCTTGGAAAGCTGTAATTTTTCATCTTTTTGTATATAAAGTGTTACATTGTCTCCCCCCTTGAAAACACTCATCCTTGAATGAGATTCAAGACATCATAAGGAGGGTAGGAACTTAATCTAACAGCCCAGCATAAATGCAGTCACATAAATACAAATATCTGAGGACGAACC
Source organism: Solanum commersonii (assembly GCA_029007595.1). NCBI lineage: Eukaryota > Viridiplantae > Streptophyta > Magnoliopsida > Solanales > Solanaceae > Solanum > Solanum commersonii. The sequence continues at coordinate 187,878 of JAJTWQ010000257.1, forward strand.
ATCGACTCCAAGCTAAATCATGTTCAAAACATCATATTATGAAGTCTATATGCAACTCATACTCAAGTGAACATAAGCATGAACAAATCAATAAAAATAACTCTTTTTCTCAAAATTTAAGTGTTTCATGAACATGCATAAATGATGAAATCATGGGCATATTTAAGACACATTACGCCTATAAAGTAAAGCATGATGAACTGAGTACCTCTAGTTAGAGTACGGACAAAAGCAAAGAGATGAGGATAACGAGACATGATATCGGCCTTGGCCTCCTAAGTAGCACTCTGACCTAACCGATTCCTCCAAAGAACCTTCACGAAAAATACTTCTTTGTTTCTCAACCTTTTAACATATCGGTCTAAAATATCATACGGAACTTCCTCATAAAAAGATTCTCCTTAACTCCCTAGCCTTCTAAGGGAACTATAAATGTCACATCTCCAAAACATTAAGATACAAGGATAGGAAAATTGAATGCATTGATGCCAAATCATTGGGCAAATAAAGTTCATAAGCCACCTTACCAATTAGCCTCAAAATCTATTACAAGCCAACATAAGGGGGGGGGGGATTGTGCTTCCCTTTCTTCAAAAATCTCATCACACCCTTCATGGGTGAAATTTTCAGGTAGACCCAACCAGTTACATCAAACTAAAGATATTTCCTTCTAACATCATCATAGAACTTTTGTCAATTTTGAGCCATTTTAAACCTTTCTGTAATGAGCCAAACTTTCTCCATAGCTTCACGTCCTAATTCGGGCCCTACCAAGAAAATTTCACCCATTTCGAACAAATCTATAGGAGATCTATATATCCTACCATATAGTGCCTCAAATGGAGCCATATCAATTCTTGAGTGATAGCTATTGTTATACACAAATTCAATCAAAGGTAGGTGATCATCCCAATTACCCTTGAAGTCAATTACACACACTCAACATATCTTCCAAAGTTTGGATTGTGCACTCCACTTTCCCATCAGTTTACAGATCAAAAGGTTGTGCCAAGCTTCACACTAGTAACAAGAACCTTTTGGAAAGATTTCTAAAATAGAGAAGTGAATTGAGTACCACGATTGGAGATAATGGATAACGACACTCCATGCAACTTAACCATTTCTCTCAAGTACAACTTAGCATATTCCTCCACCAATTAAAATATGGGAATGAAATCAGTTGATTTCATCATTCGATCTACAATAACAAAAATCGAGTCATATTGCAACCGGGTAAGAGGTCAACAATGAAATCCATATATAGATTTTCCCACTTCCAAGTAGGAATGCTAATATTTTAGGATAAACCGCAGGGCATTTGATTGTTTACGAATTGTTGATAATTCGGACACTTAGCATTCCGCAAAATCTTTCTTCATCCCATTCTATCAAATAGACCTCCCGCAAGTCATGGTACATCTTCGTGGATCATGGGTGAATGGAATATCAAGAACTATGGGCTTCTGATAAGATTTGTCCTCTTAAGTCATCAATATTAGGAACAGACAAACGACCTTAATATCGAAGCACATCATCTCCCCCTTGGGAAAAAGCCTCTAAGACTTATTAAGAAGTACTTCGTTCAATTTAACCAAAGTTGGATCAAGGCCTTGGTTGGCTTTCACATTTGCCACAAAGAAACCTTTGTGAACCATAACACCACCTTTAGTAGAGTCAACTAAGTGAACATCCAATTGTTCCTATTTATGAACATCTCAACCCAAGTACTTCTTATCATCATCAATATGATCAACACTACCCATCGATAACTGACTAAGAGCATCCGCCACTACACTTGCTTTACCAGGGTGACAGAGAACACTCATATCATGATCCTTTAATAACTCAATCTACCTCCATTGACGAAGATTTAGATCTTTCTATTTAAACACATATTGCAAACTCTTGTGGTCAGTAAAAATATTTTCATGAACACTGTATAAGTAATGCCTCCAAATCTTTAGAGCAAACATAACCGCCGCTATTTCAAGGTGATGAGTAGGATAATTCTTTTAATGAATCTTAAGTTGCCTTGAGTCATAGGCAATGGATTTTCCATTTTTCATAAAGACACATTGTAACCTAATTCTTGAGGCATCACAATAAACAACAAAATAATCAGTTCCTTCTAGTATAGTCAAAACCGTAGCGGAAGTAAGTCTATCTTTCAATTCTTAGAAACTTTTTTCACACATTTACGACCATATGAAGTTAAATTTATCTTGGGTTAATGTTGTCAATGGATAGGAAATCCAAGAAAACCCCTTAACAAACCTTCTATAGCAGCCAGTAAAACCTAAGAAGCTTCAAATATCAAAATGGGATAGAGGTCTAGGCTAACTCTTAACTATATCAATCTTATTATGATCTACCTTAATACCCTTACCAGATAAAATATGACCATGAAAAGCCACATACCTTAACCAAAACTCGCATTTGCTAAACTTTGCAAAGTGTTTTTGTTCCTTGAGGAATTGCAACACAATCCCCAAATGATCGATATGTTGGTCCTCGCTTCTCGAGTGGATCAATATATCATCACTAAACACAATCACAAACATATCAAGGTATTTCCTAAACACCCAATTCATCAAATCCATAAATGTGGCCGGGGTATTAGCCAAACCAAACAACATCACCAAAAACTCATAATGACCATATCGAGTTAAAAAAGCCATTTTTAGAATGTAATCTTTTTTCACACTCAATTGGTGATAGCTCAACCAAAGGTCAATCTTAGAAAAGGAACCTTCTCCTTGAAGTTGATCAAACAAATCATCTATCCTTGGAAAAAGATATTTGATTTTTACTTTAATCTAGTTTCATTGTCGCTAGTCAATATACATACAGAGTGAACTATCTTTCTTCCTAACAAATAAAACAGGATCACCCTATGGAGAGATACTCGGTTGGATGAAACCCTTATCCAACAAGTCACTCAATTGCTTTTTTAATTCCTTAATTTCGGTTGGGGCCATACGATAAGGAGGAAAAAGATAGGTTGCGTATCTGGGAGAAGGTCAATATCGAAGTTTGTTTCCCATTCGAATGGAATACCTGGTATATCATCGTAAAACACTTCTTGGAACTCATTAACAAAAAGGACCAACTCAAAGGTAGGTGTTTCAGAATTCGATCCCTAACGTAAATAAGATGGTATATGCAACCCTTAGAGATCATATTTCTAGCTTTAAGACAAGAAACAAACTGACTCTTCGGCATAGAATTTCCCCCTTCCCACCCTAGAATGGGTTCATTTGGAAACTGAAATTTGACTACTCAAGTTATACAATAAAAAAGATCATAACATGATGCAGCCAATCCATAACAAGGATAACATCCAAATCAAACATATCAAGCTCTACAAGATCAACATGAGAGACTATATAAGATAAGGAGACAAGACACTTTCTATAGACTCTCTTAGCCACAATCGAATCACCAACATGAGTAGAGACAAAAAAACGTTCTAACAACACACCCTGGATAATATCAAATTGCATAGACACATATGGTGTCACAATAGACAATGTAGCACTGGGATAAAGCAAGGTACAACCATCAAGATGAAAGAATTTCAACATATCGATAACCACAACGGGGGAACCCACTTGTTCATGACGAGCCAGAAGTACATAAAAATTAGTTTTTCTTTTGATTATTGATGAGTCCACAAATTGGACTCATTTAGGGCTTTATTTTGATAGAAATAGTGTCCTCGAATGCTTATTTTGTCTCAATATCTGATGAAAACTATTAAGTTTCAGGTATTTGAAATTTTAGTAGAAGCATGGACACTTAGGCGCAAAAAGGAATAAGAAGGCTGAAAAGAATGAAAACGCTGAAGCATGAGCATGGCCAAGAACCTTTGGTGATTCACCAAAGGGATTTACTTTGCCCTTTGTTCTAGTACGCGAAGCCCTGAAGGAGAAGAATAAAAAAGGTGATGAAAGGAGCAGTCGGAGCTTCGTCGAAAAGTTCTTCAAAGTAGTACTATACCGCCCAATGGTCCAGAACATGAAGATACTGAAGGCAAGCATGAAACAACGATGAAACAGAAGAAGGGCGAGTCATCGAGTCATTCTGTGACATCGACTAACTTCGCAGAAAGATCTGCCAGTGCTATTTTCTGAAGTCTATAAATACTAAACTTAATATTTATTAAAGTGTCAAATCTTTATTTTAATTTCCAAAAGAGAATAGTACTTTTTGGATATTTTTCTCTCAAGTTTGGAAAGGGTTTTTGGGAGACTTGAAGAAAGAAGGATTTCATATTCCCCAAGTTGGAAGTGGGTCTTCTCCATTTTTCTTCCTTTGCTTAAATCAAGGTTTAATTTCTTATACCCATTTGATTTTAATATCATTTTAGGTGTATTTTGTTATTTCTTTATGTTTGGCTAAAAACCCCTATTCTTGGGGTGTGATTTAGCAAATATGTGTTGATATTTTTGTTGGGTCTTGCTTGCTAATAGGTTAGATTTAGTTTAATGGTAATTTGACGTAGTGGTTGTGGTTTAATTTAAAGGGTTTGTAGTTGAAAATACAAAGCTATCCATGTGTTTTCGGCTTGCCCGGAAGGGAGGTCATGAAACCAAGACCACTAGACTGATGGTCTAAAGAGTGGGTCGATATGAAGTTCAGCCCGAGAGGGTGAGCCCTAGTCTCATATCCTAACACTCATCTCGAGAGAGTTAGTGGGGTAATGCGTAGGCTGGTCTTCATGCGGCAAATGGGTGTCCGAGAGGAACACATTTGAAATGGGGTATGTTGCCAGAGAGGAAACTTATTTCCATTTAAAGCTTAGCCTAATCACTATTATCTTAGAAATTTCCTTTCACAAGCATGTACCCAACTACTTATCTCAACTTGTATTGCGGTCACACCCCAAAAACATTTCCCCATACTTGATTTTCTTGTTAATTTTAGCTATTTATACTAATTGTGACAAAACCCCAAATCATTATTTGACACTTTTGTGTCACCCCCTTTTATTTATTATGTTTTTACTTGTTAATATCTTTAGCTATGACTAGTTAAAGCTTAATTTTATTTTTCTATCAATTCTCAAAACTAGTCTCTTGGGACACGACCCCAACCTTTAGTTGGGTTACTATACTATGATGATCGTATACATTCATACCGTAGGTTAGTGTCATTGGTCATGATAAGCATCAAAATGGCGCCACTGTCGGGGAGTGGTGTTATTTGGGAATTTTTTAGATTAGTAGAGTTTTTGTTCTTATTAGTTGTAATCTACTTACCTAATTCTTAGTTTTGTCTAGTTGTTTGTGTGTTGAGACAGGATAATGAGTATACATGATGGGGATGGTGGATCAACGGAGCACCTCCCAGAAGAAGTGATGAGATTCAGGGATCACATCTTGAACTTCAAGGATCTAGATGGAGAACCTTTGTATGAGTCATGGCTTAGGTTTAAAACACTATTGATACAATGCCCAACTCATGAAATCCCCGATTTAGTTTTACTAGAATGCTTCTATAGGAGTCTAAATCATGGAAACAGAGGGATAATCGACCGACTCATGCCAGGTGGTCGTGAGAAATATTCTTATGAGACCGCTGCCAAATTCCTTGATCTTATGGCTAAAACCAATAAAGATACTGAGAAAGACCAGCAATTGATCATTTTGCTGGGTCAGATGGATAATTTGATCCAAAAGATCGAGGAACTGGAGGTGATGTTCAAAGATAAACGCAAATGCGGATCACCTATTGAGGAGGGAAGATCTATGGGGGTTGAAAGTAAACATATCAAAGATATGTTACTAACCATTCTTCAAAAGTTAAATGAGCAAGATAGAGTGCTAGAGAAGATTAAGGAAAATGTAGAAGTGCTACACCAGATGAGCGATTCTCACTCTAGATCTATCTAGCTAATTGAAATTCTCTTCGGTAATATAATGCGTCACATCCATTAGACACAAGGCAAGGGGTTGCTAAACGATGTTTTGGCTAACCCCACAAGTGGAATTTAGATGCTAACCCACGTCGTGCCATGACGTTAACTAAGGTGTTGTTTGGGAGGCAACCTAAAGCCCTTAAATACGTTAATTTTGGTTTTTTTTTTTTAAATAAAGGTGTTTTTATTCTGTAGAATTGGGCATGAAAAATATGTGAAAAATTACAGGATGAAGTTCGCAAGTCCAACAGGCGAACCGCCGCCTGGATCGGTGATTTCTACTAAGACCGTCATTTGGATCCTTACTTTGATTGAAGGTCCTATAAAACTCGGCGGGATAGATGAACACTCGATGGATCGCCGAGTAGCAAAGAAAATCCAACTAATGTCACTGAATGGATTAGATCTGGATGGATTTTATAAGATCACGGGTCTGAACTTTCAACATTTCTCATACTCTCTCACTCTCGAGTTTTGCAAAATCACACCTAGTTAGTATTTTTAGAATTTTCGCACCTCGTAAGTATTTTAGATGCTTTAGTAGTGATCAGATCTATAATAACCTGCCGTTCAGCATCACAGTCTTGACCTAATCTTCCCAAAAGGTTGGTTCTCCAAACCCTGCATTTAATTATGATATTTATACTTCCATTCTAGGTAATTTTATCTTAGGTCATGTGCTTTGCCTCTCTAATGAATCTAGGACTTTCAGTGTGCTGAGACCAACTCGCCAAATCACTTGGCAGTTGGCCCAAGGGAATCCACCTCGCTTTTTAATTTTATGCTACTTGTAGTTAGTATTCTATAAATCTCAGCCAAAAAGCCCTGATCATCAAAGATAGACAACGACTCGTAGAGGGCCGAGCAGCGAACTAAGAAGCTGAGAAATTCATCTAGGGCCAGGACTTACCAGCCTTCCACCACTACACCTCCAGTTCCAAAGAAGGAATTGTATTAGCACCTCCAGTGCAAGGTCCTCCACCTAAATCTATGAATAAAGTTTTAGGCTGCGAGGCCAAGAAATTTTTTGGAGAAAAAGCGTTTGTCCATAGAAGGGGTTATAGACAGGCACCCAGAGATCATGGAATGTCTGAGATACCACGAGTTCCAAAACTTCACAAACCCCGTGGCTCTTATATTCCAAACTAGGTAAGAGATTTCTACAATGCATACAGTGCACTAATACCATAGCAAAAGCAACTAGAAGCAGCCCTCAAAGAAGTCAACTATGTGGTTGTCCAAGACAAAAGGGTAAAGTGTGATAGTGAGGAAATCAACATAGTCTTGGGTATGTCCATAAACATTGGGGATCACTGCCAGTACTTGATTAGAACAAAGCAGCTAGATGAGATGAAAAAGTGGCTAGCCCCATTAAATGCAGATGAGACTCCCAAATGGCTAGCGGAAGGAGTTCCAATTGAAAAGAAAGAACTAAACATAGCAGTAAGGTTCTGGTTCACTTTTATCAGCAGCGCAATTATGCCATCCAAGAATGAGTCAATCCTTCGCCTCGGCAAGGCAGCTTGCCTGGGTCTCATTATAGAGGACACATAGATAAATTTAGGAATAATTGTCTCTTCAAAGATACTCATGCGTGCAAGGAAGAGCCAAACCTCACTTTCATTCCCAATCCTAATCACATAAATATGCAAACGAGCCCAAGTACCTCGAGATACCAAGAGGTATGTGGAAGTGATGCCCACAGCCTCTACTGATATCTGGAAGATCGAAGACGAGTACCTTAAGGATCAAGCAAAAAGGAAGAAGGCAACATTGGTGGAGTTAGCCAACAAAGAATCATTGCTTGCAAAAACATCTCTACCTGCTCTTACCCCTGTGCCTTCAAGTATTTCCATCGCCACTATTACTCCCACCGATACTCAAGGTTCTTCTACTGCTACAAATTGCCATGACCCACTATTGTTGCTGCTAGTTCCCGGCTTTTTCTCACCCGAGCATCCCTACTCCGGATGGGATAGTTGACTTTTTCTGCTAATTGTCGAGCTGCTAGCCTAGAGGCCTCTATTCCAAGAATGATCCAAATTGCCATAACTAATGCTCTAACACCGCTAAGCACTACCATTGCAGCCTTGGTAGCTAGAATAGCAGTGTGTGAGCACAACCAAGGGGGCCACAAAGGAGGTGACGGCTTTAAAAGCTGCCATTGTTGACTAAGTTAAAGATGTAGAGAAACTAAAGGCCACCGATGTGTCCATGGTCTTGGGAACAATGGAGAATCCAGACATGCCTAATTTGCCCTAGAAGATCAATGAACTTGGGGATAGAGCGAAATAGATAGCTGACCATGAGTCAGATGCAAAGATTAATGAAGAGATTGAGGGAGATGCATATGAATATTTGATTGAGATGGAAGAAATTATGATAGATGTTGCTATGCAAGCTTCCTTGGCAATGTTTTCTGCTGCTAGATCCAGTGGAGCTGGTCTCTTTGGTGGTCACTCTGGGTACAAATGTCCAAACAGAGGAAGCGACCCATTGGCCAGGATCCCCTCTTTACCTCCTTCTCTATCTTTATTTATCATGCCTCTTGATTCTGTATTACCTGCATTTGAGGACAAATTGCTTTTTATTTGTGGTGGGGTGAGGCCCACACTTTTGTGTGCTGTTAATATTAGTCTTTCAAATACATTTGGGTTGTCTATTTATAATTGTGTTAATAACTACTTTTATGTGGATGTTTAAGCGCGTGGCTCCCCGTTTATTTTTAATTGCAAATGATTTTTGACCCTTTCGAAATTTTTTGGTTTTTTTGCACATTTTTGCCACCCCTCGTGTGTTGAATGTGGTTGTACTTTTGCAGGAATTTAAGTATTGGTTTCGATCAATACTGATGGCTTGAATAGTTCTCTCAATTGAATGAACATGAATGTATGGCTACGATGAGGAAAAATGAAGTTGCATAGACAATATGTGAACTCTTTGTATCTCATTGTGACTAGCCATTTATCAAATTGATTCTCTTGTTATGACCATTGCACACTAGCGAAAGTGTGTAGTCATGTTTGACTTAAGTGTCGATTCCTTGTGTGATTAGCTTGCTTTGAACCAGTCATGAATAAACCTAGAATTTGCCCTGTTAGTCTGATTGATTTAGAAAGGTGTCCTCTTGAAATGATCTTAGGCAATTTTAAAGGGTGTGAGCCAAATTTGACATATACCTCTTTTGTGGCCTACCCGTGATTGTGTGAAACTCTTTAGAACACCCTTTGAGCCTTACCTTTCTTTGGAAGAACCTTGATGAACCCTAGACGTTACTTCACCCACTACCTACAATTCTCTTAATTTGTGATTTAGTGAATAGCCAACTTAGACAAAAAGCCTAAGTTGGGGGTATGGTAAAAATAAAAAGGAGAAGCCAAGAAGTGCAAGAAAAAATGTGGAATAAGATACGAAGGAAATCGAGTTTCCAAGAAATCCATGAAGTCAAATAAACAAGTGACTTAGAAGCACTAGAAAAATAATTGATAAAGGAAAAGAAGGGAATGTCTTGAGAATGCCGCATCCCACGAACAAAAAGTCACTGAGCCTAAATGACCATACATTTACACTCAGCCCCATTACAGGCCTTAGAAAGACCTTTTTGATCTTGAGCAAGACAAATCAAAAGTCAATTGGAAAATAAGGGCAAACCTATAGTTGAAAGCATGCGTTGTGTTCCTCTTTTTTAGTGTAAGTGTTACATCTGATTCCTGGTCTTGAATTGATTATCCTCTGTGTGTGAATATGAAAACATTCTTCATGTGAGGGCATTTAGATACTGTTTGTCAAGCTTGAACTCGCACAAGTAGCAAAGTATTGCGAGAATGAGAATCTCTGGTAATGGTGTGTCACAACTTGAATCTTTGAGTACACAGTTGATCTTTGCATAAGTAATATGAATCTTCTTGTGTATGTTCATGATTGAGTCTTCGGCAGCACTATTTGAGACACCCTTTTTTAACGGCTGAACTTGAGTTTATTTGAGGACAAACAAAAGTTTAAGTTGGGGGTGTTGATGAGTCCACAAATTGGACTCAATTAGGGCTTTATTTTGATAGAAATAGTGTCCTCGAATGCTTATTTTGTCTCAATATCTACTGAAAACTCTTACATTTCATGTATTTGAAGTTTTAGTGGAAGCATTGATACTTAGGTGCAAAAAGGAACAAAACGGCTGAGAAGAATGAAAAAGTTGAAGCATGAGCATCGCCAAGAACCTTTGGCGATTCGCCGAAGGGATTTACTGCACCCTTTGTTCCAGCACGCGAAGCCCTGAAAGAGAAAGATCAAAAAGGCGATGAAAGGAGCAGTTGGCGCTTCACCAAATAGTTTCGCATATCAGTACTATACCGCCCAATGGTCCAGAACGTGATGATGCTGAAGGCAAGCATGAAACAACGATGAAACAGAAGAAGGGCGAGTTGCTGAGTCATTCAGCGGCATCATCTAACTTCGCCGAAAGATCCACCAGCGCTATTTTCTGAAGTCTATAAATACTAAACTTGTTATTAATTATTAAAGAGTTGAACCATTATTTTAATTTCCAAAATAGAATAGTACTTTTTGGATATTTCTCTCAAGTTTGGAAAGGTTTTTGGGAGACTTGAAGAAAGAAGGATTTTATCTTCCCCAAGTTGGAAGTGGGTTTTCTCCATTCTTCTTCCTTTGCGTAAATCAAGGTTTAATTTCTTATACCCATTTGATTATTATCATTTTAGGTGTATTTTGTTATTTCTTGATGTGTGGCTAAAAACCCCTATTCTTGGGGTGTGATTTAGCAAATATTTGTTGATATTGTTGTTAGATCTTGCTTGATGATAGGTTAGATGCAGTTTAATGGTGATTTCACCTAGTGGTTGTGGTTTAATCTAAAGGGTTTGTATTTGCAAATACAAAGCCACCCATGTGTTTTCGGCTTGCCCGAGAGGGAGGTCGCGAAACCAAGGCCACTAGACTGATGGCCTAATGAGTTTGTCGACATGAGGTTCAACCCGAGAGGGTGAGTCCTAGTCTCATATCCTAACACTCAGCTCGAGAGAGTGAGTGGGGTAAGGCATAGGCTAGTCTTCATGCAGAAAATGGGTGTCCGAGAGGAACGCATTTGAAACGGGGTAATTTGCCCGAGAGGAAACTTTATTTCCATTTAAAGCTTAGCCTAGTTACTATTATCTTACAAATTTCCTTTCAAAAGCATGTACCCACCTACTTATCACAACTTGTATTGCGGTCATACCCCAAGAACAATCCCCATACTTGATTTTCTTGTTAATTCTTGTTATTTTTACTAATTATGACAAGACCCCCAAATCGTTATGTGACACTTTTATGTCACCTCCTTTTATTTATTAAGTGTTTACTCATTAATATCTTTTGCTACGACTAGTTAGAGCTTAATTTTATTTTTCTATCAATTCTCAAAACCACTCCCTTGGGGCACGACCCCAACCTTTAGTTGGGTTACTATACTATCAACGATCGTAGACACTCATATCGTAGGTTAGAGTCGTTGGTCATGATAAGCATCAGTTACCACTAGTACCTAATGAAGGGTAAGGTGAATCCTGATGACTATTACCTCCATCATTCTTAGTAACAGAGAGTCAATTTCTTATCTTATTATCTGTCTAGCAACAACCAAAACATGCATTCGAACCGGCTAGATATTTTCCCTCATGCTTCCTTTCGCACTTAGCACAAGTGCGCAATGAAGATTCACTAACATTACCTCCTCGAGGCTTAGGGTTGGATACCCTTTCCTTGTTGAACTTAGGAGGAGCATTGGAGAATACTTGACTAGAAGACCTTTATCAAAACATAGAACGATCATGCCTACCGCACCTTGAATATGAAAGTCACCATCACAGTTCTTGGCCCACTTTGCCTCTCTGGACCTTTCCTTAAGTTTGTCCTCCTCAATTTGTTAAGCATGAACCATGATGCGAGAAATGTCCATATCATCGATAAACATTGCAGTATGAAATTCCTTAGTCACCCATATTGGACACACCCAAAACAAACTTACTCATTCTTGCCCTAGGATCAGCAAGTATAATAGGAGCATATTGAGACAATTGTATAAACTTCAAAGCATATTTTTTCACACTAATATTTCCTTGACGAAGGTTGATGAATTCAAGCACTTTTACCTCCCTCATATCAAGGGGACATAACCTATCAAGGAAAGCAACTTAACGATTTTTCCAATCAAAAGGACCCACATCTTGTGCTCTCTCTTTTTTCCATTGGTTGAACCATATTTGAGAACCATCCTCAGATTGATTAGTGTTTAATTCCGCCTTTTCCACGGTGTCATTCCCATGATCACTAACACCTTATATACCTTATGAATGAATAGTGGGGGATCTTCCTTAACCTTAGAATCATGAAACTCTAGGGAATTCATTCTAGTGATATCCCTTACTCTAGATACTATCGTACTCATATTCGAGTTCATGGGGACCACGACCTCCCTATCGGCTTGAGTTGTCTTGGCTTGAGACAACACTAAAAAAATAGCCTAAACTTTGCATTCGCCACTTCCTCGGCCAAAGGGTCGATCGAAGTTTGAGGAGGAGCTTCTTGTTCCACATTCTCTTCCTCATTCCTTGTAGTACATGCCCTTCTAGTGGCCATATCTTGTAAAGTATCAGATAAGGATTAGGAGAGAGACATTATAGAGTTAAACTCTATCGCACGACTTTATAGTAATAAAAGAAGTGGAGTTTCCTGAACATCTCATAGTATCTCATTCATAAATGTAGCGCTCTTCACACTCATGAACAAGATTCTACACGGCGTGGATATCCACTATAACAATACTAATCGAAACGTAAATCGTATATCATATACAATACTTAAAGTAAAGATAATAAGCAATAAATCTCGTTCTTCAGACCATGAGAACTCACAATTTTTCAACTCTACTAAAGTGATTCCTAGCCACGGAGATGTGAATCTGGAGCGTAAGACCCCATTAATGAAAGAATATATATAAAAGTATGTGTTAGTACATGAAAAGTATCAAGTATGATATCAATTCATAAAAGTATAAAATCATACTAAATAGGACTTTTTGTGATACGCAACGACCAAGCTAAACCATAAGACCAAAAGGTTAGAAAACATTAAACATAAGACATGGTCAATGCAAGCAACATCCTTAAAACATTTGTGCAATATTTCTTGAAGTAACCTCAGTTCATTATTGTGGGAGATTTACCTTTAACCGAGATAGAGATCATGTGAGCTATAATATTGAATCTGGTGTCTACCCTACAACGAAGAGATGTGTTCTCACTAGCCAAGGTGAGAACAATTCTATCTTACCCGGATCCATTAGCTAATGTATATCTTGACAAACCTATGGTGGCACATAGTTTATGGGACATGGGTAATCGTAACTTTTCCACTCGGTGCTAAGTATAAATCCCACAGATCATTAGCCTTAACTATTCTTGTCATTCATGAAATATGGGTAATCACCACTTGCCTTATCATTGGAGGTCATGGGTAATTTCTGCTTCCCTCATTATCCATTGAAGGGGACTTCAATTAGCCAATCGAAGCTAATTTTTATTAAAATAGCTCCTTAAATCTCTATTTATTTTAGGTGAGAAAATGTTTCATCTTATGAACACTTTATATGATAAATCTTTTCAGAACAACAACAGCATTGATACTTCACTCTCAAAGCAAATCTTAAATCATTTTCATCAATTTCATAAGAACATACATATCTTCCTAAAACTCATTTTTCATGATTTGAAAGCTTCATCATATGATCAATTCTAGAAAACATGGATCATGTATGGGTTCACATGAATTTAACTCAAAATCATGCAATTATCTAAATTCATGCATAAAAAGATGTACATCAATCAATTAAATCATAATTGAAAAGAACCCACGAGATTGAATAAAAACCCTAACTTTCATTGGCGATTCTACATAGAAAAATTGAAGAATTCAGGAACCCTATGGAGGAAAGGACTCTATAGGTGAATACTATCATACGCTGATTCCAAAAGCTGACAATCAGTTGTTAAATTGGAGACTTGACTTGAAACCCGAGCCTTCTTCTTCAAGCTTTAGAGAAAGAAATATTTGGGAGGATGAACTTGTTCTTCTTTTAGGAATTTCAGAGAATGAATTGAATAAGGAGATTTTGGGGGTAAAAATGTTTATATAGGGTCTCTTATAGAAGGTTAAAAAATATAGTATTATGTTAGAATAATTAGGAAAAGACTTGTCACGACCCGAGAGCACCCCCTAGTCGTGATATGGCGTACAAGACTCCGAAAAGCCTCATACAAACCTCATACTATTTCATTGCATTCGATATAAAAATAGTGCAAAATTAAAACTCAGTTAAATAGAAAATATCAAAATTTCATTTAAAAGAAAACTTGAAGTACAACGGAACTCTAAGTCTCGCATGGCCATCTTAGACACAAACTTAAAACATACGAGGGACACAACCCTTTCCAATCAAAAACAACTACTAAAATGTCTATTACATGAAATAAGAAAACATAAGTCATGTCCTCGAATCTGAGGACATACCAAATCTTGGAGGAAAGAATCCAACACTTCAAACTAGCTAGAAGGAATCACTTGCCGGAACCTACACTTGTAGTATAAATATGAAGAATATGGTTTAGTACACAGAAATGTACTAAGTATGATGACCATGCAAAACATGCTTTAAAAGGGGCATTTTGGTTGGAACCCATGAATTATGTCACATCTCGAAAGATCATGAACAATAGCGTAAAAGACATCATATACAAGCATTAACATCATATAAGTCATAAGTTCACACTTAAACAATATCACATGGAAACCATTACCTTTACCTTGGACCTTCACCTCAAGCAACCCTTATCCTATACCTTCTGCAATGTATGGATAAAGTCCCACACCACCATCCACACTAGGGCACCATATTTAGGTCACCTAAAGTAAACTTACCATTCATTTCCTTTCACCTTTAAGACATATTCATACATAAGAAACATAACATTTTATAAGGCATGACAAGAGAGAAATAACTCATAATATAACTCAAGTATAGCATGCATATCACATTAAGCATTTAAGAGTTAACATTCTTGAATTACTCCATTTAAGACACATTCATATCATAGCCATTAAGATTTAGTGATACTCACTATGACTCTCTCCACGCCTACTCGTGCAATGCATAGGTAGCATCCGATACTACTACCTACACTTTGTATAACCTATCAAGAAACCATAATGACATCTCACATGATGGGAATAAGCATTTAACCGACATAGACCATGAGAACTTGTCATGAAATCCGGTGTCATAAATCCCCACACCATAAAGAGGTGGTCTACTTGCCTAGGGAAGACCGGTTCATATGGCTTAGCTGGATCCACTAGCTAGACCTATGCGGGCACATAGTTTATGGGATAAGGTAGAGGATCATTGAACCTCAGGCCTAACTTTGGGGGAGTTTCCATCCAACAAAATTCACTCGGTGCTTAGCCTACATTCCCATAGAATAGTTCATTACTTTGACATTATCACATAAGAGAGGTGTCATTGCCTTCCGACTCCAATTACATTCATTAGCAGATCAAACGGTACCTTGGGCCTATCGATTCAAGATCCATTTAGGAAAGCTTATAAACTCCTCTTGAAAGGGTGCAATAGGCCTACCGGTTCAAGTCTCATCTATAACCTTCATAGAAAGGTACAATAAGCCTACTGATTCCAAGGTTCATTACCATAATTAATGGAAAGGTGCCATACGCTTACCGATCCTATGGTTTATTGTAAGCATGTGTGGAAGGGTGCCACTAGCCTACCGATCCAAGGATTCAACAATCAACAATATAATAATTTATACAAGAAAAGGATACATAAGCCCGACCAATTCAAGGTATACTTTATATTGAATAATCATTCATATTTTATCATCAACATTCATAAGTGTCAAATTGAGAAATGGCCTTACAATAATAACACATTCAATTTCAAGACATGATCCCCTTAGGGTTCATTGAATTCTCATTCATACAATGTTATTATAACACTTTAAATTCTCATACTATGCCTTCAAGGCCTTGGTCACAATGCACATAATAAGTAAACACCTCCACCTTTCAAGTGGATCGATATCAAGTTAACAATTCTAAATCAACAAGTAGCTTCTCATACCTTGCCTTTAAGGCCATAAACCTCACAAACCAACACACCAACAATACGCCATAAAATAAGCATGGGTAATGATGTACTTCAACAATCTAAAGCCATTAAACAGGTTCTTTTCATATACATTCATTATCAAGCAACCCATTTCATAAATGCATAAACTAGGAATAGACAGAAATCATGGGTTCATGGAGTATTTTCATTTTAAATCATCAATATAACAACAATATAACCAAAATATACCATTAGAAACCTTTTAAATCCATTTGGTGAAAGAACCCATGAGATTGAGTAAAACCCTAGGTTTTCATGAACTTGAAATGTTTAAAAGTTTACATTGAAATTGACTGTAGGGAGAAAGCTAACCCTAGATGAAGGATCACCTTACCTTTTCTAAGCTTCCCCATGAAATTTGATGAAGAAAGCTCCTTGAATCAAAACCCTAGCTCCCATTTCTTCTTATTCTTCTTCCTCGAGTTAGGGAGAAATATATAGAGAGAAAGAACTTTGGGATTTGATTTGCGTGTTTTGAAAATAATGAGTTAAAGGAAAGTCTTAAGACCTAAAACTATTTATATATATGATATAAACCATTTAAAAACAACCCCACTTAGTAAAACCTTAAAACGAAATTACTTAAAACCCCATCACTTGGGTAGCCCCGTCAGGGACCAAGGGAGACTCTACGGACCGTGAAGGGGGACCACGCCCCATGAAGGTGCCTGTGGTCCCTAGAAAGTAGCTCCTCTTGAGCTTGCCAACCTTCAACTGGCTAAGGCATTTCCATGGCGAACTCTACGGACCGTGGTGATGACTACTGGCCGTGGAGTGGCTTGTGGAGTTGAGGAAGAACCTTGGCCTTAAAAGCCTTGGTTTCCTCATGGCCAAGTAACTTCCACGACCACTTCTATGGACCGTGGTCAAGGCCACTGACCGTGAAGTAGTTCCTGAAGCCTTGGGGTAGTGCTTAGCCAAGGTTGGAAGCCTTGGCCTTTGGCTTAGGCCTTTCCTTCCTTGGGTTGGCACAAGCCCTTGCATCCTGAACTAACATACCAAAGGCCTTTTTAACATGGAGTCTAACACGTGCCTTGACGTTACTCCTTAGTTCGGGACAACATTACACCACAAGAAACCTCATTATGAACTATACACCAAGTCATTAGGCTCTAGTTTAACCTATCATTTTTCAAGTCATTACATTATTCCCTACTCAGGAACATTCATCCTTGAATGACACTTTTAAACACTTATAAGGGTTAACGACTCAAGACTAGCAACCCAACAATCATTATACATCAATATAATGCATAAACCAAAGGAGAAAAACATCAGCTCCACATCAATAAGCTTAATACAAAACAAGGAAGTAGGAACTACATCTACAAACTCATTATGCATCAAATTCAACATTTCCCATAACCTTGGAGGAACTACCTGCTCCAATCCCAATTCCTGCACATCATAACATCAATAGGACAATTATGCAACTGTTTCACAAAATACCATATAAGCATGCTCAACATTTCAACTTATGAAGCACATAGACATCTCATACTAAATGCATCTCAAGATGAGGAACACCTAACTCATGAAAACTCATTTTTTCATTTAAACAAGAATTCAACTAGAACATGCATAACATAAAGAAGCCATGGAAAATTCATCAACACTCATGACTCCAAAACATGAAACAAGCTTCAAGAAAACTCTAGGCTTTCAAGCTGGAATAAGAATAGAAGGAAAAGATACAATGATACATTCATGACCCTATTCTTCAACCTACTATCCCCCCCCCCCCACTTATGAGAAAACCCATCTAAGGCAAACATTATTCAACATAGAAACCTCATCACAACAAAAGGAACTATAACTTACCAGCGCTTTCATTCGGATTAGCTCATTTGTCCTCATTAGCTTGGAGAGCATAGAAACGGTTCCTTTTCGGAGCATCAAGAACTGGGCCAGTAAGAGAAGATTGCTTGGCCTCCCTTCCCCTAGTCGTAAGAGTAGGGCAATCTTTCACCTTGTGATCATTCTTCCCACAACTATAGCACCTATTAGTACCGGCTAGGCACTTCCCATAGTACCTCTTTCCACAAGTGCTTCAAGTAGGTTTAGAAAATTGAGATCCACCACTTTTCTCTTGGTTAACCTTAGGATTACTTGAAGAATCTTGGTTTGCAGCCCACTTCTTCAACCTAGGTTGACCTTGCTCATCGAATCTACCCCTCTTCACATCCCTATTTATCCTCTTAAGTTTGGAATCCTCAATGGATTGAGCATACACTATGAGCCTAGAAATGTTCATGTCATTATGGAGCATTGCCATATGGCACTCTTCCTTGACTACGTCGGATACACTGGTCACAAACCATCTCATCCCTAGGGTTTAACACCAAAGATAGAGCATACTTAGACAATTGGGTAAACCTCAAGGAGTACTCTTGCACACTAGTATTACCTTTCCTAAGGTTGATAAAATCCTCAACCTTACACTCCCTATTCTCACAAGGAAAGTACCTACCCAGGAAAACTTCCTTAAGCTCCTACCATTCTATAGTGATAGCATACAAGAAAGCTCTACTCCATTGAAGGACAAGGATGAAGCTTCAGAAACTCCAAGGAGGCCCATAACAAGATCTCAAGCCAAGGAGTTCAATGATAAGCTCAATGGGCTTCAATCGTTGATCCAAATGTGTCTTATTGGGGGAAGAATAGCTCAAGCCCAAGGAAGAAAAATTGTACAACTGCTACAATTATTTGGTGGCCCAAATTCAAGCCCAAGATGAGGAATTTTAAGGACCAATTTCGTGCAAATAAGGTCAAGAAGAGTGCAAGAATCAGCCACAACAAGAGTTGCTTTCTGCCCAAGTTTTGAGAGAAGACTAGTCAAACTTTCCAAGATTGTCAAGATTCTTTTCCTAGTTGGATTTACCTTATTTCTTTATTTATATATATGTTATTAATATTTTCCTTAGTCTATTTATGGTCTCCCATGTACCATTTAATGCTTTCCTAGAAGTACTAAATTTATTCCTAATTAGGTTACTTTATTTCCTTTCTAGAGTAGGATTCCTTGTAATTGTCCTTTTAGGGTCTTGGACATTTTCCCCCTTATCCTATATATAGGGGTCCTTTTTTATTCATTAAAGATAATTTAGATTGATATTAATAATATTTGAGAGAGTTCCTTGAACCTTTGCGACTTGTTCTTTGAGAATTTATCTTTAAACCTTTACTAATTTCATAGTTTAAGGTATAAAGTAACTTCTTCTTGTGATATATTTGGTTTCTTTTTGGTATTCTTTAGAAGGTGATTAGTTTTTACATACTAATTATTGTCTTTAGTTACTCATAAAGCGGTCAAGATCCGAATCTATTGTTTTGATTCGTTTTCTCAAGTAAAGGCGTTAGATTTCTTTCATAAATCTATACGTTGTTACTTGGATCTTTTCAAGACCTTAGAACATCTAATCCTTGGAAATTCGTGGATCTTTCCTTCGAATTTCCCATATCTTTAGTTAGTTTTTTTTTGTTTCTTTTCTTTGTGCTTCTGCATTCTGATATTCAATTCTCTATTTGTGATCTCCTTAACCTTGTTGTTATCAAGTAGTATTAGAGCGGTTTTATCAAGATTCTGTTCTTGA
This sequence comes from Solanum commersonii, assembly GCA_029007595.1. Taxonomy (NCBI): domain Eukaryota; kingdom Viridiplantae; phylum Streptophyta; class Magnoliopsida; order Solanales; family Solanaceae; genus Solanum; species Solanum commersonii. The sequence continues at coordinate 207,628 of JAJTWQ010000257.1, forward strand.
TAAATCTTGGGATTTCTTCTTATATTATATTAGATAAAAAAAAATTGTAGCGTGAACAGTAGTGTGGAAAAATACTGTAGCATGAAAAAAATTTACAGTAGCCTGAACAGTAGTGTGGAAAAAGATTGCTAGGGACAGATTGCAAGAGGAGCTACCACCTATTTCTACGTGGGCAGAGATGAAGAGGGTAATGAGGAAGCAATTTATTCCATCATACTTCCAAAGAGATCTACAGTCTCTCCTTCAACACTTGAAGCAATGCTCCATATCGGTGGATGAGTACTTCAAAAGCATGGATATGGCTATAATCCAAGCTAACTGCATAGAGGAACAAGAGGCTACAATAGCTAGATTTTAAAATGGTTTAAATACAGAAATAGCCAATGTGGTAGAGATACAACAATATGTAACTTTATGATAGCATCCAAGGAAGCTCTACTCCATTGAAGGACAAGGATGAAGCTTTAGAAACTGCAAGGAGGCCCATAACAAGATCTCAAGCCAAGAAGTTCAATGATAAACTCAATGAGCTTCAATCGCTGATCTAAATGTGTCTTATTGGGGAAGAAGAGCTTAAGCCAAAGGAAGAGGAATTGTCCAAATGCTACAATTATTTGGTGGCCCAAATTCAAGCCCAAGATATGGAATTTTAAGGGCCAATTTCGTGCAAATAAGGTCAAGAAGAGTCCAAGAATCAGCCACAACAAGAGTTGCTTTCTGCCCAAGTTTTGAGAGAAGACTAGTCAAACTTTCCAAGATTGTCAAGATTCTTTTCCTAGTTGGGATTTACCTTATTTATTTATTTATATATAGGTTATTAATATTTTCCTTAGTCTATTTATGGTCTCCTAAGTACCATTTAATGCTTTCCTAGAAGTACTAAATTTATTCCTAGTTAGGTTACTTTATTTCCTTTCTAGAGTAGGATTCCTTGTAATTGTCTTTTTAGGGTCTTGGACATTTTTCCCCCTTCTCCTATATATAGGGGTCCTTTTTTATTCATTAAAGACAATTTAGATTGATATTAATAATATTTGAGAGAGTTCCTTGAACCTTTGCGACTTGTTCTTTGAGAATTTATCTTTAAACCTTTACTAATTTCATAGTTTAAGGTATAAAGTAACTTTTTCTTGTGATATCTTTGGTTTCTTTTTGGTATTCTTTAGAAGGTGATTAGTTTCTACATACTAATTATTGTCTTTAGTTACTCTTAAAGCGGTCAAGATCCGAATTTATTGTTTTGATTAGTTTTCTCAAGTAAAGGCGTTAGATTTCTTCTATAAATTTATACGTTGTTACTTGGATCTTTTCAAGACCTTAAAACATCTAAGCCTTGGAAATTCGTGGATCTTTCCTTCGAATTTCCCATATCTTTAGTTAGTTTTTTTTTTGTTTCTTTTCTTTGTGCTTCTGCATTCTAACATTCAATTCTCTATTTGTGATCTCCTTAACCTTGTTGTTATCAAGTGGTATAATTGGGGTGGTTAGGAGAATTATGATTATCAATTTGGGTAGTGTTGATGAAGGGCAGAGAGAGAATTTGTTTCATACTAGGTGTGGGATAAAAGGGAACACTTACTCTATGATTATTGATGGGGGAAGTTGTGCAAATGTGGTGAATTCATACTTGGTGGATAAATTAGGAATTGCATGCCTGAAACAGTCTACCCCATATAGGCTCCAATGGTTAAATGATTGTAGAAAAGTAAAAGTAAACAAATAATGCATGATTTCATTAAATGTTGATAGGTATGAAGATGAAATTCTTTGTGATGTAGTTCCAATGCAAGCATGTCATGTTTTACTTGGCCGACCTTGGCAGTATGATAAGGATACTACTCATCATAGGAGAAAGAATAGGTATAGTCTTTTGCATAATGGTAAAAAGTATACTCTTGCACCATTATATCCTTCTCAAGTGTTTGAAGATAAAAAACGATTGGGGGAAACAATGGAAAACCAAAAGAGAGAGGTAAAAACTGAGCTTGAGGGAAAAGAAAACGGCCAAGAGATAGAAAAAAAGAGTGACGACCGAAAGAAAGAGAGAGAGGGCAGCGATCTAAGTAAAGAGGTAAAAGAGGGTGTGAGTAAAAAACTAAAATGTTTTGGTGAGAGGAAAGAGGCTAAGGAAAAGAAAAATAAGAGTCTTTATATAAATGCCAAAGAGTGTTTGAATGCTAGGAGAGAGAGGCTGCCCATAATACTACTTACTTACAAAGAAGTATTGATTAATTTTGAACAACTAACTCCTTCTTTGCCAAATAGTGTTGCTTCTCTTTTGCAGAATTTTGAATATATTTTTCCTGATGACACTCTAAAGGGATTGCCACCTTTGAGAGGGATTGAGCACCAAATAGACTTTGTGCCTGGGTCTCAACTTCGTAATAGGCATGCCTATAGGAGCAAACGTGAAGAGATCAAAGAATTACAAAGGCAAGTCGAAGAATTGCTTGAAAAGGGATTTGTTCGAGAGAGTATGAGCCCATGCTCTGTTCCAGTCCTATTGGTCCACAAAAATGATGGAACATGGAGGATATGTGTAGATTGTCGAGCTATCAACAAGATAACGGTAAAGTTTCGCCATCCTATCCCTCGTCTTGATGACATGTTGGACCAACTGTACGGTTCCAAAATCTTTTCTAAAATTGATCTAAAGAGTGGTTACCATCAGATTCGTATGAATCCTGGAGATGAATGGAGAACTGCTTTTAAGACAAAATATGGTCTTTATGAGTGGTTAGTTATGCCCTTTGGCTTGACTAATGCACTAAACACTTTTAAGAGACTAATGAATCATGTTTTTGAACATTTCCATGGAAAATTTATTGTGCTGTATTTTGATCGCATCTTGATCTTTTCTCAAAATCTGGATGAACACCTAGATCACTTAAAACAAGCTTTTGAAGTTCTTAGAAATCAGTGCTTATTTGTTAACCTCAAAAAGTGTACTTTTTGTGTGGATCGTGTGGTTTTCTTAGGTTTTGTGGTCAGTTCTAAGGGAGTTGAAGTAGATGATGAGAAAATCAAGGAAATAAAAGAATGGCCTAAACCTAATAGTGTAACTGAAGTTAGGAGTTTTAATGAACTTGCTTGTTTTTATAGGAGGTTTGTGCGAGACTTTAGCAGCATTGCTGCTCCTTTAAGTGAAGTTATTAAAAAAGATAAGGTTTTTAAAAGGGGAAAGGAACAAGATGATGCATTTAACTTGCTGAAGGATAAATTGCGTTCTGCTCCTCTTTTGCAATTGCTTGGTTTTTCTAAGTGTTTTGAAGTTGAGTGTGATGCCTTTGGTAAGGGCCTAGGTGCATTTTTGATGCAAGACTCCAAGCCAATTGCCTACTTTAGTGAAAAGCTTAGTGGAGCAACATTGAACTACTCAACTTATGATAAGGAGCTATATGCCTTGGTAAGGGCATTAGCTACATGGCAGCACTACTTGTGGCCTCGAGAATTTGTGGTCAAGACTGATCATGGGTCATTAAAATACTTGAAGAGCCAAGGTAAACTTAGTCGTAGGCATGCTAAATGGGTAGAATTTATTGAAACTTTTCCTTATGTAATTGCTTACAAACAAGGAAAGGAGAATGTGGTTGTTGATGCACTCTCAAGAAGGTATGTTGTGATCTCTACTCTTACTTCAAAGTTGTTGGATTTTGACCAAATCAAGTTCCTCTGTGCTAATGATTCTGATTTTGGTGAGATTTTTGCTGAATGTAAGTTAGGTCCTTTTGAGAAATTTAATCTTCAAGATGAATTTCTATTCAAGGAAAATAAATTATGTGTTCCTAATTGCTCATTGCATGAACTATTTGTTAGGGAAGCACATTCTGGAGGGCTAATGGGACATTTTGGTGTACCTAAAACACTGGAAATAGTTTCTGAACATTTTTATTGGCCTACCATGAGAAAGGATTTTGAAAAAGTGTGTTCTTATTGTCTTCAATGTAAGCAGGCTAAGTCTAGAACATTGTCGCATGGTCTTTATACTCCTTTACCTGTTTCTAATTCCCCTTGGATTGATATTTCTATGGATTTCATATTTGGGCTGCCAAGGACTAAGTATTGTAAGGATAGTATATTTGTGGTAGTAGATAGATTTTCTAAAATGTCTCGTTTTATCCCATGTAAAAAGACAAATGATGCATCTCATGTAACTGACTTGTTTGTAAAGGAAGTGGTTAAATTGCATGGAATACCTAGAACTATTGTTAGTGATAGGGATGCCAAGTTCTTAAGTCACTTTTGGAGAATTCTTTGTGGAAAGTTGGGAACTAAATTGCTATTTTATACATCTTGTCATCCACAAACGGACAGTCAAACGGAAGTGATTAATAGAACTTTAGGGAACATGTTGAGGGCTGTTTTAAAAGGAAAGTTGACTTCTTGGGAAGATTACTTACCTATTGTAGAATTTGCTTATAATAGGACCTTCCATTCTTCTACTGGTAAGACTCCTTTTGAAGTTATATATGGATTCAACCCCCTTACCCCCCTTGATTTATTGCCTTTGCCTACTAATGATTTTGCTAATCTTGATGGTAAGAAGAAGGCTGATATGATGAAGAAAATTCATGAACAAACAAGGCTTGGAATTGAAAGGAAGAATAAGGAAGTTGCATTGCGAAGGAATAAGGGCAGAAAATATGTTGTTTTTAAACCTGGTGACTTGGTTTGGGTGCTTATGAGAAAGGAAAGATTTCCTTCCAAAAAAAGACCAAACTAGATCCTAGAGGAAGTGGGCCATACAAAGTCCTTGAAAGGATTGGAGACAGTGCTTATAAACTTGATCTTCCTGGTGAGTTCCAAGTTAGTGGTACTTGTAATGTTTCTGATCTTTCCCATTTTGATGCAGATTTGAATTCGAGGATGAATTCGCTTCAACAAGAAGGGATTGATAGCATCCAAGGAAGCTCTACTCCATTGAAGGACAAGGATGAAGCTTTAAAAACTCCAAGGAGGCCCATAACATGATCTCAAGCCAAAGAGTTCAATGATAAGCTCAATGGGCTTCATTCGCTGATCCAAATGTGTCTTATTGGGAAAGAAGAGCTCAAGCCCAAGGAAGAGGAATTGTCCAAATGCTACATTTATTTGGTGGCCCAAACTCAAGCCCAAGATATGGAATTTTAAGGGCCAATTTCGAGCAAATAAGGTCAAGAAGAGTCCAAGAATCAGCCACAACAAGAGTTGCTTTCTGCCCAAGTTTTGAGAGAAGACTAGTCAAACTTTCCAAGATTGTCAAGATTCTTTTCCTAGTTGGGATTTACCTTATTTCTTTATTTATATATAGGTCATTAATATTTTCCTTAGTCTATTTATGGTCTCCTAAGTAACATTTAATACTTTCCTAGAAGTACTAAATTTGTTCCTAGTTAGGTTACTTTATTTCCTTTCTAGAGTAGGATTCCTTGTAATTGTCTTTTAGGGTTTTGGACGTTTTTCCCCCTTCTCCTATATATAGGGGCCCTTTTTTATTCATTAAAGACAATTTAGATTGATATTAATAATATTTGAGAGAGTTCTTTGAACCTTTGTGACTTGTTCTTTTCGAATTTATGTTTAAACCTTTACTAGTTTCATAGTTTAAGGTATAAAGTAACTATTCTTGTGATATCTTTTGTTTATTTTTGGTATTCTTTAGAAGGTGATTAGTTTCTACAGATTAATTATTGTCTTTAGTTAATCATAAAGCGATCAAGATCCGAATCTATTGTTTTGATTCATTTTCTCAAGTAAAGGCGTTAGATTTCTTCCATAAATCTATATGTTGTTACTTAGATCTTTTCAAGACCTTAGAACATCTAATTCTTGGAAATTCGTGGATGTTTCCTTCGAATTTCTCATATCTTTTGTTAGTTTTTTTTTGTTTCTTTTCTTTGTGCTTCTGCATTCTAATATTCAATTTTCTATTTGTGATCTCCTTAACCCTGATGTTATCACTTTAGATGAGTTAGTTGATTTTTCTGTAAAAGTTGAAAAACAAATTGAGAAAAAGCGGCAAAATAACTCATGGAGAAGTCGACCAAACACTATCTCTAAGAAGCCATGGTTAACTCAAGAGGGGAAAACTCCTGCCAAACCTCAAGATGATAGAGGTAAAGGTGAAGTTGAGGAGGGAGGTAAAACCTTTAATCCTAAATCTACTAAACTTTCAAGTTCTATTCAATGTCACAAATGTCATGAAAGGGGGCATATGATGCATGAATGTCCAAGTAGAAGAAACATCCTGCTTAGAGAGAATGGAGAATATGAGAGTGAAAAAAGTGAGGGGGAAGAAGAAGAGGGAGAAGGTGTAAGTGAGGAAGATGATTTGGAACTGCCTAATGATGGTATAATTGGGGTGGTTAGGAAAATTATGGCTATCCATTTGGGTAGTGTTGATGAAGGGCATAGAGAGAATTTGTTTCATACTAGCTGTGGGATAAAAGGGAAGACTTGTTATATGATTATTGATGGGGGAAGTTGTGCAAATGTGGTGAGTTCATACTTGGTGGATAAATTAGGAATTGCATGCATGAAGCGCTCTACCCCATATAGGCTCCAATGGTTGAATGATTGTGGAGAAATAAAAGTAAACAAACAATGCATGATTTCATTCAATGTTGGTAGGTATGAAGATGAAATTCTTTGTGATGTAGTTCCAACGCAAGCATGTCATATTTTACTTGGCCGACCGTGGCAGTATGATAGGGATACTACTCATCATGGGAGAAAGAATAGGTATAGTTTTTTGCATAATGGTAAGAAGTATACTCTTGCACCATTATCTCCTTCTCAAGTGTTTGAAGATCAAAAACGATTTAGGGAAACAATGGAAAAACAAAAGGGAGAGGTAAAAAGTGAGCTTGAGGGAAAAGAAAAAGGCCAAGAGATTGAAAAAAAGAGAGACGGCCGAGAGAAAGAGAGAGAGAGGGCAACGATCTAAGTAAAGAGGTAAAAGAGGGTGTGAGTAAAAAAATAAAATGTTTTGGTGAGAGGAAAGAGGCTAAAGAAAAGAAAAATGAGAGTCTTTATATAAATGCCAAAGAGTGTTTGAATGCTAGGAGAGAGGAGCTGCCCATAATACTACTTACTTACAAAGAAGTACTGATTAATTTTAAACAACTAACTCCTTCTTTGCCAAATAGTGTTGCTTCTCTTTTGTAGAATTTTGAAGATGTTTTCCCTGATGACACTCCAAAGGGATTTCCACCTTTGAGAGGGATTGAGCACCAAATAGACTTTGTGCCTGGGTCTCAACTTCCTAATAGGCATGCCTATAGGAGCAATCCTGAAGAGACCAAAGAATTACAAAGGCAAGTGGAAGAATTGCTTGAAAAGGGATTTGTTCGAGAGAGTATGAGCCCATGCTCTGTTCCAGTCCTATTGGTACCCAAAAAGGATGGAACATGGAGGATGTGTGTAGATTGTCAAGCTATCAACAAGATAATGGTAAAGTATTGTCATCTTTTCCCTCATCTTGATGACATGTTGGACCAACTGTATGGTTCAAAAATCTTTTCTAAAATTGATCTAAAGAGTGGTTACCATCAAAATCGTATGAATCCTGGAGATGAATGGAAAACTGCTTTTAAGACCAAATATAGACTTTATGAGTGGTTAGTTATGCCCTTTGGCTTGACTAATGCACCAAACACTTTTATGAGACTAATGAATCATGTTTTTAAACATTTCCATGGAAAATTTATTGTGCTGTATTTTGATCACATCCTGATCTTTTCTAAAAATCTGGATGAACACCTAGAGCAATTAAAACAAGCTTTTGAAGTTCTTAGAAATCAGTGCTTATTTGCTAATCTCAAAAAGTGTACTTTTTGTGTGGATCGTGTGGTTTTCTTAGGTTTTGTGGTCAGTTCTAAAGGAGTTGAAGTAGATGATGAGAAAATCAAGGCAATAAAAGAATGGCCTAAACCTAATAGTGTAACTGATGTTAGGAGTTTTCATGGACTAGCTAGTTTTTATAGGAGGTTTGTGCGAGACTTTAGCGGCATTGTTGCTCCTTTAACTGAAGTTATTAAAAAAGATAAGGTTTTTAAATGGGGAAAGGAACAAGATGATGCATTTAACTTGCTGAAGGATAAATTGTGTTCTGCTACTCTTTTGCAATTGCCCGATTTTTCTAAGTGTTTTGAAGTTGAGTGTGATGCCTTTGGTAAGGGCATAGGTGCAGTTTTGATGTAAGACTCCAAGCCAATTGCCTACTTTAGTGAAAAGCTAAGTGGAGCAACATTGAACTACTCAACCTATGATAAGGAGCTATATGCCTTGGTAAGGGCGTTAGCTACATGGCAGCACTACTTGTGGCCTCAAGAATTTGTGGTCAAGACTGATCATGAGTCATTAAAATACTTGAAGAGCCAAGGTATACTTAGTTGTAGGCATTCTAAATGGGTAGAATTTATTGAAACTTTTCCTTATGTAATTGCTTACAAACAAGGAAAGGAGAATGTGGTTGTTGATGCACTCTCAAGAAGGTATGTTTTGATCTCTACTCATACTTCAAAGTTGTTGGGTTTTGACCAAATCAAGTTCATTTATGCTAATGATTCTGATTTTGGTGAGATTTTGTTGAATGTAAGTTAGGTCCTTTTGAGAAATTTAATCTTCAAGATGAATTTCTATTCAAGGAAAATAAATTATGTGTTACTAATTGCTCGGTGCATGAACTATTTGTTAGGGAAGATCATTGTGGAGGGCTAATGGGACATTTTGGTGCACCCAAAACACTGGAAATACTTTTTGAACATTTTTATTGGCCTAGCATGAGAAAGGATTTTGAAAAAGTGTGTTCTTATTGTCTTGAACGTAAACAAGCTAAGTCTAGAACATTGCCGCATGGTCTTTATACTCCTTTACCTGTTTCTAATTCCCCTTGGATTGATATTTCTATGGATTTCATATTGGGGCTGCCAAGTACTAAGTATGGTAAGGATAGTATATTTGTTGTAGTAGATAGATTTTCTAAAATGGCTCATTTTATCCAATGTAAAAAGACTAATGATGCATCTCATGTGGCTGACTTGTTTGTAAAGGAAGTGGTTAAATTGCATGGAATACCTAGAACTATTGTTAGTGATAGGGATGCCAAGTTCTTAAGTCACTTTTGGAGAATTCTTTGTGGAAAGTTGGGAACTAAATTGCTATTTTATACATCTTGTCACCCATAAACGGATGGGCAACCGAAAGTGGTTAATAGAACTTTAGGGAACATGTTGAGGGCTATTTTGAAAGGAAAGTTGACTTCTTGGGAAGATTACTTACCTATTGTAGAATTTGCTTATAATAGGACCTTCCATTCTTCTACTGGTAAGACTCCTTTTGAAGTTGTTTATGGATTCAACCCCCTTACCCCACTTGATTTATTGCCTTTGCCTACTAATGATTATGCTAATCTTGATGGTAAGAAGAAGGTTGATATGATGAAGAAAATTCATGAACAAACAAGGCTTGGAATTGAAAGGAAGAATAAGGAAGTTGCATTGCGAAGGAATAAGGGCAGAAAATATGTTGTTTTTAAACCTGGTGACTTGGTTTGGGTGCTTATGAGAAAGGAAAGATTTCCTTCCAAAAGAAAGACCAAACTAGATCCTAGAGGAAGTGGGCCATACAAAGTCCTTGAAAGGATTGGAGACAGTGCTTATAAACTTGATCTTCCTGGTGAGTTCCAAGTTAGTGGTACTTGTAATGTTTCTGATCTTTCCCATTTTGATGCAGATTTGAATTCGAGGATGAATTCGCTTCAACAAGAAGGGATTGATAGCATCCAAGGAAGCTCTACTCCATTGAAGGACAAGGATGAAGCTTTAGAAACTCCAAGGAGGCCCATAACAAGATCTCAAGCCAAGGAGTTCAATGAAAAGCTCAATGGGCGTCAATTGCTGATCCAAATGTGTCTTATTGGGGAAGAAGAGCTCAAGCAAAAGGAAGAGAAATTGTCCAAATGTTACAATTATTTGGTGGCCCAAATTCAAGCCCAAGATAAGGAATTTTAAGGGCCAATTTCGTACAAATAAGGTCAAGAAGAGTCCAAGAATCAGCCACAACAAGAGTTGCTTTCTGCCTAAGTTTTGAGAGAAGACTAGTCAAACTTTCCAAGATTGGCAAGATTCTTTTCCAAGCTGGGATTTACCTTATTTATTTATTTGTATATAGGTTATTAATATTTTCCTTAGTCTATTTATGGTCTCCTAAGTACCATTTAATGCTTTCCTAGAAGTACTAAATTTGTTCCTAGTTAGTTACTTTATTTCCTTTCTAGAGTAGGATTCCTTGTAATTGTCTCTTTAGGGTCTTGGACGTTTTTCCCCCTTATCCTGTATATAGGGGCCCTTTTTTATTCATTAAAGACAATTTAGATTGATATTAATAATATTTGAGAGACTTCTTTGAACCTTTGTGACTTGTTCTTTGAGAATTTATCTTTAAATATTTACTAGTTTCATAGTTTAAGGTATAAAGTAACTTCTTCTTGTGATATCTTTGGTTTCTTTTTGGTATTCTTTAGAAGGTGATTAGTTTCTACATACTAATTATTGTCTTGAGTTACTCATAAAGCGGTCAAGATCCGAATCTATTGTTTTGATTCGTTTTCTCAAGTAAAGGCGTTAGATTTCTTCTATAAATCTATACGTTGTTACTTGGATCTTTTCAAGACCTTAGAACATCTAATTCTTGGAAATTTGTGGATCTTTCCTTCGAATTTCCCATATCTTTAGTTAGGTTTTTTCTGGTTTCTTTTCTTTGTGCTTCCGCATTCTAATATTCAATTCTCTATTTGTGATCTCCTTAACCCTACTATTATCATACAGGATCCGCTTCCACTAGCCTATTTGGCTTCCATTGAGTGAACCAAACTTGGGCAACATCTTTCTATTGATTCGGCAAACTCCGCGTTTTCTTTTGAGGTCACCCTCATAGCACTCACTACCTTATACACCTCATCCAAAAAAATCTTGGGGATCCTCTCCCACCTTAGAACCTAGAAACACCATAGGATTCATCCTCACAAAGTCTCTCAACTTAGAAGCCATAGTACCCTCATTAGCATTCATCCTAGGCCCCACATCTTTAGTCCCTTGAGCTGTCATGGATCGGGCCAAGGTTAAGAAAGCCGACGTAATCTCTTCATTAGTCATATCCGGAACATCTACTGGAAATTGGTTGTCATGAGGACCTTGGGGAGCAACTCCCTCATTCACATTCTCTTCTCCGATTCTCCTTTTGGGTCTCATTCTTGTATTCATATCCTATAAACACAAGAGAAGGATTAGGAAAAGAACATTTATTGAACTAAATTCTAAGGCACGACTTCAAGAATATGAAAGAAGTGTAACTTGTAAGGTCCTATAGCCTCTTACTCATAAATGTGTCGCGACTCACACCGAAGAACAAGACTCTACTAGATGTGGGTTGTGAGACTTTGATCCTAAAATCCATTTCCAAAATCTTGTTCTTTGATACCAAGTTTGACACGACCCGAGAGCACCCCTAGTAGTGACACGGCTTACAAGACTCCGAATATCCTCGTACAAGCTTCATAGCATTTCATTGCATTCGATATAGAAAAAGTGCAGAATTAAAACTCATTTAAGTCCAAAATATCAAAACTTCATTTAAAAGAACATGAAGTACAGCGGAAGTCTAAGTCTCACATGGCCATCTTAGACACAAACTTAAAACATACTAGGGACGCAACCCTTTCAAATAGAAAACAACTACTACAATGTCTATTACATGAAATAAGGAAACATAAGTCTTGTCCTTGAATCATGAGGACATACCAAGTCTTGGAGGAAAGCAAGCCAAAACTTCAAACTATCTAGAAGGAATCACTTGCCGGAACCTACTCTTGTAGTAAAAACATGAAGATTCATGTTAGTACACATAAATGTACTAAGTATGATGACCATGCAAAACATGCTTTAAAAGGGGTCATTTTGGTTGGAAACTATGCATTATGTCACATCTCAAAATATAATGAACAATAGTGTAAAAGACATCATATACAAGCAATAATATCATGTAAGTCCTAACTTCACACTTAAAACAATATCACATGGAAATCATTAGCTTTACCTTGGACCTTCACCTCAGGCAACCCTTATGCTATACCTTGTGCAATGTATGGATAGAGTACCATACCACCATCCACAATAGGGCACCAGCATTAAGTCACCTAAAGTAAACTTACCATTCATTTCCTTTCACTTATAAGCCATATTCATATATAGAAAACATAACATTTTATAAGGCATGAAACTCAAGTATAGCATGCATATCACATTAAGCATTTAAGAGTTAACATTCTTCAATTACTCCATTTAAGACACATTCATATCATAGCCATTAAGATTTAGAGATACTCACTATGACTCTCTCCATGCCTACTCGTGCAATGAATAGGTAGCATCCCAAACTACTACCTACATTTTGTAGAACATATCAAGAAACCATAATGACATCTCATATGATGGGAATAAGCATTTAACCGACATAGACCATCAGAGCTTGTCATGGAATCCAGTTTTATAAATCCCCACACAGTAAAGAGGTGGTCTACTTGCCTAAGGAAGACCGGTTCATATAGCTTAGGTGGATCCACTAGCTAGCCCTATGCGGGCACATATTTTATGGGATAAGGTGGAATAGTTCATTACTTTGACATTATCACATAAGAGAGGTGCCATAGGCCTACCGACTCCAATTACATTCATTAACACATGAAAAGGTGCCTTGATCCTACCGATTCAAGGTCCATTTAGGAAAGCTCATTAACTCCTCTTGAAAGGGTGCCAGAGGCCTACCGGTTCAAGTATCATCATTAACCTTCATGGAAAGGTGCCATAAGCCTACTGATTCCAAGATTCATTAACATCATTATTGGAAGGGTGCCGCAAGCCTACCGATCCCAAGGTTTATTGTAAGCATGTGTGGAAGGATGCCACTAGCCGACCAATCCAAGGATTCAACAATCAACAATATAATCATTTATACAAGAAAAGGATGCATAAGCCCTACCAATTCAAGGTATACTTTATATTGAAGAATCCTTCATATTCTATCATCAACATTCATAAGTGTCAAATTGAGAAATGGCCTTTCAATAATAACACATTCACATTCAAGATGTGATACCCTTAGTTTCATTGAATTCTCATTCACACAATGTCATGATAACACTTCAATTTCACATACTATGCCTTCAAGGCCATGGTCCCAATGTACATAATAAGTAAACACCTCTACCTTTCAGGTGGATCAACATCAAGTTAACAATTCTAAATTAACAAGTAGCTTCTCATTTATTGCCTTTAAGGCCATAAACCTCACATACCAACACATCAACAATACATCATAAAATAAGCATGGGTAATGACATACTTCAACAATCTAAAGCCATTAAACAGGTTCTCTTCATATACATTCTTTATCAATCAACCCACTTCATAAAGGCATAAACTAGGAATAGAGAGAAATCATAGGTTCATGGAGTATTTTCATCTTAAATCATCAATATAACAACAATATAACCATAGTATGCCATTATAAACCTTTTAAAACCATTTGCTGAAAGAACCCATGAGATTGAGTAAAACCCTAGGTATTCATGAACTTGAAATCTTTAAAAGTTTACTTTGAAATTGACTCTAGGGTGAAACCTAACCCTAGATGAAGGGTTACCATACCTTTTCTAAGATTCCCTAAAACATTTGATAAATAAAGTTACTTGAATTTTCCCTAGCTCCCACTTCTTCTTCTTCCTTGAGTTAGAGAGAAATATATAGAGAGAAAGAACTTTGGGATTTGATTTAATTTGGGTGTTTTGAAAATAATGAGTTAAAGGAAAGTTTTAAGACCTAAAACTATTTATATAGATGATATAAACCATTTAAAAACAACCCCACTTAATAAAACCTTAAAACGAAATTACTTAAAAACCCCTCACTTGGGCAACCCCGTTACGGACCAAGGGAGACTCCACGGACCGTGAAGGGGGACCACGGCCCGTGAAGGTGCCCGTGGTCCCTAGGCAGTAGCTCCTCTTGAGTTGCCAACCTTCAACTGGCTAAGGTATCTCCACGGCCAACCCTACAGACGGTGGCAATGACCACTGGCCGTGGAGTGGCTCATGTTGTCGAGGCAAAACCTTGTCCTCAAGGCCTTGGTTCCCTCCTGGCCAAGTAACTTCCACGGACACTTCTACGGATTGTGGTCAAGTCCACTAACCGTGAAGTGGTTCATGAAGCCCTGGGGTAATGCTTAGCCAAGGTTGAAGCCTTGGCCTTTGGCTTAGGCCTTTTTTTCCTTGGCTTGGAACAAGCCCTTGCACCTTTAACTAACATACCAAAGGCCTTTTTAACATGGAGTCTAACATGTACTTGACATTGACTCACTAAACTCCTTAGCTTGGGACAACATTATACCACAAGAAACCTCATTGCCAACTCAACACCAAGTCATTAGGCTCTAGTTTGACCTATAATTTTCTGAGTCATTACAAGACCCAAGAGCACTTAAAGACAATAATGGTTGTCCTTAACAATGACCAGGCCAATGGTCCGTTGGTCACACCACAGACCATTAGAGACCACCCAAGTTTGGGCCTCCAACGACGGACCTATGTATTGTCCTTAGGTCCACCTACTGGTCACGCATCTCTGTCGTGGGTCCCAAGCTTTGGTCCTAAAATTTCCCTAAGTCTTGGAATCACCTACAAGACCTACTTTCGACTCGTGTATAGGAAAATAAACCATCCCACTGAACAATATACAAATACTGAAACTTTTTCATTTTTGGAAAACTTGGGTTAGCCGACCTACAGACCGTGCGTCAGACCACGGGTTGTTGGTGGCTCCATTGGTACTAGAACCAGATCCTAGATCCTGGAAAGCTACAACTTTTCATATTTTTGAATTTGTGTTGTTACAGGACAAAGGAGATTACTTCAGTAAAGGTGTAGTGGAAACATCATTTAGTTGGTTAGGCGTCTTGGAAGACGAAGTCAGATATGCATGCTAGATATTCTAAACTATTCGAGGCTTCAAGAAATTTATTTTGCTCTATGTTTGAGGATGAACATGGTGTTTAGTGGTGAACAGTGTAATGACCCAATCAGACATTTTTGGCAAGTTTCTTGAATTCACCATTTTGCCGCTCCCAATATTAATCCCAAGACTTTTTTATCGAGTTTTGAAAGTTAATTTCAAACTTTAAGTTTTAAGTTTAGAGTTTTTTTCAGTTTTCACTTTGAAAGGCTAATGTTAATAAAAGAGGTGTTTGGTCTATTTGGAGTTTTGAGTGTCGAATTAGAACTCCAACAATTCCATTTGTCCCGCAATGTGGAATTTGTGTCTATGAGAGTTGTTTGTTTCATATTCAGAGTCTTTTTAGGGATTTGAGGTTCTAATTTTTGGAATTATAGAAATTTAGCCTTTGGATTAAATTTGGGCAACATTTATTGTTCAGATGCTTTGATCAGAATTTCGAGAGTTTTGTTGGATTTGGTGGATGATTGTAGGCCTAGATGAGGTCTTGGTTGATTCTTTGAGAGGTCCCTGATTTGTTTTAGCCATTTAGGAATTGAGTTATTTTTTTTTGTTGTTTTCACAAATGCTGGGTCAAGGAAACCTCTAATTTGTATTTCGATGGAAGTCCAGAACATCAAGTATGATGGATTTTAATACATAGTTTGTATGCAAGGTTCCTAACAAATCATGTAGGTCCTTTCATCAATTTTTAGTTTGGCTGTTTTGCTAATTTCTGGTTATGGTACATGACCATCTTTGGTCATCGTGATCATGTTGCATTTTTTCAAGGTGCATCATGGCCACGATGGACAAATTTAATGAGTTTGACTGTCTAGCTCATCGCGATTGCATGACTCTGTTCACGATCTTGATGAGCATCTAAGACCTTAGAAGAGTGATTTTAAAAATTAGGCTTTCAACCCCATTTCACCACCATTTTTTAATTTTGAGAGCTTTGGTGTGGCGATTTGAACTAGGTTTTTGAGGAAAAAAAGTTGTGTCTCATTCCTTAATTCTCAATCCTTTATTATTGATAACACTCAACAACTACACTTCTTATGATTCAAAGTGTACGCAGTTGCTAGCAAGTATAAGCTAAACAGTGTGTTGGGGTCGATCCCATAAGGAGTGATATGAAAAATAATTCAAGTACGAAGTATCTAAGTGATCTAGTTTCTTGTAGAACAGATATAAATAACTTGTAACGTAATATAAATCGAGAAGTTTCAATTATCTATGTCAATAGAATTAGGTATCCAATTTTTAGCACAAACAAAAAGCACAATTTTTGAACAAGTATAAAGAGGGCCTTAGGAGTGTGCCAGCAATCAACTACACATTTCGCCTAATGGGTAATTAACAATTACATGAAATTGTTGAATCTCAATGGGCGAGATAGGTTCTAGCTATAATAGCCATTTTCAATCAGCTATTATTCTTGTAGTGAATTCCTTCAATCCTCAACAAGCTTAGCATTACCAAACAACCCATTTTCTTAACACAACCAACTTTACCAAGCTGGGGAGTAAAGCCGAATGCCAATTCAAGTATCAGTCATTTACTCTACTCTAAGCAACTTTTGCAAGCTAGCATCGAGTACTAAATTTGAAACTTTAGTTCATGAATTAAAACACGACCAAACAACTGAACCCATTTCAAATCAACAATAAAACTTGCAATTAATCAATACCCATAAGATAATATGCAGTTGATTACAAAGTCACACCCCTAAGGAAAGGGGTTAGTAACACAGAAGGAAGAGCAAGAAATAGTTACCAAAGTGATGTTCCATCTAATTGACAAAATCTCCAGAGGTTAATACGAAAATTATGACTAAAATCTTAAATACTCAGTGCCTAAGCTTAAAAACCTCTCCAAGACTTTTCAGTATTGTTGATGTATGTAAAAATATATAGACTCGGAAAATGATAGGGTGAACTAGAGACTTAACGTTCGGGTTATTGTGGCTTTAAGCTGATGTCTAGGAAATTTTATAACTAAAATGAGTAAAAAAGAAGCCTAGGGTTCAAGCAAAGCCCTAAGCTAGAAAAATAGAGTGAAGGAGACCTTGTTCTTTGATGGACCTAGTACGCGATAGGGTTGTTTGATCGCCCAAAGGGCTTGGCGAGTCGCCCTTGTGCCATTGGGATCTCCTAGTGGGTTGTCCTCATGACCTAGCTGCTGGAAATTTAGGTGAGCTAGGTCAGGGATTGCCTACCAGGTTCACGATTTGCCCATTGGTCCCCTATATCGCCTAATGAGCTACCTATTTAGGGAGCACACTGGAAAATTTGGCAAGCCAAGGGTCCACTTGGCGAGTTGCCTAGTGCCCTTGCCGAGCCATAAAGTTCGAAGGGCTAGGTAAGTCTGGTAAGGCATAAAATTTTAAGGGTCCTTAGTTCTTTTCCAGAGTTGAGTCCATATTATTTTATTCCTTTCCTAGTATGTATATAACCTTTTTAGACTTGAAATTCCTTCAATTAAGTCACTTTTCAAGAAAATCCAAATCAAATCAAATCAAATCAAAAGAGTTCTTATTCACAATATTTCTCTCTCTATGGTTCCCAAAGGAGAAGTAGAAGAAGTAGGAGCTAAAGTTGTGGATTCAAGGTGTGTCCTCCTCAAATTTCATGGGGATTCTTATGCAAGGTATGGTAGTCTTCATCCTTGACTTAGTTTCTTTCAAGGAGCAAATTTCAATGTTGATTTCAAATCCCCAATCTTTCCCCAAAAAACCTAGTTTTCAATCTTGGCATGGGTTCGACTCCAAACGAATGCTTTATTACATTGAATTATGAATGAATTGTGGTTTTAAAGATGAATTAAGATGATTTCCCCCTTGAACCCATTTCCCCCCCAAATTCTTAAGTAGTGAATAGAGATTGTGAATTGATTGATTATGCAAGTATGTTGATTGTTGATGTTTATTTTGGATTAGTTATTGAATCATGTCAATTTACATATCTATTATAGTATCTTAGATTTATGGGTTGATGTTGGTTCATAGACCTAAGGGGGAATTTCACCAAGGATTATGTATGATTATGATGTGAAGTATATATGTGTGTGATCTCAATGAAAGTTTTATGATCATGTTTAGAATGTAAGTCTGTTATGATTGAATGTTATTTCTCAATTAACACCTATGAATGATGAGGCTATATATATGAATGGTGATTCTCACATACATACACACTCATCAATGACTAATGAATAAAGTTTCTATGATTATGTTAACGATGATGGGTTAATTGAAAGGCTTTTCTCAATTGTACACTAATGAATGATAATGACATGTTGTGAAAGGACTTTCTCACAATATGGGATTCTTATTTGAAAGGCTATACTCACCTTTGAATCTATGAGTTATTTAATGAATGAATGTTGGGTTTGAGATGGATGCCCATTCAGAAGTAGGGTCGGGGTATCTAATAACAATCTCTTATCCCATAATGATGACTAATGTAATGTATGTTAAGTACTCCGTGGAAAATAATGCTAAGCATCGAGTGGATATAAATTGAGATGGATGCACATTCGGTTGTTGAGGTGGGGTATCTAGTAACAATCACTTGAGATGTATGTTCATCCATGAGTTGAGGTGGGGTATCTAGTAAAAATATCCATATCCCATAACTATCTGCCCATATAGGTCTAGCTAGTGGATCCACCTAAGCTAAAAATAATGGTCTTACCTTAGGCAAGTAGGAGTCCCTTATCCAGTGAGGGTGACACCGGGATTCCATGAATTGCTCACATGATATATGTCGGTTAAGACTTACCCCCACAAAGAATGTTAATGAATTATGGCTTCTCAAGAATGCACTACTTAGTGTGGATGGTAGTATGGGATGCCATCCATGCACTGCACAAGTAGGCTTCAAGAGTAGTCATGGGTTGTTCCTTTAAGTTATAACACCAAATGAAATGAATGTGCTCTTATGATGATGCTAATGAAGAATGTTGGTTTAATGTCTAATGAATGAAGGTGTTCTTAATGAAGATAAAGGGGAATGTTGACTTATGAATGCAATGTAATGATGCATGCTATACTTGGATTGTATTATGAGTCAATTCTTTGTCATGACTTATTAAGGAGTACTTAGTGTGAGTTGTAGTATGGGATGCTACTCATATATTGCACAAGTATGACATATGGTTGTCCTAGATGTTGGTCCTAATGTGTTGTTATGACTTATGTAATGTTTATGTCTCTTATGTATGAGTATTGTGTAAAGATGGAAATGATGAATGGTAAGTTCACTTTTGGTTGCCTTGAGGTGGTACTTGGTGTGGATGTTGGTATGTGACACTTTTCATACATTGCACGAAGTATAGCTTTAGGGTTACTTGAGGTGAAGGTGTAATGTGATGAAATGGGTTATATGTTGATGATGTCGCTAACGTGATGAAATGACTTGTATGTTGGTTATGTTTGTATATTATGCCTCTTATACTTATGTTCAAGAAGGTTTATCAAATTGGCATTAAAGCATTACTCTCAAAGAAAATGTCCGTTTTAAGCATGTTTTGCATGGCTATCATACTTAGTACTTAATTGTGCTAACCCATATTCTTTACTTTTATGAAGTGTAGGGATTGGTACTCGATTTGATACTCTCTAGTTGGAGCTTGGATTGAGATTCTTCCAAGGCTAAAGTGGTATGTCCTCATAGATCAAGGACAAGTGTTTAGATGTTTCTTTTCTTTCATCTAATATAGACAATTGTCAGTCTTTCGATTGTAAAGGGTTGTGACCCTACTTTAGTTTTCAAGATGTTGTTTTAGATGGTCATGTGAGACAATAGACTTACGCTATTTTTGAGTGTTTTAAATGAAGTTTTTGATAGTATGATTTTAATGAAGGTTTTAATTCAGTACCATTTTCCTTATATCGAATGTTATAAATACTATGAGGCTTGTATGAGACTTTTTAGAGTCTTATATGCCGTGTCGCTTTCGGGGTGTATGCTAGGGTCGTGACAAACATAGTATCAAAGCACAAGATTTTGGAATGGTTTTTAGGATCGATGTCTCACAAGCCACATCTAGTAGAGTCTTGTTCATCAGTGTGAATCGCAACACATCTATGAGGAGAGGCTATATGACGTAAGCGAGCTACACTTCTTTCATTATTCTTGAAGTCGTGCCATAGAGTCTAGATCTATAAATGTCCTTTTCCTAATCCTTCTCTTGTGTTTATAGGATATGAATACAAGAAGGATGCCCGCAAGAAGAGTGGAAGAGGAGAATGAGAATGAAGGAGTTCCTCCCCAAGGTCTTCAAGGTGACCAAGTTCCTCAAGGCAATCAAGTTCCGATTGATGCTCCGGCCATGACTAATGAAGAAATTAGGTTTCCTTTTCTAACCTTAGCCCAAGCCATGACGGACCAAGTTAACAGGGATGTGGGGCCTAGAATGAATGCTAATGAGAGTACTATGGCTTCCAGATTGAGGTACTTTGTGAGGATGAATCCTCCAAAATTTCTTGGTTTCGAGGTGGGAGAGGATCCCCAAGAGTTTTTGATGAGCTGTATAAGATAGTCAATGCTATGGGGTGAATTCTAGAGAAAAAGCATAACTTTCCTCTTACCAATTGAAGGATGTTTCCCAAGTTTGGTTCACTCAATGGAAAAGCAATAGGCCTATAGAATGAGAGGAGTTTAAGAAAGCTTTCCTTGGTAGGAACTTTCCCTGTGAGAAGAGGGAGGTTAAGGTGGAGGAATTTATCAACCTTAGGCAATGTAGCATGAGTGTGGAGGAGTATTCTTTGAAATTTACTCTATTTTCTAAGTATGCTCCATATTTGGTGTCTAACCCTAGGGATGAGATGAATTGATTTGTGACCGGTGAATCCGACCTAGTGAAGGAAGAGTGTCCTATGACAATGATCCATGATGACATGAACATTTCTAGGCTCATACTGTATGCTCAATCTGTAACGACTCGAGAGCACCTCCTAGTCGTTACCGGCGTATTCGACCTCTCGGAGGTCATATACAAGCCCTTAGCATTTGTCATAAAATTTATCATAGAAAAATAGCGGAAAATTTAAAACTTATTCATAATATAACACAAGACTTAAAAGTCACCTCATGTTAAACCTTTAATACAAAATCAGAGTACTACGTCTCAAGGTAGCCATCTTAAAACACGACTACAACACAAGAGGGAAATAGCCCTTACAATACAAAAGAAACTACTATCTAGTACATTGAACTTAAGGAAACTCTTTAACCTAAAGGTCCTTGAATATTTAAGGACACTTGGGGGATAGTAAGCTAAGCTCATCACTTGTAGAAAAGGCCCTTTAGCCACCACCACCTACACTTGGTGTAAAAAATATGAAGAAGAATGGTGTTAGTACAAGAATGCACTAAGTATGATAACCATGCAAAAACATGCTTTTAAAAGGGACATTTAGTTGGAGACCATGCATCATGACTTTTTAGAGAAACTTCAAGAACATTTAGTACAATAGGCACAATATAAACCACATACATAATCATACACACCGAAACCATTCATAATCGCACATAGAGCCACTTATAACATTTTAGGCACATTCAATGCATACAATACATTACCTTCCTCTTTATCTTAACTCCTTTCCTCAAGCAACCCTTAGGGAATACTTGGTGCAATGTATCACCTTAAGGTTACCAAGGGTGAACTTACATATAGCCTTCATCAATTCAACCACATATATTCATAGAGTCATAAGCACACCATAAGGCATAGTCTTCACATAGGAACCATCACCTAAGACAACCCCCAAGTCACACTAGTGCAATGTGCAAGTAGCATTCCATAATACTACTCCCACCAAGTGTTCCTAGGATGCCACCATAGACTAGGCACATCATATTCAACAAGTTATAACATCTTCATTTAACATTAGACATAAGACCAACATACTTCATAACATCATATAAAGACTCATTCATTTACTACATCATTAGTCATAACCCATTTAGTTCATATCATAGGTAAGCCACCCTCACAACTCCTTCACAAGCTCACTTGTACAATGTACACATGGAGTCCCATACCCCCACATATACTAAGCAAACCCATTAAGAAGTCATAAGTGTAATTAACATGCATAATCATACTTCATGTCTTGACATAAGTAAATTCAACCTTAACATGCTTTCATATTAACATACGTAGATCATAGTCTTCATTACATAAAGAGCCTATTCATAACCTCCCTTAGAGTCCACTTGTGCAATGCATAAGTAGGGTCCATAGTCCTACCTACACTAAGTAACTCTTTAAGAAATCATGACTAGAATTCATAATCTTATCTTAGTTCATTTCTTAACTTTCGGGAGACATTGTCATAACCAACATAGACCATGTGAGCTTCATGGAATCCGGTGTTCTACTCCCACACCGAAAAGAGAGGGTACTACTTGCCAAGGTAGGACCTACATACATAATAGCTATCTAGTGGATCCACTAAGCTAAGACCTATGGGGGCACGTAGTTCTGGAACAAGGAGATTGCTACTAGAAACCTTGACTTTCTAGGCATGGAGGTTTTCATCTCATGAGACAACATCTATGTTGGGAACCCGGACTTGCTAAAAGTGAAGGTTCTCTTGTGGGAAGCCGGACTTGCTAAATGTGAAGCCCCCACTCTCATTTTTCATGTTCACTCGGTGCTAAGCACCAACTCCCTTTTTAAACATCTTTAAGCCTTTTTATTTAACATTAGTTCATAAAGTAGGCTTTAGGGACTTAATCCCTTATATCATATAGCTCAAAGGTTTCTAAAATTAGAATGACCTTTCATCATAGAATCTACATTATGTGAGAATGACCTTTCACATAATCATACCATAGTCATAGCATAGTCTAGTTTAGAGTACAATTGAGAAAACCTTTAAAGAGACTCACGTTCACTAGATTATCATAAACTTTATTCATTCATTCATGTGTGTATGTGTGTACATATGTGAGAAAGCCTTTCACATAAACACCTTTATGCAACACATATGCATACCTTGATAATCATACACTTTGCATGCATAATAAGATGTAAGGGTGCATATAAGAGTTAACCTTTCAATAGACACCATAACACATCATAATCGTAGTTATATATGTAGAGTGTGTGTGCGCGCATATTTGTCCTCATAGTGACATAATAGCAACAACATTGATATAGAGTGCACTTCCCTTCAAGGGATCACAACACATTCACAATGTCCCCAAATCATGAGCAATTCACATATAAAGCCTTTAGGGATTATAGACCATACACCCACACTTCATCATAGGAGACAAGGACACATTCAACATTAAATAGGTACTCCTAACATATATATGATCACACATTCATATAGGAGTCATATAGGTAGGGGTCATTCCACAATAGTACTTAACATAATCAATCATGTAAACCACACCTTATCCCTAACATTATCATTCACATTATACTCCTCATCATCAACGCAGTTTAAACATCATGCTAGCATTGAGGATTTCATACATAACCTTCATAGCACTATTTCATAAACATATGCATCATAATCATCAATTCACTTCACATCTATTGCCTTCAAGATCATGATCTCAACATGCATAGATAGACAAGAAGTAAACACTGCCACTATTAGTAGACCAAACCACACAACATCAATTCTTATACTATAGACTAGAAGTTAGGTCAACTTACCAATTCTCTAAGCCATGATCACCATGGATCAATCCTCAACAATTCATAATCAATTGACATAGATAGAAATAGGAATTAACAATGTATTTCAATAAGATAAACATAATCTAAGTACAATTCTATAAACAAAGGGATCAACCCATAACTTTGCTCATAAGGCCATAATTCTCAACTCATCAATATACCAACAATTCAACATGAATAATTATAGATAATCATAGGAAACATCAATACAATCTAATCTAAACATAGTTTCACCAATAGAGAACATATTCACAAAGACCCACATCATAGGCCAATTTTCAAGAATTTGGGGATCATAGTTTCTTTAAGAATTCCTTTGAAAATTATAAAACATTAATTCCACATTAATTCATCAATAGAATTATTAAGAAAATCATTTGACAAGGGACCCATGTTTAGATTGAGAATTGGGAATTTTGGTCTTCGAATTACTTTTAAAAATCTTTGATAGAACTCCTTGAATGAGAGGTTATTCAAGAATCAAGAGTTACCATACCTTAATTATTTAATACCCATGAGATTGAAGAAGAAATCAGTTGAAAACCCATCTTCTAGCTTGAGTTTTATCAAGTTCTTCAATGGAGTTTTTGAGATAATCTATTTTTGAGAAGGAAGGGTCAATTTGAAGAATGGGGTCTAATTCTAGGATTTGGGGTTTTAACCAACTTAAAATATCCTAAAATATGTAAAATAACCATTTATAATAATTCCCCAAAGTACCCAAACCACCCCTTACTTAGTTGGACTTTTTAAACAAGTTAAACTTGAGTTTTATTTTCGCAAATTTCATCGGGGAAGGAGTCCGCGACGCGAAGGTGTTCCCACAAGTATCTGGAAATTAAATTTTGAGACAGTAGAGTCCGCGACATGTCTGCGACGTGGACCAAAAATTTTGCCTATGGTGGAGCTAGTCCGACATGCTCCGTCCATGAGCATTTTCAATCTGCCTTGGCAGTTTGTTTGGCCAAGGGTTGGGGCCCTCCTCGGGAACCCTTATGGTGGTCTCAGGGTGTCTTACCCAGACGTTTTGACCCTAAAAACATTTCTTAAGACACTAGGGTCACCTCCACTGATTTTAAACTCCAAACAACACATAAAAACATGAACAACATACTAGAACACACCAACACGCAAAAGACTAGTTTCCGAACGTCTTGGTCGTCCCTTGGCGTTTGACTTCCAAACTCTTTAAAGCTGACTAAAAAGGCTATTCTTAATTATTTTAACAAGTTATTAATGCATAAAACCCATGTGAGGCTCTACTTTATCCTACTTCATTTTGAGGGTTGTTACACAATCTATTGAGGAGTCCAAACTTTATAGAAAGAGTAGGGAGATGAAGAGGTCTAGGTCCGATGAACAAAGTCACGCAAGGTCTAAAAAGAGGGTTTCCAACCAAGATTCCCCAATGATAGGGTGTCTAACCCTAAATCTCAAGGAGGGAATGGAAGGGGTTCTTCTTTTGAGAGGTCTAGATATGCCAAGTGTGGGAAGCAACATTTGGGTAAGTGCCTTGCCAGCATGGATGGTTGATTTGGGTGTGGAAGGAAGTGTTATAACATGAAAAATTACCCAACACTCTCGGCAAAAGGAAGGGATGTTAAGAAATCTTCTCTTGATGGTCCGGATCCTAATGCTCCAAGGAAAAATTGCTTCTATGTGCTTCAAGCTAACAAGGAAAAAGGAGCTCATTCGGATGAAGGCACCGGTATGTGTTAGTTCCTTATAGTTGTGAATGTCTTGTTAAGGTTTATATGTTGTTTCCATTTTAACCTTAGTTGGGTTTACTCCTCAGTGGGGTATAGTATGTTGAATAGTAAGATTGTTGAGAGTTTTGATATCCTTATCTCTTTCTTTCTATTCCTATTCAACCTTGACACCAAGAGTTCCTTGTAGCTTGTTTCATGTTTTGGAGTCATGTGTGATTATGTGTTTCCATGGTCTTCTTAAGTTATGCATGTTCTTAATGAGTTTAGACAATTTTGGGGGGAGGTCCATTTTATTCATAGATTCGTTCATAATACATTTTTTCTAAAGGTACTAATCTGATAATTTCTTTTATATTTTCCAATATATATTCTATATATTCTATGTTGTGTGTTTGTTGAAATATTTCTATATTTTCTTTTATTAAATTACTTAGTATGGTAATATCTGTTATAGTTTGTTGTTTTATTGTTTCTATTTCTTTTTTCCTATCTATTTCTTCATTTTCTTTAGTTATTCGTACCATTGCAGTTAAACTATCTTCTAATCTTACTGTTTCTTTTTCTACCATTAAATGTAAATCATCACCTATCTTTTTATATCTCCTTCCTAGGTTTGAAAATATTATCTTTATTTTTAATCCTTCCGGATTTTCGTAAGTTTTTTCTTCTATAGCAAATTCTTCCTTATTCATTTTAAATTATATTTTAACTTATACTCTATAGTTTGTATTTCATGTTCTAGTGTAAATATCCTTTTTCTTTGTGCTAGTATATATATAATAAGATTTATTGGATATTCTACTCGATTTTCGTTGAGGTTGGGATGTTTCTGTTTTATCTATATTTTTCATTCTTTTTGATGTACTTATTCGATCACTTACTATTTCTAAATCTTCCTCTATATCGATTTCTTTATAACTATAATCATTATTATCTATGCATCGGTTACAATTTGCTCAAAGGGGTCTTCTATTTTTATCTTGTTTATCTTATTTTTGGGTGTTATTTTATGTTTTTGTGGTTAGTACGTATAGGTTTTTCAAATGAAGCCGTGAATATTTTGCCGCCGGGCTAACTCTATTCCCGACATCTTCCAATATAGTACTAATGATTTATCTATATTTTTATCATCTATTGCTACTCGAATAATTTGCACTAATTATGAATTTAAATTTTGGTATATCGATTTTTTTACGGCACTTATTATACTTCTTTCTATTGGCTCTATTATCCTATCATCTTCGCTAAATATATTTCTATTGGTGTATCTATTCCTTCTCTAAAGCAGGCTTTTATTAATATCTGTACCTCCTAAGTGTACGTATTTTATAGGTCTTTAGCTTTAATTGCTTGTATTTCTTTATTTATTATTCGTTTATTTATTATAGGTATTCTTGCTTTTCCTTTAGCGTATTTACAATCTATTATATGTTCTTTTTGGCTTACTACATAGTATTCTTCTTTTTGTCTTTTAAAAATATTTCTTATTAGGGGGTAACTTAAATATTTTTTCTACACTCGAGATCTAATTCTTTTTCTTTTTATTTGTTCAAATATATTAACATCAAATATTACTTTTTGTTCGTAGATTCTTCATTTGTATATTCTTCTTTTATTATTTGTACATCTTTGTCAGTCATAATAATTATTATCTTCTTCTATTTCATTTTCAGGAGTTGTTCGTGTTCAAGTTCGTTCATCGAATTCATATACTATCATCACTATCTGGTTATAATCTATATGATCTAATTGTGTATATATTTCATCATTAATTATTATTTCGGATATTTGTTTTCTTTTGGATCTCTAGGTAATTTACAATCTTTAGCTAAATGTCCTAATTTTCCGCAATTATAACATGTACATTCTTATTTTTTTCTTGGCCTAAAGGGTCTTTTTTTCTTTAGTGTTCTTTATATAATATCTTCTTCGTGGTTTCTTATATTTATATTGGGATTTAAATTTTTAAATTTTCCGGCTTTCTATTTTTCTTTTATATTAGTTATCATTACATCCAAATTGAGGTGCTATTCTATCTTTACAACAAGCTAGATTTTTTGTTATTGATTTTCCATTTTTATGTCTTCTATATTTTTCACATATTTGAATACCATTTTTGTAAATATCTCATTCGTGCTCTAGTGTATCTTGCAATCCCGCACTATTCCGAGTCTTTTATTATTTTAGAACTAAATGGTTCTCGTAATTTTGTAAAATACAACTTTCTTATCTCTTGTGCTTCTATTGGTTCATATGTTCCTTTATAGTAATATTCTCTAAATGCATGTATATTCATCTATAACACTATACTAGCTAATTTTAACATTAAAAGAAAAAGGCTAAATTCATTTCTTATAGCAAGTTCATATTTGTTTAGATATCAATGGGAGGTGTATGAAATACAAACTATAGAGTATAAGTTAAAATATAATTTAAAATGAATAAGGAAGAATTTGCTATAGAAGAAAAACTTACGAAAATAGGAAGGATTAAAAATAAAGATAATATTTTCAAACCTAGGAAGGAGATATAAAAAGATAGGTGGAAAAACAGTTACATAGAAATTTAATGTTAAAATTAGCTATATGTAATATGTGTTACATAGATGAATATACATGCGCATTTAGAGAATATTACTATAAAGGAACATATGAACCAATAGAAGCACAAGAGATAAGAAAGTTGTATTTTACAAAATTACCAGAACCATTTAGTTCTAAAATAATAAAAGACTGGAATAGTGCAGGATTGCAAGATACACTAGGAGCACGAATGAGATATTTACAAAAATGGTATTCTGAAATATGTGAAAAGGATGCCTAAGACTACCAATTCAAAAGATCTCATTCAACATTACATTATAGAACCCTTCACATTCCATCATCAACATTCATGTGTGTTAATAGAGAGATAATATTCAATCCTAACACAATTAGCTTCTAGACAAGATCATAATTCATTCATTGAGATCACACACATGCTTCACATCACATTCATATATACAACATCATGATAATACTTCAATTACTCACACTATTCCTTCAAGACCATGATCACAACATACATAGGAAGTAAACACCTCTACCTTTCAAGTGGATCAACAATTCAATCACAATCCTAATACATCAAGTAATTAGGTCAAACTTGCCCTTTCAAGGCTATGATCACAAATCCTCAATTCACCAACAATTCACCATAACTAGTCATAGATGATGATACAATTCAATAATGTAAATCAATCTAAGCATAAATCCACCATCATTCATTCATAATCAATAGACCCACTTCATAAGTCACAATTTAGAAATTGAGAGAAATCTTAGGTTAATAGAATAAATTCATCTTAAATCATCAATTAAACATCAATATAATCATAGTTTATCATTTGAAAATGTTTGATGCAAGAACCCATGAGATTGAGTAAAACCTAGGGCTTTTCATGAACTTGAAATCAGTTTGAAACTTCTTTGAAATTGACTCTAGGGTGAAAGCTCACACTAGATGAAGGATAACCATACCTTATACTTGAAGAATCCCACGAAATTGAAGAAGAAACATCTTGAAATCCCCAACCCTAGCTTGATCTTGACCTTGATCTCCAATGGAGTTTCTAGAGAGAACTTTTTAGGAGGGAAGGGTTTTGATTTGAGAGGTGAAATCTAAATGAGCGTTTCAATGTTTTAATACTCTTAAAATATGTTAATACACCTAAAATAACCGTCCATGCAGTTTAAAATACTTGGGGTGAATTTACCAATTCACCCCTCATTTGGTCGTGTCACTTGACAACAAGTAGGTGTGAACCACGAGACCTAGACTCACGGACTGTGAGTCCATTCACGAACCATATTGTTGGTCCATGGTCTGGGTCTATGGCTTGGTTTGGAGGGTCCTGACCTACGGAGGCCATCCACGGGGCATGGACCCCTTCCGTAGGTCACCCAATTTTGGCCAACTTAATGGTTTCGTTGGGGTCTTGGGGGTTTAGACTTAGGATCCTCCTTAAGGACCCTTAGGGTGGTCCTTAAGAAGTTGTACCTTGACATCTAACCCCTAAACACCTCAACCATGGCTCGGGACAACATACAACACCATCAAATTATCACGACCCAAGGGTACCCTTTAGACGTAAACATAGTGTAGTCAACCCCAAAGGGGTCTCATACAAGCCCTAGCATCATCATAACATAAGAAAGTAGAAATAATGTGTAACAACTCAGAAAATGATAGGTTCAACTAGAGCCTTAACGTTTGGGTTAGTGTGACTTTAGGTTGATATCAATGCTGTTTTGAAACCTAGATGGAGCAAGGTAGAAACCTAGGGTGCAAGAAAGGGCCTATACTACCAAGATAGGGTGGTTCAAACCTTGTTACTTGATGGAGCCTTTTGGCGATGGGTTGCTTGATCGCCTAAAGGGTTGGGCGAGTCTCCCTTATGATCTTTTGATCACCTAAGGGATTGCCCTCTTAACCTTAGTTCTAGAACAATGGGTGAACTAAGTGAAGCTCACCAGTCTGGTTGGGGGATCGCCCATTGCTCCCCCTACATCGCTTAGTTCACTGCCCATTTGTCCAAGATGCTGGACCAAAAGGCTAGCTAAAAGGTAGCTCACCTACGTGGTTGGCGTGTCACCCTTTGGCACCCCTCCATCGCCCAATGACCAGCCCTTTTAATGAGCTCACTGGAACAAAGGGTGAGCCAAGGGTGCACTTGGCAAGTCGCCTAGTGCACTTGGCGAGCCCAAGGTTCCAAAGGGAGAGCTTAGACGGGCAAGGGGCAGATATCAAAGTTACAACTTATACGGTCAACTTCAAATGAAAATATATATTAGGTCAAAACGAATTAGGTAGGCCATTACCTATCCAATTAAAGGTCTCTGAGTCCTCTTTCCAACGCCACCAAGTTTTCCTAATTTCGATATCAGGGTTAAAAGTTATGCCTGAATCAGTGAAGCACTGTTAGATTGGGAAATGAAATGGGCAAGCCAAGGGCCATTAGGCGAGTCGCCTAGTGCCCTTGGTGAGCCATGAGGTTCAAAGGGCGAGCATATATGGGGTTGGTGCAAACTTTTAAGTTTAAACTTGATGGGTCCTTAGTTCCTTTCCAAAGTTGAGTGCACATTATTTTATTCCTTCCCTAGCAACTATAAGACACTTTTAGACTTGAATTCCTTTAATTAAGTAACTTTTCAAGAAGACCCAAATCAAATCAAAAGAGCTTCTCCTCTCCAATATAGACTCTCTAAACTCAAGGAGGAAGAAAAAGCCATTGGAGCTAGAGTTAGGTGATTTCAAGGAGTTTCTTCCCCAAATTTCTTGGAGATTCATAATTGAGGTATGAGAGTTCTTCATTCTTGGTTAGCTATCACCAAGAAGCCCCTTCAACTATGTTTTCAAATTCCCCAAATCTAGGGTTTTCAAATCTAGTCATGGGTCTTCTTCCAAAACGAATTCAATTGTTTAATTATGATTTATTATGATTTTTTAGGATGATTTATGGTAGGATTAATGGATTATTGATGTATTTTGATGAAAATCTCCCTTAGACCCATGATGTTTCCCTTTCTTCCTAAATTGTGAACTAAGGTGTGACTTGATTGATTATGGAAACTTAATAATCGATTTTGTTTATGTTTATTATGTTGTTGAGTCATGATATTTCTCTATCTAGAATGATAATTATAGAAGTTAGGGTTGATCTTTATTCTTAGCCTTGAAATGTAATTTGCTAGGGTTGTCTATATTGATGAATATTGTATATGAACTTTTTAATCCACTTGAAAGGTGGAGGTGTTTAATTATGATTTAATTTCATGATCTAAGTGTGATTGTACATATATTCTTGATTAACCTAAGATTCTAGGGTTATGTTATGAAAGATGCAAACTGAGGGTTTAAATGTGACCTTCCTAGAATGATGAATTTCTTCATGTAATGCCTTAGATTAGACCACCTAGACTTGAATTGGTTTAGACTAATGCTTCTAAACATAAATTAACTTGGTCATGATAGTATGCATGTTTGTGAATTCTTGAAGTATAATGTGCCAATCATGATGTGATTAATGTGTTGATGAGTTGTTGGATCATGGTATTCCCTTATCTATTGTGCTAATGCTATATGTTGGGATGAGTTGATCCATATCCCTTGAAGGGCACATTGTGAAGGTTTGTGCATATGAATGAAAGATGTGTATAAACTATTTATTCACTTAGAAGGTATTAAAATCTCCTATGACTAATATGAAAAGTTGGTATTGTTGAAAGGCAGTTCTTCCCTTACCCTTACACTTGAGATTATATGTATTGTCTAGTATAAGGATATTGTTGTTGTTGGGTTATTGCAAGGACAATTACACACACATACATTTCATGCATAAACATGATTATGATGTAATCAAGTGGTGTTATTTGAAAGTATAGTTCTCATATGCACAAAATACACATTAGTATGCATGAAATGTACATGAACATGTTGATCCTATTGTGTTGATTGAAAGTACACTCTCATGAGAACACATGATCTTGGTGTGAAAGACATTCTCACATACTAATTATGATTCCAAGGTTGAAAGTACATTTTCACCAGTAATGAATCTAATAGCTATTTTGATGAATTATTTTGAATGAAGGATAAAGTATTCCTTCACACATGTAGATACAATTAAAATACTATTAATGTATAATTTGAGAAATTATGCTTAGCACCGAGTGGATATGGACAATGAGGTAAAGGCCCCTCCGCCAATGCAATAGGGCGGGTCATCAAAGTGATACTCATGATATGAAAGCCCCTCTGCCAATGAAATAGGGCGGGTTTCTAGAAGAAATCTCCCTACCCCATAAACTATGTTCCCACATAGGTATTTAGCTAGTGGATCCACCTTATAGCTATACTGTTAGTTCTACCTTAGGCAAGTAGGACACCTTCTTTCGATGTGGGGTTACATGACACCGGATTCTATGTAGCTCACATGGTCTATGTTGGTTATGATAACTTTTCCCTAAATAATAAAGATAATGAATGAGACATGAACTATACTATGACTTCTTGATGAGTTTACTTAGTAGGAGCGGGGGTATGGGACTTCACTTCCACATTGCACAAGTAGACTTAGTAGAATGTCATGGAATGGTTCCTTTGCATTATGATGAGATTTGAAGGCATGCATGTATATTGAATGGATGGTTGTTATGAATGACTTTCCTTATAATTCAAGTAATGTACATGACTATTTTCTTTATTTGTGACCATTGATTATAATGAGGTCTAAAGATTAAATGCATGACTAAGGTAGCTCCAAAGGAATACTTAGTGGGGTTAGTATTATGGGATGCTAATCACACATTGCACAAGTGCTCTTTCGGGGTTACTAAGGTAATGGCTTCACTATGAAATCAGTATGAATGTCATATTGGCTTGTGTTGTACATTGTAAATGCATGTTAGTTACCATACATTGCACAAGTGCTTTAGAGGTTGCTTATGTGATGATTACTTCAAGATGTGATGGTCTTGATATTTAACCTTGTATTCTTGTATAATTGGAGGCTATGTATTGTGAAGATTGGGATGTGTATTACATTGATGTTGGAGACTATGCTTGTTATTATAATGATATATCTCATGTTATAATGACATATATGTGAGTTGCCTCATTGGTTGCATTCTCCAACTATTTCAAAGACGATGTTCAAAAATGACATAAAGCATGATTTCAAATGAAATGTCCCTTTCGCATGCATGTTTTAATTTTTTTGTGTATGGCTTCCATACTTAGTACGTTTTCGTGTTAACCCCTTCTTTCTACATTTTCACTAAGTGTAGGCTTTGGAGATATTGGATTTCATCCTCGTGGCTAGGTTCATAGGAGATCCAGAAGAAGAAGATTGGTGAGTCCTCATCGTATTCGAGGGCTCAACCATAGGTCCTTTATTGTCTTTCTACTATGTTTTAGACTTTTGTTATAAGGGCCGTGTCCCTAAGTTTGTATCTTCAAGAGTTTATTCCAAGTATTATAGATGGTTTTAGACATAGTGTCATAGATACTCTTTCATTTTATTAAGATACTTCGATTGTAAAGAAAAGTTTTAAAGTTCCGCATTATTTTCCTATGGTTTAATGTTAATGAATGCTATGAGGTTTGTATGCGACCCTTTTGGGGTCAATTACGCTGTGTTACTTCTAGGGGGTAACCCCAGGTCGTGACATAATGCAGAAAAATTAAAACTTTACAATCGAAGTACAAACTTAATTTTCACAAAAGGAAAATAGTAGGAATCTAGACTCTTAGTCTCATACACCATCTAAGTACAATAGAGAATCCCAAATAGGGTCAATAGCCAGTTAGACATCATAGTCTCATAGAAGGAAGTACATAGAAAATTTACAAAGTCTATTACAAAAAGAAAGAACATAAAGTGGCATCAAATTCTTGTCTTCGGATCTTGAGGACCTACCACAAGTCTTGGAGAAGTCTATTCCAAGTCTTCTTCAAAGTAGGGAGTGGAAGTCCTAGCCGGAACCTACACTCATAAGATGTAGAAGGGAAAAAGGGGTTAGCACATAATATGTACTAAGTATGGACATATGCATAAAAACCTTAAAACATGCAAAAAGGACATTTTTATAAAAGATAAGAATTTATGAGGTTTCGAAACCAACTTGCCTCATCAACATAAGATTCAAGTCAATATCACAATTATATTCACAATATAGTAAATACATGACCATAGCGTAGCCCTAAGGTCCACTTGTACCATGTATGGTTGGCATCCCATAATACTAACCTTACTAAGCATCCCTTAGGAACTACCTTGGTCACACATATTACTTTTAGACTTCATCACATTCAATAATCATAAGTATAACATTAGTCAAGTATAACATTTGAATATAAGGAAAAGTCATTCATAGCAACTATCCATTCAATATACATGCATGCATTCATGTCTCAACATAGTAATGAGAACCATCTATATCATCCTACCAAGTTTACTAGTGCAATGTAAAAGTGAAGTCACATACCCCGAATACTACCTAGCAACCTTACTAAGAAGTTATAGAGTTGTTCATACTTCATCCATTATCTCATTATCTAGGGAAAAACAACCATAACAGACATAGACCATGAGAGCTACATGGAATTCGGTGTCTAAACCCCAAACCGAAAAGAGGCTTTCTACTTGCCTAAGGTAGAACTAAGTATATCGCTATAAGGTGGATCCACTAGCTAAGTCCTATGTTGGCACATAGTTATGGGATAGGGAGATTGCTTCTAGAAACTCTACCTCTTGAATTTACTAAGATATCCCAACTTCTTGCATTAACGGGAGGGTCTTTTCCTCATTGGCCATATCCACTCGGTGCTTAGTATTATTTCCCAAATTATTATCATTAGTCTTTCCATTGTATCTACATGTGTGAAGGATTGTTCAACCCTTCATTCAATACAATTCAATAAGTAGCTCATATATTCATTAAGGTGAGAATGCACTTTCAACCTAGAATAAACATTAGTATGTAAGTAGAGCTTTCACATTAACATTCATTGTGTCTTCATGAGAACTATTATTTAAATCAACACAATACATTAACATCATTCTAAGAAATTTATGCTACTTCATATGTAGGGGATAAGGGAAGAAAGACCATTCACCAATACCTCATTTTGCACCATTGTCATAGAACCTTTACCCTTCAAGTAAATCCCAAGTTCATATACAACATTCCTCAATATGTACATAAGCATAGAAGTTTACCCCTTTCAAGGTCATGAATCAAATATCACAATTACACCTAAAGATACTACAATAGGCATGAGGAAACAAGATTCAACAAATAAATAATCATAGATACAATTCATAGTAATCATGTTGCATCAATACCTTCACTAGCATTCATGAAATTGGGGCCATGGGGTGCACATGGGTTCATGTGTATTTTCACAATAGAAATCACCAATTAACATCAATTCATCCATGATATAAGTCAAATAACATAATGAAAAAGTTTTTAGGATGAACCCATGACTAGAATAGAAACCCTAGTTTTTAGTCAAGCTACCAATTTCGAAATAAGAGTTTTGAAGGGCTTCATGAAGAAATTAATCCATGAATCAAGATCCCCATACCTTAATAGAAGCCTTGCCCACGAATTGGAGTGAAAATCTTGGAGCTTGAACCCTAATCTTCAAGTTCTTGGTGTTCTTCAATGGAGGAACTTCTAGAGAGAGAAATATTGAAAGGATTTAGGTCTTCTTTTATTTCTTTTAATAGTGATTAAAAAGGGAGAATTTGACTCTAATTTTTTTTTATATTTGGTAGGAAAAGAGTAGAAAGTGTTGGTTTAAGTTTAGGAAAGATTTACTAAAAGACCCTTCATTAAACTCCAAATTCTAGCCTTCCCACACTGAAGATCGCCCATTGGCACCCTTTGGCTCGCCAAGGAACTTAGGCGACTCGCCTAATGCACCTCAGTCTCGCCCAAAGTTACAGTGAGCTCCATAAATTGGCAGCTCACTTAGGCGATGGGGAGGGGCAATGGGCGAATCACCAACCCATTAGGAGACCCTCAGCCCATCTCGCCCTTTGTTACAGTAGCTAGGACTAGTGAGGAGGCTGTCCATTAGGCGATAAGAGCCCTTTGGCGCATTGCCAAGGCTTATGGGCGAAGCTACTTCCCATCGCCGAATGGTCTTGAGGTACAATTGTTTTTCCTTCATTTTTTCTTAGGTAGTTTAAGGTCCTAGACTTCACCCTAGACTCCTCCCTTAACCATTTAAGCTCTAAGACAACTTAGTAGTTGCTTTAAGGTTACTCTAACCCACACAATGAGGCTCTAGTTTATCCTACCATTTTCCTGGGTATTACACAAATCTCATGACAAATACAAACGCACACAAGTTAGGCTCTAGTTTCACTAGTTAGTTTTTAGGGTCGTTACAATGATGTTTGATGTAATCAAAGACACAACTTCCAATACAAGTGTCAATGATCGTGTGTAGTAATATAACCCAACCGAATGGGTTGGGGTCGATTCCCAAGGGAGAGGTTAGTAGTCGAGAATTAAGTAGAAAAGTAAAATTATGTTCTAATCAATCATAGCTATAGACATTAACGAGTAAAAACATAATAAGTTCGAGAAATGACACGAATGTCAATTATCAAAAAGGAGGTTTGTATTAAACTAAGAAACAAAAATAGCAAAAATATAGAGATGCGGATTGGGGAGACGAGATTCTTGGGATATCAAAAGGAATATGGGCTCAAATAAATAATTGGGTACATGCTATTGATAGTAAATTACTATAAATTTGTAACTAAGCTAGACTTTAGTAGGGGTAAATTCTTTCTCGAGTAACTTACCCCGAATCTAATCAGTTTCTCTCGAACACCGATAACCCGCAATTATACCTAGCCTTCGCCTTATCCCATTCACTCTCTCGAGTTGACTGTGTGGGAGAAGGTCTAGGATTCACTCTCAAGTTGAACCCACACTCAATAACCAACAGCTATCAATTTAGTAGTTTTGGTCTTAAGACCTCTCTCTCGAGCAAGCCAAAGACACGAAGATGAAATCATATTTGCAACTACAATTTCATTAAGTTCATACACAACTACCGAACGAAATCACACTTAAACAGCAAAGTAGCTATTAATTAGCAAGACCCAACAGTAAATTCAACCCATATTCATATAATCACACCCCAAGAATTAGGGTTTTAGCTAGACATGAAAAATAGATAGAAATTGATACCAATAAGTGTTTCCATCAAATGGGTACAATAAATAATGTCTTTAAACACATCAAGGATGAAGATTCTTCAAGACCCACTTCCAATTTCTTGGAATTGAAAACCTTCAAAATCTTCAAAGCTTAAGAACAATGTCTCACAAAAACTCTAAGAACTCAAAACTAAAATATTCTAAAAATTAGTAAAAATTCGCTACAACTTGAAACTAAGCTACATATTTTAATGGGAATTTATAGTTTCCAAATATTTGTGTTGCAAAGGACCACTAAGCGCAGTTAGTCGGGATCACCGATGCACTCAGCAATCCGCCCTTTGGTCTGATTCATTGACTTTTAGCTTTTGCCTTCCGCATCTTTGCATTTTGAATCATTGGGTGATATGGTGTTGCTTCGCGGAACTGTTCGGCGACACACCGACTGCTCCCTTTCATCACCATCTTT
Source organism: Solanum commersonii (assembly GCA_029007595.1). Lineage (NCBI taxonomy): Eukaryota > Viridiplantae > Streptophyta > Magnoliopsida > Solanales > Solanaceae > Solanum > Solanum commersonii. Next base: position 245,266 of record JAJTWQ010000257.1, read on the forward strand.
TCCTTCAGGGCTAAGCACATTGGAACTTTGGGTGAGGTTAAGGACATACGGCGACTTGCCTAATGTATTACGTGATCCTCAAGCCTTCTTTTCTTCGTTCTTTTCAGCTGTTGTGTTCCATTTTGCTCCATAGTGTCCATGCTTTGTCTGTAACTTCAAATACCTGAAACTCAAGGATTTACATTAGTTTTTGAGACAAAATATAAATTTGAGGACACTAAATTCATTAAAATAAAGCCCTAAATAAGTCCAAATCGTGGACTCATCAACACCCCCAACTTAAACTTTTGCTTGTCCTCAAGTAAAACTCAAGTTCAGCAATTCAAAAAGGATGTCTCAAGCAGTGCTACACAAGACTCAATCATGAATGTACAGTCAAGACTCTACTTATTCATGCAAGGATCAATTGTGTACTCAAAGACTCAAGTAGTGACACACCATTTATAAAAGATTCTCAAACTCACAATACTTGCTTCAAATGCAAGTTCATGCTCAATTAAGGTATTAAAATGCCCTCACACAAAAAATGATTCCATATTCCCACACAATGGTTCAATCATTTAAAGCTCTGGAATCAAGATCAACACTCACACTCACAAAGAAGAACACAATGCATACTTTCACCTGTAGGTTTGCCCATATTTTCCAATTGACAATTGCTTCACCTCACTCAAGATCAAAAAGGTTTTTTCAAAGCTTGCAATGTGGCTGAGTGCAAAGGTATGGTCATTTAGGCTCAGTGACTTTTTTCCTCATGAAATGTGGTGCTCACAACACTTCTTTTCCTCTTCTTTCATCATTTTCTTCGGTGCTAATAAGTCATCCCATTATTCACTTTCCATGGATTGTTCAGAACCCCATTCCTTTTTGCATTTTCATAACTTTATTCCATGACTTTTTCTTTTTCATTATGTTGTTCTCTTTTTATATATATATGGAGCGGTTCCATTTTTCTCAACACCATGGGTTAAAGGGGACTTTTCTAGCACTTCTTGACTTGCCTTCTCTTTTCACCACACCCCCAACTTAAGCTTTTGGCCTAAGTTGGCTATTCAATCAACCACAAATCAAGAGGATTATAGGTAGTGGGTTAAGAGGGGTCATGTTTTCATCAATTTTCTTTCAAAGAAAGGTAAGGCTCAAGGGGTGTTCAAAAGAGGTTCACTCACAAGGTAGGCCACAAAATAGATATATGTCAAATTGACTCACACTCTTCGAAGTTGCCTAGGATCATATCAAGATATAGCCTTACTTAGTGGACCGGACCAATGGGGAAAATTCTAGGTGTCATCCTGCATGGTTCATGGTAAGCTCATCACACATGACATTTACACTAGAGTCAAACAAGACTCCACACTTTCTCTAGTGTGCAACGATCATCACAAGAGAATCAATTTGATACTCGGCTAGTCACAACGAGATGCAAAGAGTTCACATATTGTCTATGTAACTTCATTTGGTCTCATCGTAGCCGCACATTCATGTTCGTTTGATTGTAAGCACTATTTCAGTCGTCAGTCTTATTGAGGTGCACAATGTTCAAAGAGGAACCATGGAAAAAACAAAGGTTAACAATTTTCACAGGAAAGGTGAATTAGATATATTGAAAGCATGGCCTTATTTAGGCTCAACAATTTGAATCAAAGGGAACATTTTCATTTAGTTGGTTGTTTTGAGGCTTTAGTGGACTCAATTTCAACAGTTGCCTATGATACTTTCCTCAATAACAGTTAAATCATCTTAGCAAGACTAACAAGCAAGTTCTAAATTTGCATATATACCGTACAGATGAACAACTATTCTTACATACACATGACACATCATTGACTTATCAAATTTTTAGTGTAGCTGGTTCATGCTTCCGCTTAAATCATGTTATCTAATCGGTTCCTATCAAGTCATACAAAGACCCTATATAGTTGACTTATGAATCACACAGATAGAACACATAATTCAAAATTTATAGGGGTATCAACTTCATGCATTATTGTCATCATGATTTTATTTCTAGTCTGCTTCTACAATGTATATCCTAAAAATGCTGGTTCAACATAAATTAAATGATCCTTGGGGAAAAAGAAAACATGCAAGAAAATCCCAATGCCCTCAATACACATAAAACATTATAGATTCACCCTTGTATTCATTATAGATTCACCCTACCCCCACATAAAACATGGTGCAATGCCCTCAATGCACATAAAATAACAACTAAGGGTGAAGATAAACCTGTGGCACCTAAGCACCAAAGAACTATATAGAGGTGTGGGGGTCCATCAGTGTGGACCCCAGTGCATAAGTAGTAACCTCTATAGTCACTTGTGCGCCACCATTAGTATCGCCCTCTAAAAAATAATCTCAGGAGCACCGTCAGTAGCGCCCCCCCAAAACAATCTAAGAAGCATTATTAGTAGTGCCCCTAAACTCAATGCTCTAGATACCAACTCCTAGGCTTTTGCTTTCCTACACTCCTCCTCAATAAAAGACTGTTGTTGCATAGTGTCATAATCATGATGCTCATTCTTTTCTACTCATCAATCCTAATCCTAATTAGTAGTGTCAGCAAAATTTTGTGTGGACTTCCCAAGAACAAGAGGGGAGTAACTCCAAATAAGGCAATAATCATATCACCTTAAGCATCTGCAGCTCACTGATCCGGTGTAGAAAACACATTAGTAGCCAGTGAATCCACATCTACTCAGAGTGTAGCCAAATCATTTTGGAACCCTAAAAGATCAACACTTGGCATAGTTTGGGATCTGGTTATTAATCTCAACTCGAAGGCATATATCCTTTTCTGTGTGGACATATTTTTCTCCGCAATAGAAGCTTGTAACCTTGCCTCAGAATCCTTAACAACCTATCGCAGCCAAAGTCGAATGTGCTTTAGTAGCGTAGTCATCTGAGTCTCCAACTGTTGAATTCTGTCCAAGAGCAATGTGGAAATACCTAGAATATTTGAAGCATAAGGTGTGCTACAACTCGGTGCAGATATAAAAGGACTAGCAGTCTTAGTAGGATCAATAGTACGAGCTTGAATGTTACCCTCTTTGGGCTACTCCTATGCTGGCATCTTGCACATAGGTAGCATATTAAATTGAATACCTCATCTCGGTGATGTCAGGTTGGTCTTATTATGAATTAAACTAACATCTATAGTCTTAGTAACCTCAATCATCTAATTAATAAAAATAAGTGGTATAGTGGCCTCTCTATACAAGCGGAATATGAGACATGGGATGGAAGTGTGGCCATCTTTCAAAAATCCCTCTCATTTATTTCAACAATTTACATATTGGTTGAATCAAACTTATGCCCGACCACCAAACATGTTATAATCACCGCCAAATCTAAAGTCAATTGGGTGTGTGCCATCGTAGGAGATAGTCTGGTCTGAACAATGGACCACAAAAACTTTACAATAAATTTTAGGGTGGCCTTCTTTATATGGGCCTACAAGTCACGAACCCACAGAGCACCAACCCCCTTACTCACCAATATAGCCATCTACCAATTGCATCAAATACTCTATCTAATTTGCATCCCTCATAGTGGATCTATTCTTAACTAACTTCATTTGATAATCTAACTCCACCATATTGATCAGTTGCGCATGATATGGGGCGTAAAAGAGCAGTAGACATTTCTATTCGATAAATCTATATGAATGTACCATACGTAAGTGGTCAGGAGCAGGGGCTGATCTAACTCTTTGGCCCTTGGAGGTAGGACATTCTTCACTATGGCTTCATAAGAGGTATAATGTCCATACCATAATGGCGCTATATTTTACTTGTGACTCACCCATCCACTCACATGTGTGCCTAAAAAATGGCTCATGTATTATCGGTATGATGTGAAGGTTATGGATAACAACTCATCATTCCTACGTAATCAGGTTGACATGCTTTTGGTGAGCATTTTTGTGGATGGGATCCATGTGACGCTGAAATATGCCCCAACATACTATATGTTAGGTTCAGAAGAAAGTTGTATTGGATCAGAAGGTCAAATTGGCATAGGATTATTTGCATCTCTAGACTCAAGATACATTAGAAACAGATGGTGCAACAGATTGTGATCCAAAGCTTAACTCAGATTACAAGTCAGAATGTGAATTGGAGCATGTCCAGTCTGTGACTCACCACTGTCCCTCCCCAAATTCTATGCTCCTTTTCAAACTGGAAATTAGTTTCTCTAGACGGAGAGTCTATTGCATTTGATACTAACATAATTTGAAGTTGTTTTGAATGTTGGTGAGTGGTCCGAGGTGTCTTGGGTGAGTTGTTATCTGTTCCTGGGTTGAATTCAGAACCACTCAGCTCGTCATCATTCATCTCGTTAACAAGCTGAAGTTGTGCCAAAGGTGTGGTGGACTTTCCCCTTAATTCATGATGGCGTTCCTTTTTGGTAGCATAGTACCTCTGGAAGACTCATTTATACTAAAAGCATACATAAAGAAAGCAAGAGATGAAAATAAAACTACGAATAATTATAGATAAGTACACTATTTTGGTGCCATTAGGTTTCTACGTACCACAGAAGTTTGAACAGGTCGTAGGACCCAACCATAGGAAAAAAAGTAAGCATTTTAGTTCCTGAAGTTGGAACTATGGTTCAACAACACAGTCCATCCAAAATTCTATGGACTGTAGGTCAATCCGTAGTTCCTAACTTAGGCTATTGTCTTGTGCAATCAAGATGGCGGGACTGATAAAAGAGTCGTAAGAAATTCTACGGCATGTAGATCAAAATTGCCAACTTCAATTTTAGCAATTTAGTGCCTATATTTAGATGCATTTACATAATTTCACTACACCAGCCCAACCTGTCCTAATTCATGCATTTCAACCTATACTATCACTTACAATATATCTTCATCCTCAAGGCATCATTTAAAATTGAAAATCAAACTCACACAGATAACGACAATCAACTCTAAATCAGGCTAATTTTTTATTCAATTTATTCACACACCTATGAAATATTTGCACATAATTTGCCACATCACAACGACTTTAATACCAAGGGTTGATAAACAATAAGCAACAGAGCCCTAGGTTTTGTGTAATCAACCTAAATTACAACAATGAAGTCGAGGATTAAAACACATTCCTTTATGCGAGAATTTAGTGTTCTGTGAGTGTCTCCCAAACTTAGACGCCTAGAATGTGAAACCCAACTCAATGGTCGACTGACCCTTACCCTTTGTATATTTTGGTGACTGTGGGGAGAGAAGAAAATATTTTACAGATGTACATATGAATTTAGCGACGAAAAAGGTGGAGGAAATAGAGGGATTCTGACGGTTAAAGGGTGGATTTTTTTTAGAGATGTAATGGTTGGAAGAATAAGGGTAGGGGGAAAGAATTGAAAAACTTTTTTTGTAAAAGGGACGTGGGTCGGGTCACTTAAAATGAATACACTAGGTTTTACTATAATGATCTGGTTGGTTATTTTTCAAAAGTCTCGTGAAATAACCCTTTTGCCCCTTTCGAAATTAGCCTTGAGTCTTATATGATTCAATTGAAAAACTGGTTTTTGAAATTTGAGTTAGAAGTTGAGAATTTGGTAAGTTTTGAGTTTGGAAGGCTAAATTGTTAAGAAAATAGTTTTCGTTGTCATTTGGAGTTTCAAGTGTCAAAATGGAGCTCCGTCAATGCCATTAGTCCTGAAATGTGAAATCCTAGCTATGAGAGTAGTTGTTTCAAATTCAAAGTCTTTTTGAGGATTTGAGAAACTAAGTTGTGAATTTGTGGAATTTATGCCTTTAGGTTGACTGTGGTCAACATTCAGGGTTCGGATGCTCGGATCAAAATTCCTGAGTTTCATTGGATTTGAAGGATTATTTTAGGCGTATGTGAGGTCTTGGATGATTTTTGGTAGGTCCCGAGCTTATTTTAGTCTTTTTAGGTATGAGTTAGTTTCTTGTGGATTTCATAGATGTTGGGTCAAAGAGACCTCAAAGTCGTATTTCGATGGTTCTATTGAGTCCTAAACGTCGAGCATAATCAATTTACATATTTAGTTTGTGTGTACGGAGTTTAGAACTAATCCCAATGGTCATTTCAATATTTTGTGAGTTGGCTGAGGTGTTGGTGTCCGCATGACTCGCTTTTACGAAGGCTAGTCAATTAAGAGACGTCGCAGAAACGAGTGCCTCTTCACTTAAGATGGCTTCACAAAATCTAAGAGGGCTTTGTTTTTGCAAGAGGTACTTTTTTGGTGTGATTCACTTTTGTAAACCTAGAGTCGCTTTTGCCGTATTAGAGGGGGTTTTTGACCTTCAAATTTTGAGGTTTAAGCCCCACTTTCTATTATTGAGCTTGGGGTACCATGGTGGTTATTTTGGAAAGGTTTTCTTGTGCTAAATCATTTAAGTAAGATTTTATGACCCAAAACCTTCATTTCCCTTTGATTATTTGTAGATTCTATTATTGGAACTTAGCATTTAATTTAGAAAATGGTAAGGTTTTGCAAGAACTTCAGTGTTGTTCGAAAATGGGGATTTTGAAGTGGTTTTGATCCCTTTTTGGAAATGGTTTTCACTAATTATTTCCTAAAGCCTTAAACATCACTTTTTTTAAATCTGGATTAAAACCTCCATTTTGAAATAGGGTTTTGAGTTGATTGACCTTTTTCTCTATACATTTGATGTGGGAAATGTTGTTTCTCATGAGTGATTGGGAAAACTTGATTTTTATAAATTGTGTGGCCTTGGAAATGATTTAGAAGGAGAAGACTCAACTCTTGGAGTGGTTATTGATTGATTTAATCTAGTAGGATTGTTTACTTCTCTTTATTGTATATGTGTTGGAAAGTAATTGGGAATGAGGTGAAGAGTCTTATTGTTCCACTTGATTAAAGTTTATAAACAAAGAAGGGTTAAATGAAAAGGCATCATGATGATAACAACAATTTGTGAATTCCCCTGTTATGACTGTATTTGATTAAGTTGATGAAATGCCTGGATGGCTTGAATGTGGAGTTGATTTATAGGAATTGTTTTTCGTTTGGTGTGATATTGCTTGTGTGCATTGATTGTTGAACATCATGATGAAACATGTGATTGTTTTGATGCTGAAGTTTTACCGCCGATAGATATAATGCTGATAGAAAATAAATTTGGCTAATGATTGATATAAAGCTGATGGGAAATGGTTTTGGATAGTGAATGATATAAAGTCAATGTGAAATGGTTCCGACTAGTGATCTATTATAAAGACGATGGGAAATGCTTTTGGCTAGTGATTTGATCTAATGCCAATGAAAATTGGTTTTGGCTAGTGACACTATGCCAATGGGAAATAGTTTTGGCGACATATTTATTCTGGTGATTTGATGCAATTCTACCCTTATGTGTGACTTACTTGTTACTTGTTATTGATGTACTTGTTTTGTGTAATCGATCTACTTGACATTGAGTTTGACTTACGTCATACGTGTTGGTTGTTGATTTGTTACTTTGTCCTGTGAATGTTGAGCCATGTGAACTATTTATTATAGAATTGTTAGGTTGGGCTAATTTTAGTACAAGTCGTAGTTTGAGAAGGTTCAGTTGGGATGGAAAGTAGTAGTCAAATTCTAGCTAGGTCGCCTTCTTTATTAGGTTGCTTTTTGGGTACCATGTTTTTGGTACTCACTACTTGCTTCTACACTTATATAGGTTCTGAGCTCAGTTCCTGTGATCTCCTCTTTCTTCTCCTAGTTTCGGGGCTTGTTAAGGAATTTGAGAGGATACTGCTTGTCATCCGGGCGGATCCTCATGTTCATTAACATTACTCTTTATTCTATTTGAGAAGCAAAGACTATGATACTTTTATTTATCTTTCCAATTCTGTTTTTCATTAGTGGTTTGTCAAGTGATTACCAGGTTTTTGGGGTATTGTTTATAATGAATAGTTTTACCGCATTTGTCTTGTTCTTTTTTTATATTTCCGCATATCTTTTGTTTTTGTTGGGTTAAGGATGATTTGTCTTGATGGGAAGTGAAAAGTTCTATCAATTTGAATTTTTGGTCATGCTAAATTGTATTGGAGCCCCAAGTTCACAAGCCTCACCTGTGTTCAAACCAGGTCTAAGTAGAGTCTTAGGATTGGTATAGAGACATCACTACTTATCTTCAAGAGGCCAAAAAATGTTAAGAAACCTTCTTTTATTCATCCTTTCTCATTATGTGTAGTTATCTTTCCTAGAGATGAGTTGCCGCATGTTATTTTTATAGCTATCGAGGAACAGAGCTTGTTTTTCCATTTGTAAATAGGAAGTAGTCCCCCGAGGCTGATGTTGAGACCTCATCTAGATTTAGAAGTAGGCCTGAGATAGATGTGATGCTCATGGAGTAGTACCGATTAGAGGTTGTGCTTTTGGAGCGTCAGCAGCCACATGTAGGGCTAGAGAGGATTGTCATAAGCCATAAGTTGAGGTTCCTAAGGAAATGGTTCCTCCCTAGTTTCAAGCTCCTTTTTTATCAGGAAACTTTGTTGAGGATTTTATGTGTGCTGGAGAACTTCTCTCAAGGTAGTGCAACACGTACAACACATGGTTCTAAGATGAGGGTAGGGCGCAGACTCCAGATGAACAACGGGCTCTAGGAATTCAGGATAAAATGGGTCAACCACCCACGTTCTAGCACCTGTTGTGGGTGTTCATATTGCTCGTGAGGTTTTTCTAATGACAGTTGAGCAATTGTGCTAAAGATGTTTTAGAAGATGAAACAACTCAGTTTTAAGGTTGTAAGAATGATGTTGCTCATGAGTTCTTGACTTTATGCCATGAGATGCTTGAGAAAATGGCTTTGATTGATTCTTATGGTATTTGGTTTGTTTCACTCCAGCTTTGTGGACGTGACATAAAATGGTGGAGGACTTTTGTAAGGTCTAGACAAATCAAATCTTCGCTCGTTGAGTGGGATGCATTCTCTAGTGTTTTCTAGGACTTTTTCATTCCTTGGATATGAGGGAGGATACTCGAATGAGGTTTAAGATCTTGACTAAGGGTAGTTTGTCTTTGACCGAGAATGATGACCGTTTCTGTGAGCTTTCTAGTCATTCTGTGACTATTTTTCCAGATGAGTCAGAGAGAATTCGTAGGGTTTGGGAGAGGATTTACTTTCTTTGTCAGGTCTTATATGTTTAGGGCAGCCAGAGAGGCGTCTTCCTTTAAATCCATCTTGGTCACCGCCAATGAGGCGGAGTTGATAGTTTTAGAGAAGTTGGGGGAGCCCAAGAGGGCCTGTTGTTTTGGTCTATTTTCTGGTGGATGAAGGTAGAGGTTCGCATAGAAGTAGTAGTTCATTTTAGGACAATGTTCTAGTACATGCTTCTATGCCACAAGTTTATAATGGGTAGTTAGCCCTAGAATCTTATGGTTCTTGCAACGGTGGCCACAATAGTTCATCAAGTTCGCATTAGCAGTTATCTATGCCGAGATCTTGCTTAACTTTTGGGGCTCCCAATCATATGATGTGGCATTGTCCTCTGAAGACTTATTTAGGACCTCAGTGTTCTTATTCAGTTGCTCCAACTAGGCATTCAGCAGCTCCGGCCAAGGGTTGAGTTTAGTCTAGTAGAGGTAGCAGGAATTTTAGTAGGGGTGCTCCAACTTCACAGGGTGGAAGTAGAGGTTCTACCCATATTGTAGGAGGCTGTGAGGGCCTGTATTATCAATTTTCAAGAATGCCTCAAGCCAAGACTTCTGATGTTGTGATCATAGGTATTGTCCTAATTTTCCATCGACCTGCATCTGTATTGTTTGATCTAAAATCTACTTTTTCATATGTGTCTACCTATTTTTGCTACTGGATTTGATATGATGTCTTATTGCATGCCTTTGCGTATTCATATTTCTACAGTAGTGGGTAAGTCCTTAGTAGTGGATTGAGTGTATCGATCATGACTTGTTTTTTTAACTAGGTATGATACTTGGATAGACTTGATAATTTTGTGGTGGTAGATTTTGACATTATCTTTGGTATGTATTGGCTCTCTCCACATCATGATATTCTTTATTTTTATTCTAAGAATGTGACCTTAGCAATGTCGAGTGTCCTGAGAGTTGAGTGGATGGGTGCTAGTCGTTCTTACCCTAAAAAAGATATCTTCTTCAGGCTTAGAGATTGGTTGATAGAGGGTGTTTGTCCTATTTGGCGTTCATTCAAGATACTAGTGTTGAGCCACTCCCATGAATTAATTTGCAATGGTTCGAGAGTTTTCATATGTGTTTCCTACAGCTCTTCCAAGTGTTCATGTTGATATAGCTATTGATTTTGTGGTTGACTTGGAGCCAGGCACCAAGCCCATCTCTATTCCTCTTTATCACATGGCTCTGAATGACTTGAAGGAATTGAAGGACTAATTGCAAGATTTTCTAAGGGGTTTATTCTCCTTAGTGTTTCTCGATGGGGTGCTTATGTGTTGTTTGTGAGGAAGACGGATGGATCCATGAGGATGTGTATTGATTATCAATAGTTGAACAAAGCGATATTGAAGAACAAATATCCCCTTCCCCGTATTGATGATTTGTTTGATCAACTTCAAGGTGCATCTGTGTTCTCTAAGATTGATTTGAGGTTTGGTTATCATCAGCTTGAGATAAGGGCATCAGATATCCCTAAGAAATCTTTTAGGACTCGTCATGGGAACTATGAGTTTCTTGTGATGTCTTTTGGTTTGAGAAAAGCCCCTACAACATTCATAGAGTGTATGTATGGGGTGTTATGACCTTATCCAGATTCCATTGTAATAGTCTTCATTGATGACATCCTGCGGTACTATATGAATGTAGAGGATCACGATAGGCATTTGAGGGTTGTACTACAGTGGTTGAGGGAAGAAAAACTTTATGCCAAGTTCTCAAAGTGTGAGTATTGGCTTGATTCTATGGAAATTATGGGGCACGTGGTGTCCAAGGAGGGTATTCGGGTAGATCCAGCCCGGATTGAGGCAGTTAGGGGTTGGACCAAACCTACATCAATTATGGACATCAAAATTTTTGTGGGACTTGCAGGTTATTACTGGTGTTTTGTTTAGATCTTCTCCACTACTGCACCTCTTTTGACTAGATTCAGTCGGTAGAATATGAGTTTCTAGTGGTCCAATGAGTGTGAGTGAGCTTTAAAAGATCAAGACATTATTGACGTCAACTTCTATTTTGACTTTACTGAAGGAGGGGGTAGACTTCACTATGCTTTGTCATTCTTCGAGAGTCAGACTAGGTGGTATTCTGGTGCAGATGGGTTAGGTGATTGCCTATGCCTTTATGCAGTTGAAAACACATAAGAGGAACTACCTTACCAATAATTTTGAATTGGCAGGCATAGTGTTTATGCTAAAGACATGGAGACATTATATGTATAGGGTTCATTTTGAGTTTTTCTTGGACTATTAAAGTCTTATGTATATCTTCAGTCAGTGAGATCTGAACTTGAGGTAGCGCAGATGGCTTGAGAAACTAAGCGACTATGAAATCACCATATTGTATAATGTAGGAAAGGCCAATTTGGTGGTCGATGCTTTAAGTAGGAATACTTCTAGCATGGTTCACTATAAGTGCGAAGGAGAGATGATCGGGTAGAGATGTTCAAAGGTTAGCCAGTTGTTTTGTCCCAACTACAAATATTTGAGGAGATGGGTGGTTTGATTTCCTTTGTTGAGGCTCATTCTTCCTTAGTTTAGTACATACATGAGTGCCAACTTGATGATGAGAAGCTACGTCTCATTTGAGATATGGTGTTGAGAGGGAAATCCAAGTAAATTGTCCCTGATTCTAATGGTATCTTGTTGATTGAAGGAAGGATTTGTGTGCCCAAGGTAGGCAAGTTATTATATTGATTCTTGAGGAGGCCCATTATTCCCGATATTCTATCCATCCTGGTGTAGTAAAAAATGTATACGACCTGAGCCAATACTATTAGTGGTGTGGTATGACGAGGGATATTGCACACTTTGTTTCGAGGTATTTGACTTGTAATAAGGTTAATTGTGATCACCAATGGCCTAGGGGTATATCTTAGAGGATGCCTATTCCTACTTAGAAGTGTGAAACAGATCACTATGGACTTTAATGTAGGACAACTTACCTCCGTGTGTGGTTATGACTTCATTTGGGTGGTTGTTGATAGGCTTACCAAGTCCGCCCATTTCATCTCATTTCAGGTGAAGTATTTGATGGAGAAGTTATTTGAGCTTTATATCAATCAAATTGTGATACTACATGGAGTCCCAGTTTCTATTGTCTCTTATTGAGGTCCCATCTTCACTTTTCATTTCATGAAGGGATTGCAACATGGTTTGGGTATTGGGTTAGATATTGAGTACAACTTTTCACCCTTAGATAGATGGTCAGTATGAGCTGATTATACAAGTGTTGGAGAATATACCCCGAGCTTGTGTGAATGATTTTGGTGCTAGATGGGATCGAATATCGCCCTTAATTTTCCTACAATAACATTTATCGTTCAATACTCAGATGACCCCTTTTTGAAGCGTTGTATGGCTGGCGGTGCAGATCCTCGATCGGATGGTTCAATTAAGCTGAGATGAATTCATTGCATACAAACTTGCTTAAGGATTTTATAGAGAAAGTTCATAGGATCTAGGAAATATTGTTGACATCCTAGAGTTGACAGGAGAGTTATGCGGATTCAAGAATTTTAGTTGTAGTGTTTATAGAGGATTATCATGTTTGTCTTTGAGTGTCACCCATGAAGGGTGTGATCAGGTTCAGGAAGAAAGGCAAGATTAGCCTAAGATTCATTACACCATTTGAGATATTAAGTCGTGTGGGAGATGTGGCCTATAAGTTGGCTTTTCCACCTAGCTTGTCAGTTGTGCATCCCGTGTTTCATGTCTCCATGCTTTAGAAGTATGAGTCCCATGCACTTTTCCTTGATTCCATTAAGTTGGATCAAGACTTATCTTTTGAGGAGGAGCCTATATCCATATTTCATAGGTAGGTTCAAAAGCTTAGGACCAAAGAGATTGCTTTAGTAATGGTCCAATTGAAGCATCGTTCTATTAGTGATGCGACTTGGGAGACAGAGTTTGATATGCGTTCCATACATCTAAAATTTTTTGAAGCTGCATATTCTTCTTCTGCTGTATATTCGAGGACGAATATGGTTGTTAGTGGTGGATAATGTAATGACCTGGTCAATAATTTTTGAAAGTCTCCTAAAATTACCATTTTACCCCTCCTAGTATCGATCCCAAGTCGTTTATGATGAAGTTTTGAAATTGGTTTTTGAACTTTGAGTTAAAATGTGAGAAATTGGTAAATTTTGAGCTTCACATGATAGATTGTTAAGAAAGTGATTTTTGGTATCTTTTGAAGTTTCGAGTGTTGGATTGGAATTCCATCAATTCCATCAGTCGCACAATGTGAGATGTCAGCTATGAGAGTTGTCAGTTTAAGAATATGAGTATTTTGAGGATTTGATATCATAAGTGGTGAAATTATGGAATTTTAGCCTTTAACTATGGTCAACATTTGGGGTTTAGATGCATAGATTAGAATTCCCATAGTTCTGTTGGATTCGGGGGTTATTTTAGGCCTAAGTGAGGTCTTGTTTGATTTTTGCTAGATTCCGAGCATATTTTAGTCTTTTTAGGTGTGAGTTAGTGTAACACTCTGGAAAACTAATGAACTATGCTAGAGCCTAATATGTGAACTAGTAGCCTAATTGGGTTGAACGCAAAGATTAGAGCCTTAAAATAACTTCCCTAAGTTAGTACAAGTCATGTGTTAGGACTTAAACGTCAAGGCATTACCCCCCAAGGACAAACCAAGGGTCCTTGAGGAGGGCCTTGGTTTGCAGCCAAAAAGCTACCTGAAGGCAGTCACCCACGAAATGGGCACCCACGAGCCGTGGGGGGACTCACGCCCCATAGATGGGGGGTCGTGTATCAAGGCTAGACCTCTCCCAAATGCTCTAAGTCTCTTAAAGAAACTACGAGCATGCAGTACGATCCGTAGACCCACTCACGCCCCATGGGTAGGGTCTCGTGAGTGAGGTCTGGACCTTGGCCATAATGACAAGCCTCAGACCTAACCCGCGAGTGACCAGTACGATTCCTGGGTCCATCCAAGCCCCGTGGGTGGGGGTCGTGGATGGGGTCTGTAAAGTTGTCTCATGTTTCGGCGTTGGGTGAGTTAATTTAGGCAAATTATATTTTAATTATTCAAGGGTGGGGACAGTTTATATTGGTTATGTAGACATATATAAGTAGTTATTAACTATTAACCACCTCTTTAATACCTCATAACTCATAAGACTCAAACTAAAAACCAACTCCCCTCTCCATTATTTCTCTCTCTAAGACTCCATTGAAGAGAACAAGGTCAAGCTTAGGGTTCAAGGAGCAGGCTTTATTCTTCAATTTCGTGTGGAAATCATCCTAAGGTATGGTGTCTTTTCATCTATGGGTAGTTTTCACCCATAGTGTCCCTTCAAAACATGATTTCAGGCTTCAAATTTCCCCTAATAACCTAGGGTTTTAATCTAAGTCATGGGTTCTCTTTCAAAACGATTTCAATTGTTGATTTATAGTTGATTAAGGTGGATTATAGCTGAATTGTTGATTAATTGTTGAATTATGATTAAATTCCCCTAAGAACCCATGAATACCCCTTATTACTAAATTGTGAAGTCATGATGTGGGTTGATTGATTATAGAATCTTGTCAATTGATTATGTTTATATTGATTGAATTATTGAATCATCATATTCCCCTATCTAATGTAGAAATTCTAGATGTTTGGGTTGAGTTTGACCAATAGCCTTGAAGGGCAAATTATTAGGGTTTGTACATGTTGATGAGTATTGTATATGAACTCATGATTCACTTATATAGTAAAGATCCAATGACTATTGTGTAGTTGTGGTATTGTTGCAAGATCTTTCTCCCCATACCCTAACACATGGCTATGCATGAAATGTCTATGATTATGATAATTTTATTGTGTTGATTGAAAGTCTATTCTCATGAAACATTATGCACATTATACGAAAGGTTTGAGTCACATATTAACGATTCTAATGATGAAAGGTCATTCTCACCTAATGAATCCATGAGCTACTATGATACCATGTTGGGTTGAGTGCTAAGGCATTCTTTCATGAACATGAACTTATGTAAAGACTTAACATGAATATTAAATGGAATTAAGCTTAGCACTGAGTAGATATGAACATGAGATGGAAGCTTTTACCTCAGTTAGCCTGGCTTCCTAAAACATGTATCCATGAGATGGAAACATTTTACCTCAATTAGTCCGAGTTTCTAGTAGCAATCTCCTTATCCCGTAACATGTGCCCACATAGGTCTTTAGCTAGTGGATCCACCTAAAAATCTAAACATGTTAGTTCTACCTTAGGCAAGTAGGACACCTCTTTTTGGTGTGGGGCATGACACCGGATTCCATGTAGCTCACATGGTGTATGTCGGTTAAGGCTATTTTTCCTACATGACATGAACAAGAATATGAACTATGAACAAGAACATGAGTTACGTACTATGTTTTCTCAAGAGGTTCTACCTAGTATGAATGGGGGTATGGGACTCCATTCATGTATTGTACAAGTAAGCTTTGAGAGTGATTGTAGTATGTGCTTTTATGACATGATTCCTTATGAGTTTATGCATGCTCTACATGAATATGAACCATGAACATGAACTATACTTATGACTTCTCAATGAGCTTTGCTTAGTGTGAGTGAGGGTATGGGACTTCACTTGTACATTGCACAAGTAGAATTATAAAGGGGTTATGGTATGGTTTCCTTATGCTATGAAGAAATATGAAACTATATATGCAAGATATGCATTGTTACTAAAGGTGACTTTACTTATTATAAGATATGAACACAAATGACTCCTTGTCTATGAGTGTTGGCTATAGATGAGGTCAAGGTAAGTTATGCATGATTATGATAGCCTAGGGTTGCTTATGAAATAATTTGATTATGTAATTACTCTAAATGTGCATAATGGTTCTTAAAGTTGACAAAAAAGTGTATGATTTCAACTAAATGTCCCTTTTTACATGATTTAACGATTTTTAGGCATGGCTTCCACACTTATTACAGTTTTTGTGCTAACCCATATTTTTTATAAGTGTAAGTTCCGATCGTTAAGGTTTACTTCTCCTTTCAAGGAAAGCTTGGGTTGACTATTCTCCAAGCATGGTGAGTCCTAATGGTTCTAGGATAAGACATTATTCATTTGTAGTCCCTTTCATATTTTCTATTTTCAAGACCATGTTGTAAAGGGCTAAGACCTTAAGATTGTATTCACTTGTATTAGATGGTGATTGAGACAAGGTCTAGACTCTTATATTTCATTTATGAAATATATTTTGATTGTAAAGTTTTAAATTTCCGCACCATTTCAATTACTTATGTCCTTGATTATTCTAAGGCCTTGTATGAGACCTCCTTTGGGGTCAAGTATGTCGGGTTATGTTTAGGGGGTACCCCTGGGTCGTGACAAACTTTGTATTAGAGCACAATGTTTAGAATGATTCTAGGATGATTTCTCATGAACCACGTCTAGTAGAGTCTTGTTGATATTTGTGAAGCGCGCCACACTTATGAATGAGAGGCAATAAGATGTTTAGGAAATTTCACTTCTTTCACTACTATTTAGTCGTGCCAAAGATTTT
Source organism: Solanum commersonii (assembly GCA_029007595.1). NCBI lineage: Eukaryota > Viridiplantae > Streptophyta > Magnoliopsida > Solanales > Solanaceae > Solanum > Solanum commersonii. The sequence goes on from JAJTWQ010000257.1 coordinate 261,928, forward strand.
TAACTCTATGAAGTCCTTTTCCTAACCCTTCTCTAGTGTTTGTAGGATATGAATAAAAGAAGGGTGAATGCAAGAAGGATGGAAGAGGAGATTGTGAATGAGGGAGTTCCTCACCCAAGTCCTCAAGAGCCTCAATTTCCTCAAGCTCCTAATTATGAGGGGGCTGTGGCAAATTTGATTTTAGGGTGGTTCTCCAAACATTGACCCAAGCTATGACGGCTTAAGCTCAAGCCGTGACAACTCCAACCCAAGTTATGAAAACTCAAGCCCAAGCTATGGCGACTCAAGCCAATAGCGATGTTGGGCCCCGTGTGAACCCTAATGTGAACACCATGGCTTCAAGGTTGAGAGACATCACAAGAATGAACCCTCCTATGTTCTCTGGTTCCAAGGTAAATGAAGACCCTCAAGAGTTTGTGGAAGAGGTCTACAAGATAATTGATACTATGGGAGTGACTTCTATAGAGAAAGTTGAACTAGCCGATTATCAATTTAAGGATGTCGCCCAAGTATGGTATACTCAATGGAAGGGTAATAGGCCAGTTCCCATAGATTGGGAGGTGTTCAAGAAATCATTCCTTAATAGGTTCTTTCCCGGGAGAATAGGGAAGCAAACGTAGAAGAATTTATCAACCTTCGTCAAGGACCTATAAGTGCTCAAGAATATTCTCTAAAGTTCACTAAGTTTTCCAAGTATGCTCCGTCTTTGGTGGCAAACTCGAGAGATGAGATGAGTCGGTTTGTAACCGAAGTGTTCGAATTGATTGAAGAAGTATGTCATGCGGCAATGCTACATGATAATATGGACACCTCACGTCTAATGGTTTATGCTCAAAAAGTTGAGGAGATAAAACTTAGGAAGAAGAATAGGGAAGTGAAGAGGCCTAGGGCCGATGATGGGAATTCTTCCAACGGTAAGTTTGAGGGTCAAGGGCGACCAAGGTTCAATAGAAGTTTGTCCAATCAAGGATCCTCTGGTGCTCCAAGAGTTAAAAGGGATAAGGTTCCTAACCCTAATCCTAAAAGAGGTAATAATGGTGGATCTTCTATGACAAGGCCTACTTTTACCAAGTGTGGCAAGAAACATGATGTTATGTGCCTTGTTGGCACGGATGGATGTTTTAGTTGTGGAAAGAGTAGTCATATGATGAGAGATTGTCCCATGTTAAAAGTTCAAGGAAGATATGGCAAGCAAGCCCTTCCTTGTGGCTCAAACTCCAATGCTCCCAAGAAAAACTACTTTTATGCTCTTTAATCCCGAGGTGACCAAGAGAGCTCCTCGGATGTAGTGATCGGTATGTTACAAGTCTTTTCCATTGATGTTTCTGCATTGTTAGACCCCGGTGCCAATTTATCATTTGTTACACCTTTTGTGGCTATGATGTTTGAAATACTCCTCGATGTGTTAGAAGAACTTTTTTTCGGTATCTACCCTGGTTGGTGACTCAGTAGTGGCAAAAAGAGTCTATAGGAGTTGTCCTATTTCTTTGCCCCATAAAGTTACCTTGCTGGATTTAGTGGAGTTAGGCATGTTTGATTTTGATGTGATTTTGGGTATGGATTGGTTGCATGCATGTGATGTCTCTATTGATTGTAGGACTCGGGTAGTAAAGTTTCAATTTCAAAATAAGTCTACTTTAGAATGGAAGGGGGGAAATTCTATCCCTAGAGGTCAATTTGTTTCTTGTCTCAAAGCTAGGAAAATGATCTTTAAGGTATGAATTTACCATATGTTTAGGGTGATGGATGTCGAGTATGAAACCCCATCCTTAGAGTTGGTCCCGTGGTGAGTGAGTTTTCAGAAGTCTTCCTCAATGACTTGCCCAGCATTCCTCCCGAATGGAAAATAGATTTTTGCATTAATCTCTTGCTGGATATGCAACATATCTCCATTCCTCCTTATATAATAACTCCTGCCAAATTGAAAGAGTTAAAAGAGCAATTGAAGGATTTTCTAGACAAGGGTTTTATACAACCAAGTATCTCTCCATGGGCTGCTCCGGTATTGTTTGTTAAGAAGAAGGATGGGTCCCTTAGAGTGTGTATTGACTACCGCCAATTAAACAAGGTGACAATAAAGAATAAGTATCCCCTTCTTACAATTGATGACTTGTTTGATCATCTTCTAGAGGCTAACTATTTCTCCAAAATAGATATTTGTTCGGGCTACCATCAACTAAGAGTGAGAGGGGTTGACATTCCTAAGATGGATTTCCGAACAAGATATGGTCACTATGAGTTCCTAGTAATGTCCTTTGGCCTAACTAATGCCCCGGCGGCATTTATAGACCTTATAGGGTTTTTCGACAACATCTTGGCATGTTTGTATTGTGTTTATCGATAATATTTTGATCTATTCGAGAAGCGAGAGTGAGTACATTAACAATTTGAGGATTGTATTGCAAGTCCTTAAAGACCATCAATTATATGCGAAGTTTAGTAAATGTTAGTTTTGTCTAAGGTTCGTACCCTTCCTTGGTCATATTATGTCGAGCAAGGGAATTAAGGTAGATCCTAAGAAGACGGATGCAGTCAAAGGTTGGCCTAGACCTCTAACTCCTACCGATATTAGAAGATTTTTGTGTTTGACTGGTTACTATAAGAGGTTTATTGAGGATTTTTCCTCCATTGCTTCTCCATTGACGGCTTTGACTCAAAAGAAAGATAAGTTTGTGTGGTCGAAGACTTGTGAGAAAAGCTTCCAAGAGTTGAAGGATAAACTTACTTCCGCTCTAGTGTTGACCTTATAAGAGGGTACCGATGGGTTTGTGGTATGTTGTGACACTTCTTGAGTGGGTTTGAGATGTGTCCTTATGCAACATGGTAAAGCGATTGCCTATACTTCAAGGCAACTCAAGGTCCATAAAAAGAATTATCCAACTCATGATCTCGAATTAGCAGCGGTGGTGTTTTCCTTGAAAATATGGAGGCACTACTATATGGGGTCCATGTAGATGTTTTCACCGATCACAAGAGTCTTCAATATGTGTTTACCCAACAAGACTTGAATCTCCGACAAAGAAAGTTGTTAGAACTTTTAAAGGATTATGACATGAGTGTCCTTTACCACCCCAACAAAGCTAATGTAGTTGCGAATGCCCTAAGTCGATTGTCCATGGGTAGTGTAGCCCATGTAGAGGATGAGAAGAAGTAGTTAGTTCATGATGTACATAGGTTGGCCCGGTTAGGTGTCCAACTAATGGATTCCACCAAGGGTGGAGTCATGGTCCATAATGGTTATGAATCATCCTTTGTAATGGACGTAAAGTCCAAGCAACACCTTGATCCCATGTTAATGGAGTTGAAAGAATCAGTGCTCAACTAGTCCGTTGAGACTTTCTTCCAAGGGGGAGATGGGGTTCTTAGGTACCAAGGTTGTTTATGTGTTGCAGATGTTGATGGCATGAGAGAGCAAATTTTAGAGAAGGCTCATGGTTTGCGGTATTCTATTCATCCAGGAGCCACCAAGATGTACCGTGATCTAAGGGAAGTCTATTGGTGGAATGGAATGAAAAAGAATATAGCGGGTTTTGTGGCCAAATGTCAGCATTGTCAACAAGTTAATGCCGAACACGTAAGACCATGAGGTTTGTCCCAATATATAGATATTCCCACTTGGAAGTGGGAGGATGTGAATATGGACTTTGTTGTGGGTTTGCCTTGTACTAGAAGGCAAGATGATTCTATTTGGGTCATTATGGATATAATAACAAAATCAGCCCACTTTATTCTTATCAAGGTTTCTTATTTGGCGGACGACTATGCAAAATTGTACATCAAGGAGATAGTGAGGTTGCATGGGGTTCCTGTGTCTATTATTTCGGATCAGGGTACTCAATTTACTTCACACTTTTTTAAGGCATTTAAAAAAGGGCTTGGTACCAATGTAAAGCTTAGTACCGCTTTCCACCCTCAAACGGATGGTCAAGCGGAGTGCACCATTCAAACCTTAGAGGACATGCTGAGGGCATGTGTTATAGATTTCAAGGGTAATTGGGATGACCATCTACCATTGATAGAGTTTGCCTAAAATAATAGTTATTACTCAAGTATTGCCATTGCTCCTTTTGAAGCATTGTATGGTATGAGGTTTAGATCTCTGGTTGGTTGAATTGAAGTAGGTGAAATTGGTCTAATTTGTCCCAAACTAGTTTATGAGGCCATTCAAAAAGTTTGACTCATTAGAGATAGGTTGAAGACGGCCCAAAGACGACAAAAGTCATATGCAGATGTTAGAATAAGGGATTTAGAATTTGAAATTTGTGATTGGGTCTACTTGAAAATCTCACCTATGAAAGGTCTGATGAGGATTGGTAGAAAGGGGAAGCTTAGTCCTCGGTATGTGGGACCATACCTAGTCTTGAAACATGTTGAAAAGTACCATATGAGTTAGACTTACCAAATGAGTTGGCTCCAGTTCACCCGGTGTTTCATGTTTCCATGCTTAAGAAGTGCATTGGGGACCCGGTATACATTGTTCCTCTACAAGGGTTAGGTGTTGATAAAAACCTCTCCATGAGGAGTTTCCAGTAGAAATCCTTGACCGGCAAGTCAAGAGATTGAGAAATAAGGAAGTAGCTTCTGTTAAGGTTTTATGGAGGAATCACTTAGTTGAAGGTGCTGCTTGGGAGGCCGAGGCCGATATGAAGTCCTGATATACTTATATTTTTCCTTCTACTCCTACTCAAGCTTAAGGTAAGTAGTTCCTCTTGAATTTTAGTGTTTTGGGAGTCATGTGTATTGTATGAGTTTTCCATGGTTTCCTAATGTTATGCATGTTCTTGATGAAATTCATGTTAGTGTAAAATGAATTTTTGTGATTTTTGTGTCCCTCATGTTGATTATGCATTTTTTGTATGATGATGGCATATTTGACTTCATGGGCTGATTTGGTGAACATGCTTAGATGTACTTTTTATGAAATGGCATATTGACTCCATGTTTGTTGTGTTGAGCTTGCTTTAAGTTGGAGAAGGAAGTCCCTCCCATGTTTATGTGAATTGATGAGTTTCATGCATTTTGGGTTAGTAGATGTAGTTCCTACTCCCTTGTATTGCATTAGCCATGTCTTGAGATGGTTTCCTCCTTTTGAATAATGCGTGAAGTGAATAGTACATTTTTGAGTTTTGCACATTATTGATGTTTCATGCATGATGGACTGCTAGTCTTGAGTTTCTAATTTAGTTTGGTGTCTAGATCATCATTCTAATGTTCCCAAAGGAAAGATAATGTAACACTCCGAAAAACTAATGAACTAAGCTAGAGCCTATTATGTGAACTAGTAGCCTAATGGGGTTGAACGTAAAGATTAGATTCTTAAAATAACCTCCCTAAGTAGGTACAAGTGTGTTAGGACCTAAATGTCAAGACATGACACCCCAAGGACCAACCAAGGGTCCTTGAGGAGGGCCTTGGTTTGCAGCCAAAAAGCTGCGTCAAGGCAGTCACACACGAAATGGGCACCCACGAGCTGTGGGTGGACTCACACCCTATAAGTTGGGGTCGTAAGTCTAGGCTAGACCTCCCCTAAATTCACCAAGTCTCTAAAAGAAACTACGAGCATGTTGTACGGTCCATAGACCTCGTCAGTGAGGTCTGCACCTTGTCGAAAATGACAAGCCTCAGACCTAACCCATGAGTGACCAGTACGGTCCATGGGTCCATCCACGCCCCATGGTTGTCGATCCTAGGTCAATGATGAGTAAGTTCTTTTTGGGAGTGTCTGAGATGGTGGTTACAAAATGTCATACCGTAATGCTTATCAATGATATGGACATTTCTCGTCTCATGGTTCATGCTCAATAAATTGAAGAGGAGAAACATAAAGAAGGGTCTAGGAAGGAAAAAAAGGATAAGGTTTTGGATAAAGGCTCATCCAATGCTCCACCTAAGTTCATCAAATATAGGGTTTCTAACCCTAATCCTCAAGAAGGGAATGGTAGTGGATCTTCATTGCCTACTTACTCTAAATATGGAAGGAAGCATGAGGGCAAGTGCTTAACCAGCACGAATGGTTGCTTCGGTTGTGGAAAAAAGTGGTTATAAAATAAGATATTGCCCAATGCTTACGACTAAAGGGAGAGAAGTTAAACAAGCTCCATTTAGTGGTTCGAGTTCAAGTGCCTCAAAGAAAAACCGATTATATGTACTTCAAACTCATGGTGAACAAGACTGTTCCTCGATATGGTTACCGGTATGTTGAAGGTCTTCCAACTTGATATCTATAATGTACCTTAACTCGGTGCTACTTTTTCTTTTTGGGACGCCATATGTGGATATGAGGTTTGATGTTCTTCCAGATGTGTTGTTAGATCCCTTTTTAGTCTCTACTCCTGTTGGTGATCCTATTATGGCTAAGAGGGTCTATAGAAAGTGTCCCATCTACTTGTTCCATAGAGTCGCACATGTTGACCTTGTAGAGCTTGATGTTCTAGACTTTGATGTTATCCTTGGTATTGATTGGCTGCATGCATTTTATTCTTCTATTGATTGCAGAACTCATGTAGTCAAGGTTCAGTTTTCGAATGAACCCATCGTAGAGTGGAAAGGGGAAAATTCTATGCCTAAGGGTCAGTCTGTTTCATGTCTTAAAGCTAGAAAGATTATTTTAAGGGTTGCATTTACCATCTAGTTAGGGTGAGGGATATATATTTTGAGACCCCTACTCTTTAGTCAGTCCAAGTTGTAAATGAGTTTCTACAAGTGTTCCCAGATTAGTTATTGGAATTCCTACCGAGTGGGAAATAAACTTCGGTATTGACCTTCCCCAGATACATGACCTATCTCTCTTCCTCCTTATCGTATGTCTCCGGCGGAACTTAGGGATTAAAGGAGAAATTGAAAAACTTGTTCGATAAGGGTTTCATTCGATCGAATATCTCTCCATGGGGTCCTCCAGTTTTGTTTGTTAGAAATAAATATGGTTCTCTTCGTATGTGTATTGACTAATGATAATTGAATAAGGTTACCTTTACGAACAAATACCCCATCCCAAGAATAGGTGATTTGTTCGACAAACTTCAAGTGGAAAGTTACTTCTCTAAAATTAACCTCCGGCCAGGTTATCACCAATTTAGGGTGAAGAAAGATGACATTTTGAAGACAACTTTCCGAACTCGCTATGGTCATTATGAGTTTTTGGTAATGTCATTTGGTTTGACTAATGCTTTGGCAACATTTATGTATTTTATGAATAGGGTGTTTAGACCATAACTTGATATGCTTGTAATTGTGTACATTAATGATATATTGATTATTCAAGGAGTGAAGATGAGCATACCAATCATTTGAGGATTGTATTGGAAGTTCTCAAGGACCAACAACATTTTGCAAAATTTAGTAAATGTGAGTTTCGTTAAGGTTCATGACTTTTCTTGGTCATATTATATCCGGTAAGGATATTGAAGTAAATCCTAAGAAGACGGATGTAGTTAAGTTGGCCTAAACCTCTATCTTCTCCGGATATTAGAAGTTTCTTGGGTTTAGCCGGCTACTATATAAGGTTTGTCAAATCATTTTCATTAATTGCCTCTCCATTGGCAACATTGACTCAAAAAAAGGTTAAGTTCATAAGGTTCGAATCATGTGAAAAGACTTTCCAAGAATTGAAAGATAGACTTACTTCTGCTTCGGTGTTGACTTTACCGGAAGGGACTGATGGCTTTGTTTTTTATTGTGTTGCCTCAAGAATTGGGCTAGGATTTGTACTTATGAAAAATGAAAAAGTCATTGTATATGCTTCAAGGCAACTTAAAATTCATGAGAAGAATTATCGTATGCATGACATTAAACTAGTGGTGGGTTTTTTTTCCTTAAAGATTAGGAGGCATTATTTGTATGGTATTCATGTGGATGTCTGTACCGACCACAAGAGTTTGCAATACGTGCTTACATAGAAAGATCTAAATCTTCGCCAATTAAGGTTTCTAGGGTTACCAAAGTACTATGACATGAGTGTTCTTTATCATTTTGGTAAAGCAAATGTGTTGGCTGAAGCTCTTAGTCGATTATCAATGGATAGTGTTGTTCATATAGAGGATGATAAAAAGGAACTAGTTTGTGATGTTCATATATTGACCCGATTGGGTGTTCGGCAAGTTGACTCTACCAAGGGTGGTGTTATGGTTCGCAACGAGTCAGAATCATCATTAGTGGCTTATGTGAAAGCCAAGCAAGGTCTTGATCCGACTTTGGTTGAATTGAAGGAAGCACTGCTTAAGAAGTCCATAGATGCTTTGTCCCAAGAGGGAGATGGTGTATTTAGATATCAAGGTCGTTTTTGTGTCCCAAATGTGGATGACTTGAGAGAGCAGGTCTTGCCATAAGCTCATAGTTCTCGATACTCCATTCACCCAAGGTCCACCAAGATGTACTGTGACTTGTGGGAAATCTTTTGGTGGAATGGGATAAAGAGGGATATAATGGGATTTGTGGCTAAAAGTCCTAATTGCCAACAAGTGAAAGTTGAGCATCAAAAGTTGAGAGGTTTATCTCAAGATATTAGCATTCGTACTTGGAAGTGGGAAGATTTGAATAAGGACTTCATTGTTGGTTTACCATACACCCGACGGTAACATGACTCAATTTGGGTTATTGTGGATCAGATGAAAAAATCATCTCATTTCATTAACGTAAGAGTTTCATATTCAATGGAGGACAATGCTAAGTTGTACTTGAGAGAAATGGTGAGGTTGCATGGAGTGCCCTTTTTATTATTTACAATTGTGGTACCCAAGTCACTTTTTAGTTTGGGACGTCTTTCCAAAAGGGTCTTGGTACTTGTGTTAAGCTTGGTACTCCCCATAAGTAGTGTAAAACTCTCTTACCTAGGGGGGAATGTAGGGGTCTTGGGGTCGTGTGAACTGCTCGAATCCATGGTGTCAGAGAGTTTCAAGCACATCAGGATGCTTGCCTTCTAGGCCGTTCAAGTATAGTAACTTCTCCTCTATGATGGTCCGTAAACCATCACTTTTCAATCTATTTAACAGCCTCGGTGGAGGAACTATAAGAAGTGTAGGAGTTACGGAGGGTGCCTGGGATAGCATTGAGTCTGTAGTCAGAGGAATGGCAGCTGAGGGAATACTGGCGGCAGTGGAATAAGATCTGGCCCAGAGCACATCCCTTCGGTTAATCAGAGGTTGTTCATCCTCTGGTTTGGAGAAATCTGGCTCAGTAGTTGCTCTTTTCTTCACTATATGCTTTTTTCGTTTGCCTTTATCTCTCGGTGGGAGATATTGCTTTCTTTTATGTGAAAGACGTGATGCTCCTTCATTTATGATAATGCTCTTTGTCTTTTTCTGAAGTGGCTCAGTTAGATTGGTGCGTACCATATCTGCAAAAGATCTAGAAGAAACTCAAATGCAAGAACATAAAAGTTATTGTAGACAGACTTGCCGATCCAGTCGGCGAGTCGCCAAACCTCTTTGGCAAGCTGAGTCGAGCTCACCGAAGGGATTAGCTCAACAAATAAGACAAGTCGGCGATAGTATGGTCCTTTCAGCGAATCTCTGACTACTTTTGGTGAGCATGAGTGTGTCTGCCGAAGGTTACAGTGCATGAGGATTTCAGGGCTGCAGATAAAGGGTGATAAGAATACTTTCGGCGAGTAGCTGAGTGCTTTCGGTGCCCTCATACTTCTCGCCAAAAATTACAAAACCAAATATCAATCAAGGAACCAAATCTTCGGCTAGATGGGTCGATTAGGCGAACCGCCGAGTCGTTCGGTGAGCTCGACTTAGCTCGCCAATCGACCCATCGTGCCTATTTTCGACCCATCCTCTCATATTCAATCCCGCAACCCCCAAAAATAAAATCAAAGCATGCACTCATGGAATTCAAACAAGACCCATACTACCCTTTACCTTGAGATACTTAGATTTCTCTTGAATTTGCTGTATTTGGCCTTTTGACGATATTTGCTTTTAAGAGCGGCATCACCTGCTCTATCATTGAGCAAATTTTTGACATATTTGCACAAACGTGGGCTACTCAGACTTCACCCAATAAATCTAACAATACGCAATAACGATCAACTCATTGAAAAGCACAAAGATTATGGGCATTTGACAGTCAAACCATATGGGCAAGATTTCTTTCAAATTAAAATAGCCAATTAAGGATTCTAATTGTACCTAAGAGGCCCGACAGACATCAATACGATACTATTACTGAAAAAGAGTTCAAAATTTTCAACAATAAAATTGGGGTTCGGGAACCAACCTTTGATGCCGATTATATTGCAATTGAAAAGCTAGGCGGCAAAGTATTCCAACTCCGAGCACAAATCAACAAACTAAAATGCTATTAAAGGGCTAAAATAAGGAAAATACTACCTTAGTATGAATTTGGAAGGTTTAAGATCAAGTGAAAGTGAAGAATTTCAAATTTGAAGTTTCATGGCCATTATAAACCATCCAGTTCGCGCTTGTTCGGTGATATTAGTCGCACTCGCCGATTCGCCGAGTGATCACTTGCCCGCCAATTAATAGAGTTCTTTTCAGTTTCATAGGGGTGAAGATGGCGATCTGTATCGAGGTCGCCGACATGGTTGGTGACACACTAAACTGCTTCGTAAGTCCACCGAATTTTATAGGCTCTGACTCAACTTTGAATTGAGCCAAATGGTGGGTCGAGTTGGGCTGTCTGACCTCTTCGGTGATCCATCGACTGACCATTTTCTCACCAATCTTCATTTTCCAAACAATTCCTTCATTTAAACCTGCACAATCAACACACCATTATTTCTGAAAGAAAAATAAACCATTTAGAGCCTTGGGTTGACTCCCAAGAAGCACCTTATTTAACCTCGTGGCACGACGCTAGTCTTTACTCACTCCCTATTGGTTGGGTTAGCCCTAGTGCTACTAGGTAACCTCAATAGTTCATTTGAGTGAATACGAGGCACCGCATAATTCAGGAGTGTCTTGATCAGCTAGATCGATCTAGAGTGAGAGCCAACCATTTGATTCAACACTTCAATACTCTCCGTCATCTCTTCAAACATTCGATCTTGTTCAGTGATCTTTTGGAGAATGATTTGAAGTGTGTCCTCGACAGGATTGTTCTCCCTATCTCTAGACTGCTTCCTTTCGTGAGGAGGTATGTACCTCCTTTGACTCTTGCACCGGTTTTCCACCTCTATTCTTTTGGTGGACAACTCGTTCAACTGAGCTACCAGTGCGGTTAACTCGAAGTTCCGCTTGACTTCTTGGCTCGTCTCAGCCGAGTTGTCACCATTTCCCCTAGCCATGCTTAGGGTACCTACCTACATCAAAAAATTGAAAGGAAAACAAAACTACAATTAAGGTTAGAAAACTACGACTATTGAAAGAAGATATCGTCTTAAACCAAAAACATTCACGTAACACCACTCCCCAGCAGTGGCGCCATTTTGATGTTTGCATAATCAAGACACAACTTCCAATGCAAGTGTCTACGATCGTACAATAGCTTAGTAATCCAACCAAGGGTTGGGATCGTCCCAAGAAAGTGGGCGTGAAAATTAGTGGTTAAGTGCAAACGTGCCAAAGCAAATCATAGCTAAAGACTTTAGCAAATAAAAACATAACAAGTTAAATGAGTGACGCAAGCGTTAAATATTCAAGTGTGGGTTTGTAAGAAAGAAACAACTAAAACAGTGAAAATAAGGAAAAATACAGGTATGGAGACATGATTCTTGGGATGTGCTAGGAATACATGATAGACTAAATAACTGGGCACATGCTTGTGATAGTAAACTCATAGAGATTTGTGACTAGGCTAGACTTTAAAGGGGATAAGCTCTCTCTCGAGCAACTTACCCCGTTTCAAATGCATTCCTCTCAGTCACCCATTTGCCACATGAAGTCCACCCTACCCGTTAACCCACTCACTCTCTCGAGCTGAGTTTGTGGACATGGGACTAGGGTTCACTCTCTCGAGCTGAACCTTATGTCGACCCACTTGCACTGGCCATCAATTTAGTGGTGTTAATTTTACGACCTCTATCTCTCAAAAGCAAAAAACACATATATGAGATTATATTTGCAACTACAACCTCATTAGATTCATCCACAACTACTAAATGAAATCACATTTAAATTACAAATAAACTATCAGCAAGCAAGACCCAACAACAACGCTAACCCATATTCACAAAATCACAGCCCAAGAATTGGGGTTTTTAGTCACACATGTAAAAGAGATAAAGAAATATACCAATCTCCGTTTCCATTAATGGGTATGCAAGATTATTTCTTAAAACAGGTAAAAGGCAAAGAATCCAAGAGATCTAAGTCCAATTTCTTGAAGATAAAACCGTTGAAAGCTCCAAGTTCTTCAAAACCCTCTCCAAAACATAGGGAGAATGTCTCAAAGACTCTTTTAAAAGTTAATAATCTCAAAACTAGGTAAAACAAGGTAGAATTCACTACTAGGAATAAAAATTGAACTAGTATTTATAGTTTTCAGAAAATATGCTCCGAAGGATCTTTTGACGACGTTAGTCGGGATCCCCAATGCACTCGGCAATCCGCTCATTGGTATACTTTGTCATCTTTCACCAGTTTCCTTTATAATCTTCGTGTCCTGGATCATTGGGCGATGTAACACTGCTTCGCAGAGTCGCTTGGCGATACGCCGACTGTTCCTTTTTATCGCCGATTTGCTCCTTTCCTTCAGTGCTCAGCACACTGGAACAAAAGGTAAAAATGTGATCTATTGGTGACTCGTTGAATGGGTTCGGTGATTTGCAGATCTTGCTTTCTTCATTCTTTTAGATTCTTTTGCTCCTTTATGCTCGATCGTGTCCATGCTTTTCCTCATACTTCAAATACCTGAAACTTAAAGGTTTTCATCAGATATCGAGATAAAATAAGCATTTGAGGACACAATTTGATCAAAATATAGCCCTAAATGAGTCCAATATGTGGACTCATCAATAGTTTGGTCACATGCTCATTCATTTTGATTATGTGCAAGTTTCCTTCGTTTAGAGCTTCTAAATCTTAAATGGTTGACTTCTCTCACAAGCTAAGGAAGAAAGTTTAGGAAGATGGCCTCAAATTACAATTTTGATGGTTATGTTAGCTTGAAAACATCGAGTTCGGTCTAGAATTACCTTTCGTGTGGATCTTGAGGACTTAGGCCAATTTTGAGCCCCCTAGAGGAATTCATATTAAAATGAAACTTCAGTGTGAAACCCACTTTTGTAGAGAATGATTTGATGTTTCAATTACTCTGTTGAGTCCAAATTGTCAAATTTGGTGGGGTATTATATTTCATTTGCACGAAGGGGTTCTTAATGAATCTCGAGCACCTCATTGGGGATTTTGGACTTTGGGAAAAGTAGGTGATGTGCATTGCTTGTGAAGTTCCCTCTATTTTCACATTAGCTCACCTTGGGTTGCGATTACTATAGCCAATAAGATAGGCATCCATGTTAGAGTATTCGGGAAATTGCAGTGGTGCGTCATTTGAGGTAATTTCATTCCCGAGTGGGCTACCTAGCTCTCTTTATTTATTTTTATTTTACTTTTATGCATGTCTTGTTTGTGGGCTTTTCTAAGCCTAGAATTTCATCCCATTTTAGGATATAAGTTTGGGGAGCAATGGTCCTCTTGAAGGTGTCAATTCAAGAATTTCCAATACGGGGTACAATTTTTCCTATTTTGACTTGAATCTCTAATTATTGTGTTTTTGATGTCTAAACAACAATCTTGATGTTGTGATTCTGTTTTGGATAGTGTGGCATCATTCAGACCATGCACAACATTAACGATTCAAGCACACCTCATCCAATTCTAGGTCCAAACGATCATTAAGCAGTAGAAAACCCAATGAAGAGTTAAGGTCGAACCCACAAGGAGCGGTACATGTTCAAATTCAATTATTAAGTATAAAGATGGTCCAAATAGCTATAGGAATAGAAATTGTCGAAAATAACAAGTAAAAAAGTCAAAGAGATGACACGAATGTGAGATGGGGGGTTTTTGTTTGCAATTATAACTACTACGCAATCAAACAAGAGAAAATAACAATATAAAGAGGAATTCTCAGGATGTTATTGATTATAGGCAAATTTCGTTATATGGGTAATTGAAACTACTAATAGACAACTAAATATCAGTGGGTAAGTTGGACTATGATTGAAATAGTTCTCTCTCGAACAACTATCACGTTTCAACTGATTTCTCTCGAGCTTCAACAAGCTTAACAAATAAGAACAGCCCACAACATTAATACACCCTCTCTATCGAGCAAGATTGGTAGGATTAGGTTTACAATTCACTCTCTCAAGCTGAACCCATAGCAACCCAATACCTACAAACCATTAATAAAAAGATTTGGTTAAAAAACCTCTTTGTCAAGCAAGCTAAAAACTCAAAGTTAGAACTGCATTTGGAACTACAATTCATAAATTAAAACACAACTAATGATTAAAACCACTTCAATATAGCATTTAAATTAGTAATTAACAATACCCATAAGCTAATTCAAACTATAATCACATAATCACACCCTAGGAATTGGGGTTTTAGCCACACATCATAAAATTAGGGAAACAATTAACAAATACATTCTCCCTGATCTAGGTAAAATTGGGGTTCCCAAGTCTTTATAATGGTCCAATTTGAAGAAATTTAGAAACCCACTTGTAAATCCTCAAAATTGAGCTTCAAAATCCTCAAAGACTACAATAAGAACTACAAAACTAAGAGAAAACTATGACTCTAAAATTGGGAACTGCTCAAATTCACTTTTAAAATCCAATTTATAGTTTCCCAAAATTTAGTGTGAAAAGACATTAGGCGAGGTAAGTCGTCCTCGCCGAGTGGTTCGGCGATCCGCCCTTTGCTCTCTTCCATTGCCTTTTTAAATTGGTTCTTAGCATCCCAAGCTCTGTAACTTTTGGCGATCCAATGTGTTGTCGCGGAATGAATCAGCGATTCACCGATGCTCACTTTTTTTGCTGACTTAGTTTCTTTCCTAGGGATGGCACACTGGAACATTAACCGAGCTGAAGAGTCACTCGGTGGTTCGTCGAGTGGTGTTGGTGATAACCATGATCTCCTTTCTTCCTTTTCTTCAGTTTGTTTTGCTCTTTTTTTGTCACAACCTAGGGGTACACCCTAAATGTAAAATGGCATACTTGACCCCAAAGAGGTCTCATACAAGCCCTTAGCATATCATAACATAAGCTAATAATAAAGTGCGGAAAATTTAAAACATTTTCCATACAATCAAAATCTGTATAAAAGCAAAGCGGAAGTCTTACTACACTTGTCTCAAACCATCTAAAATAAATTTCGAATAACTCTTGGAACGCAGCCCATACAAAAGTCTCAAAACATAAAAGAAAGACATAAAGGAAAGGTGATCAAATCCTCGATGCTATAAGGACTCACCAAGTCTTCAACTCCTTGAACTTCTAGAAACCTATCTTCAAGAATGGAACTCAAATCACCGAACCGTACATATGATGAAAATGTATGCAAGAGTATGAGGTAGTACAAAAGTACTAAATATGATACCTAGTATAACATCATAAGAGCATAAAATAAGGGTTAGTCAATATAAGCCATATGCCATAATAAAAAGAAGTACTTCATGAAGCATAAACTATAAACATAAGAGACAATATCATAGTCATAGGCATAATCTCCAACATATGCATAATATAAGCATTAGTCAAATCTTAGTCTTTCGTATCATAAAAGAACTATTTCTCAAGTAACCTCAAAGCATATTTGTGCAATGCATGAATGATACCCCATAATCCCATCCACATTAAGTACAACTTTTAAGTCATCGTAATCATACTTACCCTCTTAGGATCTCATCCTTAGCATACTACTCATAGACTAGGGAACCTTCACCTTTAGTTAAATATATCAAGGAAGGCAACTATGGCAACAATCCAAGCTAACATATATCACATAGGCAATTCTCATATTAGAACATGCTTACACTACTTCCTTGAATAATCTATTTTCATCAAACACATGCTACTTAGATTAGGGACTTGTCCCTCATATTCATAATAGTCATGGAAGAGTACCTCTTTACTAGTCCAAGACAAGTCATTACTCATGAATGGTCATAATTTACCTATTCAAGGCTACCAAGGAAAAATACTATTACTCAATCCAAGCTAAGCATGCAACACATAAGAGATACACTTCATAAGTAGCTTCAAGTTATATTTGTGCCATGCATGAATAAGACCTCATAATCCTACCCATTCTAAGTACTACTTTAGGCTATCATACATCAATGAATTCTATTTATCATTCTAAACTACCAAAGAATAGCACCCTATTAGACAACCTAGCAAGGAATAGTCACCATATTGGATTAGACCAAGCTACCAAGGAAATACATACAATCATGCAAGTCCAAGCTATACAAGGAAGGGTATTATTCCACCATCCTAGCTACCAATGAAATGGCTTGTCCTAACCCAAGTCATGCTACCATCCAAGCATTCTATGATACTAGTGCAGGCCACCCATAGGAGAGTGTGGTTCCTCAATCCTAGGCTACCATAAGGTCTTACACTCATTCTACCATGAAAGCATTCTATGATGCTAATGCAAGCTACCCTTATGAGAGCATGGTTTCTCAATCCTAGGCTACCATGAGATGGTCTTGTCTTACAAAGTCAAGCTATACAAAAAGGCAGTTGCATAACACAAACCACAAGATAACATAACTAAATATGTTTTATTTCATTTTAGGTGAGCAAGCCTTTCAACCTAGAATCATTTTATGTGAGAATACCTTTCACATAATATCATATTCATATGTAGGTGTGTGTGTGTGAGAATGGACTGTCAACAATACAACAACATATCATGATCATAGACACTTCACTCACAAAGTGTTCTTAAGCATATAGAATTCAACATATTAGTTTTACTCTCAAAGCCCTAGGAATCAACATGTCTCACTACAAGACTTAACTCTCCAAGCTTTACTTCTTACAATCACCAAACATACCTAGATTTCAAGGCATTCTAATCACATGCTTTATTATTAGGGATTCTAGTCATAAATAATCATAAAGGGTCAAATTCATGCCTTACTAGTCATGAACCATCACATATACTATAATCTAGTTCAAATCATGTTTACTTCCTTTTATTCTTGAACTATTACTATACATATCACCAATTCTAGAAGATCATCTATAAATCCTCAATTTCCCTTCTCAAGGCATAAACCCATATTACTTCAGTTTCATCAATTAAACTAGGGTTAACCATAGAAAACATATAATATCATCATAATAACATGATTCACTAATAAATCAATCTTAATTGATCATTATCCACTCAATTGGATCAACATACAACACTACCCACAATATAGGAAGAAACCCTAGCTAGAATTGGGGTTCATCTTCACAATTGGGGGAATTTTAGGGGTCTCCATGAATGGAAGAATCCATAGATGAATAAGATATCATACCTTGAATACAAAGCTTGCAATAATGGAGTATTGACCTAGCTTGAACTCTTCTTCTTTACTTTCTAGAGAGAGCATTTGTTGGAAAGAATTGGGTTCTTTTGGGTGAATTGAAATAATGATTTGGAATCACTTAATTAAGGGTCTAATAGCTTTATATATGTGGTCTATTTACTAATAAAATAACACCACTTAATAATTAATTAATTCTAGAAAGTTCACTAAGCCACAACTTAAATCGACTAAGCCCATCTCTGCCCCCAAACCACTAGGGCAAATTTTACTTTTATTTTTTGCTCTTTTTCAGTCTTCTTCTTTTCTTTTTCTTTTCCCTTTTTTTTTTATATGAAGGGGTTCCATCTTTTTTCAAAACAGCCCATCAAAGAGGGAGCTATTCATATTTCTTGACATTCATTCTTCTCCACCACACCCCCATCTTAGACTTTTGGCCTAAGTTGGTTATTCAAACAAACCAAAACTTCGTGAAGATTAAGGGAGAATGGATAAAGAGGTCAAAGTAGTTCTAGTTTCTTCCAAGAAAATGATAGGCTCATAAGGTTCCAAGCTAGGTTCACACATCTGACAAGGTTAGCCACAAAGAGGTATATTGTCAAATTTGGCTCACTCTTGAATAATCTTGCGTAAGATCATTTCAATTGTTCACTTCACTCAGTCAATCAGACCAACTGGGTAAGTTCTACCTGTCATCAAATGCAATGTTCAAGAAAACCTCACCACACAAGGAATTGGTACCAATATCAAACAAGATTCCACACTTTCTAGATAGCGTGAAATGTTGATTACAAGAGACTCATTCGACAACCGACTAATCAGAACGAGATGCTAAAAGTTCACATATTGACTATGTAACCTAGTTTGGCTCATCGTAGCCACATATTTATTTCGTTTAATTAAGAGCACTATTTGAGTCATCAGTATTGATCACAACCGATACTTAACTTCACACAAGAACAACCACAATCACACACAAAAGAGGTGGCAAAATATTTAAATTAGGTTCAAAACCATTTTCATTCAAAATAATGGGCCACAAGCTAAAACAACTGCAATACCAAAACCAAGATATATAAGTAAACCAAATATGCCCAATATTCACAAAACATACCATCAAAACAAAATCAATATCACAAGCGATAGGTATGGAAATGCCTCACCCCACCCAACCAAATATGAAGTTATCCTCAAATGCAACGAAACAAAAATAGTGTATAAAAAGTAACAGAGAGGGAGTGGAAAAGTCATTATAACAGGCTAAGACTTGGGTGAAGTTTGCATCTCAGTCACTCTATCTGTCTTGGCATTAGTGCCCGGGGTCACACTCTAAGATTGGGCATCAGTGCATGTCTCAACATCATTGGCTCCATTGGATCCCACCATGGATACGTCCCTTAAAGATGCATGTCTAGCTATATCAAACATGGCACCCTCTAGGTCCGCCACTTCCTCATAAACAAGCTCATCACGCTCACCAAGTCGCTCCTCATCTGTCTCGGCCTCAGAAGTAGCAAAAGGAACATCAACCCTAGCCTCATCTCAGGTAGTAGCCGGAGGCACCTCAACAGGCTAGAACGTCTACACTCAGGTCATCTGTATCTCCACTATCCCAAAAAGTGAAGTAATGTCTGTGGACTTCGAATTGTCCACATCCTTTCTTAGCTTAGAAACATCGGCTTTCAAAGGGGTCACCGCATCAATAGTACCCTGCCCTCTCTTACAAACCTCTACTCTCATTGTGAGGTAATTAATAGAAACCTTGAGAGGCATCAATGCAGTAGTAATAGTAATCTCAATAATCCTGGGAATCTCAGCCTCTAGCGGGGAGGCACGCACATCAGCAGAGTGGGCTAGGTGCCCCATTTCGAGAAGCATGGCTTAGGAGATCAGAGGTCGGGAGGTAGAAGTACCAGCAACAACTTTAGAGGGTGGGGGAGTAGCAGAAGAGCCAGGAATATTGGAAGGAGCAGGGCTAGGAGTACCTGAAGGCCTAGAGGCCGGAGTAGACAAGACTGCCTCTCTAGGTAGTGTATCGATATCAATCTCCGGGGATGTATCCACCAAAGTTGCACTCCTCCTATTAGTCTCATCTCGTGTGTACTCGAACTCTATGCATCAGATGTTAGTAGAAGATGTGGGTGTAACCTCAACATCTCTCTTTTTATCACGTGGAATTCCGTCCTGACAACATAACTCTGTGATCAATACCGGAAAGCAAACTGACATCTGGCGCTGCTTGGCCCTCATGGCCATCTCCTTCTCAATTATCAACCCCAAATTTAGTTGCTTCCTCGCTATGATAGACCCAAGGCAGTCCAACTTTGGGTGATAGAGAATGGACTAATTCTGTGAAGGCATAATTGAGTTGCTGATGAATCCAAACCAATATCTAGCAGCTATATTAAGGTCCTTATTCTCTATAGGCGCTCTGGCCTCAATCCACCTCGAGGTGGTGTCATAAATCAATGGGTCTAGCCAACATTTGAGATCATCTAAAGTCTTCAATGTGATCATACTCTGTTATTCATGTATGAAGTCTGTATCCCTCTCAAACACAACATTTGATATCATCACTACTGGATCTGACTTTCCTCTTTTTGACCATTATGAAGTCCACCAGCTTGAAGGCACTAGCCTTTTTCTTCCCCTGAGGCACCATGTCACTGTAGGAAGCATAGAATTCTCAGACCCATATAGGAATGTATGGGCCATGGGGCCTTGTGAAGACCTCAAATTCGTGGAACTGGAGAGTTCCCACATTTCCTGATGCCTGTCCACTACACCATCTGTGGACAATCTCTTCTTCTCCAAAATGGTCCTCAATCCCTTGGCCTTTAACTGGTTGAGTGATCGGGGAGGAGGACCCTGAACTAGTAATGCTGGAACAAGCGTCTGTGCTGGCGGAGGCATTGGAGCTGAGCTAGAGGTGTCGGTTCCGAAATCCTGGACGAATCATGACGAGCTTTAGAGTGTAACTCTGCTTGTCGGGCATGTAATAAATGATCGTCCTCAGGCTCAAAGAATAAAGCCTAAGAATCATGGGACTCTCCCTCACTACCGTATTTGTACTCCAGTGTCTCAGCTATGGGCGTTTTACCCTTTCCCCTACCTCCCTTCTGAGGTAGCTTCTTGCCCTTAGCATTGGAAGCAGTTGCTTCCTCATTAATAATGACTCCACGTGCTTGCTTTCGGGGCTACATGCCACTATCATTTAAATTGGTTCTAGCCATACCTGCAAAACAACAGAGAAATACTTAGAAAAAATTGCAAAAAAATTAGTTGCAGAATGACTTGCCGAACGGTTCGGTGAGTGACCGAGTTACTTTGGCGCGCTAGATCGGCGAATTCCCTTGAACATCGCCGAATTCCACTTCTAGCATAAAATTTTAAAACATTCAAGACAGTTCAGCGATGTTCAGGGGTATTCGGCGAGATAGAAGTGGCTCGCTGAAAGTTACAATGTATTTTAGGGTTTTAGGAGTGTAGACATGTGATCAAGAAGGCATTTCAGCTAGTCGCCAAGTGAACTCGGCGAGCTTAAGTCTCTTGCCAAAAGTTACAGAAAAAACTCAACCACTTTTAGAAATTAAGGGCGATCTGTGGGGGATTGGCGAACTGCCGAACAACTCAGCAAGCTCAGCTTAGCTCGCCAAACGGCCCAATGTGCCAGTATTCAACCATAATCTTCAAAATCAAGCCCCCAACCCCCGAAAACAAAATTTAAAAAATACACCATCAAATTAAAGTTACACCCATGCTACCCATGCCCTCGGGTATTCAGACTTCCCCTGATGTGGCCAAAATGGGCCGTTTTGATAAGTTTTGCCCAAAAGAATGACATCAAATGCTCCATCATTGGGCAAACTATGTCATTTTGTACAATTTAGGGTTACTTAGAATTCACCCCACTAGATTCGATACATATACACCGCAATCCAGCCATTTAGACTCGATTTAAGACAAGCACAACACAGAAATCGTTAAATTTAAGGCAATAAGGCATTAAATTAAACAAATTTACAGGAAATCCAACACTTAAAACACAATTAAAACATGCTACCAAACAACAATCAACATAAATTTACCTATTACATTCAATTTCAACCACACAATTAAAGAACAAGGTTCGAAAAACCAGCCTTAATGCTGAAAATAATAGTTGTAATGCTAGGCGGCAAATATCCATAATCCAATTAAAGAATTCATCAAATGCAAGAGTAAAAGAAGGGAAATATGAAAGATCTAAGGTAGGGAGTGAGAGTACGATGGTTAAAAATGTTGGAAGATGAAGGATTTTTAAATTTTAAAATGTTTGA
The DNA here is from genome assembly GCA_029007595.1 of Solanum commersonii. Lineage (NCBI taxonomy): Eukaryota > Viridiplantae > Streptophyta > Magnoliopsida > Solanales > Solanaceae > Solanum > Solanum commersonii. The sequence goes on from JAJTWQ010000257.1 coordinate 283,704, forward strand.
CCTTTAAAACCTTTCAGTTTGAGCTCCCTTCGATAGAGTAAGTCGTGCTCGCCAAACAACTCGGTGATGTGCCAAGTGATATTTTACCTCGATGAGTTTTACAGGACTCCCAATAATTTAGGGGTTTAAACGGCAGACAAAATCGGGATGGTGACCTGTTAAGCGATTTACTGAGTAAGCATTTATTAGCTCGCCGAGTTTTATAGAGTTCGCTTTCAAGCTTGGTTGTTCTAGCGGCGGTCCGAGTAGGGGATCACCGACCTGTTCAACGTGTTACCGATTGGACTTTGTCTCACCAAACTACCCATTTTCCAACAGTTTTCACTTTTCAACCTGCATAATCAACACCCGTTATTCAAAATCAAAACTAAAGATTTAAAACATGGGTTCCTTCCCAAGAAGGGCCTTAGTTACCATCGTGGCATAAACAAAAATACCAATTTACGGTTCATTCTTCGGGTTTGCCAAGGTATCACTTGATAGGCACTCTTTTGGCCTTGGATTCAAATGATAAGAAATTTTACCCATTTGGGTCTCCAACTGCTTGATTGACAAGGAATGGGAGGTGACTGACTGATTAAGTGTAGAGGCATCCTCCTTCATCTCTTTCAACACTTTCTTCCAAGTGGCTTTACAATCACGCCATTCTCTGTCACTGTCTCTCCATCCCTCATCTCTATTCCAACCTGGGTTTTCACCCGTCCTTGGATAGTTGCTTGATATCCACCTCCTTGGTTAGTTGGGAAGTTCAATTCCTTATTGTAAACAGCTTCAAACTGAGCTTCTTCGGGGTTTTCCCCACCAATACCCATAGCATTAACACTTTTTATACCACTACCCATCACATTTTGCACCAATATGTCCAGTTGAGTTATCATTTTTGCCATGTTTTGGTCCCTCTCTTGGTCATTTTCAATATGCTCTTTTGTCATTCTAAAAGTGAGAGGGGACACTTGGTCCTCACGGGTATACCATGCTCTATTTATCTTCGGCATGCCATCAAGAAGTTTAAACGCTACTTCATAGGGTTGTTGCATTATACCTCCAGGAATAAGGTGATCAACAACTCCCTTGTTCACCGAGTCAAGGCACCTATAGAAGTACTCCAGCAATATATGATTTGGAAGCTCATGGGTTGGACATTGAAGTACGAACTTCTTAAAGCTCAGCGATGTCTCATGGATAGGTTCACCTTCGAACTGTTTGAAACCTTGGATGCTATCACTAAGTTTCATCATCTTTGATGGGGGGAAAAATCTCATATATAATGTTGCGGTAAGCTCATCCCAAGAGGTGATGGAATCTCTCAACTACTCAGCTAACCATTTGCTAGCTTCACCCATCAAGGAAAAAAGAAACAACCTGAGACAGATAGATTCTTGTGATACGTTCTTGAATGAGAACGTACCACAAACATCTACGAAGTTCCCAATATGCTCATTAGGGTCTTCGTGAGCCAATCCTCCATACAATCCCTTCATTTGGAGGAGCTGTAGCATTGTGTTATTAACATGGAAGATGACATTCCCTTCAATTGGAGGTAGACGTATTGCACCAACACCACCCAATTGGATTGAGTCATTCACATCATTAAGATTCCCAATAATGTCTTGGTGACCCACTTGGCTACTATTACGCCCGTTTATGCTCATCTCTTCCTATGTTCAACAAAAGCAACACAAAACAAAAACTACAGTAATTCAATTCAACTACAACCAAAAAGATCACAATTCAACTTTAATAAAATAATTTTAAACAACACTACTCCCTGGTAGCGCTACCATTTTGATTAATGATGCAAGCACACCTCATCCAATTCTAGGTGCAAACGATCGTTAAACAGTATAAAACACAATGAAGAGTTGGGGCCGAACCCACAGGGAGCGATACGTGATCAAGTTCAGTTATAAAGTACAAAGGTAGTCTAAATAGTTATATGAATAGATATTGTCGAAAGTAACAAGTAAAGAAGTTAAAGGGGATTACACGAATGTCAGATGAGGGGGGTTGGTTTACAATTATCAGCTACAGCTCAATCAAATAAGGGAAAATAACAATATAAAAAGGAATTCTCGGGATGTTATTGCTTATACGCAAATTTCGCTATATGGGTAATTGAAACTACTAATAAACACTTAAATATCAGTGGGTAGGCTGGATTATGATTGAAATAATTTTCTCTCAAACAATTATCACATTCCAAGGTATTTCTCTCGAACATCAACAAGCTTAATAAAAAAGAACATTCCATAACCTTAATACACCCTCTCTATCGAGTAAGATGGGTAGGATTAGGCTTAGGATTCACTTTCTCGAGATGAACCCATAGCAAACTAATACCTACAAACCATTAATAAATTTTTTTGGTTCAAATACCTCTCTCAAGCAAGCTAGAACTCAAAGTTAGAACGGCATTTGCAACTTCAATTCATAAATTAAAACACAGCTAATGATTAAACCAACTTCAATATAGAATTTAAATTAGTAATTAATGATAACCATAAGCTAATTCAACCCATAATCACATAATCACACCCCAAGAATTGGGGTTTTAGCCACACATCCCAAAAATAGGGAGACGGTTACCAAATACATTCGCCATGATCTGGGTAAATTTTCCCAAGTCTTTACAATGGTGCAAATTGAAGAAATTTAGAAATCCACTTGCAAATCTTCAAAATTGAGCTTCCAAATCCTCAATGACTACAATATGAACTACAAAACTAAGAAACAATTTCAACTCTAAAATTGGGAACTGCATTATCAGCGTCAGAACTATTCAAAATCCCTTTAAAAATCCAATTTATAGTTTCCCAAAATTTAGCTTGAAAAGCCATTAGGCAAGGTAAGTTGGGCTCGCCGAGTGGTTCGGCGATCCGCCCTTTTCTCTCTTCCGTCACCCTTTTGCATTGGTTCTCAACATTCCAAGTTTTATAACTTTTGGGTGATCCAGTGTGTTGTCACGGAAATGATCGACGATTCGCCGAATGCTCACTTTTGTCACCGACTTGGTTTCTTCCCTAGGGCTGGCACACTAGAACATTAGGCGGGCTGAAGAGGCACTCGATGGCTCGCTGAGTGGTCTTGGTGATCACCACGTTCTCCTTTCTTCAAATTTTTCATCTTGTTTTTGTCCTTTTGCCTTAGTAGAATTGTTGCCTTGATCCTTAGCTCTTATACCTGAAAATCAATTCTTTAAAATTAGCTTATAGCATAAATTAGGAATCTGAGGATAGTAAAGCTATCAAAATAAGCCATAAATGAGTCCATATCTCAGACTCATCATACACAAAGGGATAGCTCTAAAATTGAAGGTTTACAATGCGCTCGGTCAGCTTTGCGGTAGGCTATCGCTTCTCGATCCTTATATTGAGTTTGTGATTTTAAATTTATGTTGAATTGAGTGATTTAAACGTGGATATCTAGTATATCATGCTTTTTTAGTTAGATATCTTGTTTTAGGCTTAATTTTTGTTTTCGGGCCTCTTTCACATGTTGTTTTCTCGTATGTTGATCATCTTTACCTTATGGTATGAACTTGTATGTGTTCATTGTTGGTATTGAATCATGTTTGGCCTTACTCTAGGTGTACGCTAGTATTTCCTTAGACTTGTATATTTTGGAGCTGATAAGCCTTATAATCTCTCTAACAACATTTTATGTTATAGAGTGATATAGAAGGCTTGGGTCTGATATTATGAGACATACAATAGTTGATCGACTCGACATGTATGTGATTTATAATTCCCTTTTCATCCATGGAATATCCTCGTGATCGACTCGACATGTATGTGATTTATTTGGGCTTATCCAGAAGTTTCACTTAGAGTTGTGGAGTTGGTCCCTAGGGTATCTGGAAGAAGTCCCGTGGTGCAGTTTTGTGTCATGGTCCAAGGGTACCCCCTAGATGAACAAGGCGTACAAGACCTCAAGGGGCCTCGAACAAGACACTTAGCATATCATAACATATAGTAATAGAAATGAGCGTTAATTTAAAACATTTTTCAATAACAATAAAATTCTTTATAAAATGAAGAAAAAGTTTATTACACTTTGTCTCAAACCATCTAAAATATGAATATCTTGGGACACAGCCCATACTATAGTGCTAAACATAAATTGAAAGACATGAGAAATGGTGGTTAAATCCTCAAATATTTTGAGGACTCACCAATCTTCAGTCCTTGCTTTTACAAAGATCCTACCCACGGGGATGACAGTCGATATCGCCGAACCCTACATATTGAACTGAGAAGAGTTTCACTGAAATTATCAAATTAGGCGAATGAATTGAAGAAGGCACAAAAAATAAGACTATCATCAACCTAGAGGCCCTACAAGCCACCAACAATGCTCGGCAATCTGGTGGAATGGCAGAAAACCGGAAGAAAACAGGTTCAGCTGTGACTGCTCAAGGAGCTAAAACTCCTTATAAGTACCAAGCAACAACCCTACCTCCATCTCCATACCATCCATCTCCATATCCTCAAACTCCATATCCTTCAGCTCCACCACTTATATCTCCCCATCCCATGCCAGTATATTACCAAAATGCTCGTCCTCAATATCAGTAGGCTTCATATCCTATCTATAATGCCCAGCCAAGATACTTCCAAACAACACCACCCACTAAAAAACTAAACTACTGAAATAGACCTCCTTATATAAAAAGACCTGCAAAAAACTATACCCCTCTGGCTGAGCCCATATCCCAGCTTTATGAGAGGCTGGCTATGTCACCCCAATTCCTGCATTGCCTGTGGATGTCTGTGTAAAATGGTGTTACCATAACAAGGTTTCTTCCTACCATTCTGGGATGAAGGGTCACACTACCAAAGTTTGCAGAGCTCTGAAAGATAAGGTTCAAATGTTGATTGATACAAAGGCCATCCAGCTCAAGGATACGACACCAAATGTTGCAATCAACCCTATGCCTAACCATCAGGTCAACATGGTAGAAGTTGATGATACCTTTGATTGGGAGAAATCCATTTGGGTAATTGAGCCAGAAGAAGCAAAGATTGTTACCACCCAAATACCAGTTGTAGTGCAAAGGCGTATTCCTTTTAAGGTTGAGGTCTCCATGCCCTAGCCCCCATTCACCATTTGTAGGGCACCTTCCCTGTGCAATATGATACCCATGCTCTCCCATGGGACTATAGAAAAGAAAAAGCAAAAGTGAAAGAAGCAGAAATTGCAGCAGGAGTGACTAGATCCGGAAGAATTTACACTTCCAAAAATTTGGTTCAGGGTAGCTCCAACAAATCCAAGGCACCAATTGTAGAACTTGAAGATCAAGGTATCTGGAAGAAGGTGCAAAAACTAAAGAGTACTCTATTATTGAGCAATTGAGTAAAACCCCATCCCAAATATCAATCATGTCATTGCTGCAATCTTCTAAAACTCGTCGGAACGCTCTTTTGAAGGTCTTAGGTGAAGCCTATGTCCTATCTAGATTGACTCATGGAGAGGTAGCCCAAATGGTTGGGCATGTTTTTGAGGCATACAAAATATCTTTTCAAGAAGATGAGTTGCCACTTGAAGGAACAACCCACAATAAGTCTTCGTATATCAGCTCAATATCAGGACAAGATAATCACCAAGGCCTTGGTTGATACAGAATATGGTTTGAATATCTTTCCTCTTAGCATGTTGACAAGGCTAGGCGTGGATAGTGCAAAGATCCAAACCTAGAAGATGAATGTGAGAGCTTTTGATGGCTCTTAGAGGGGTACTATTGGGGAAATAACCTTGGACGTGCTCATTGGTCCTGCTACCTTCCCAATAGATTTTCGGGTCATGAACATTCCCTCCTCATATAACCTATTGTTGGGTCACGTTTGGATTCATATGGCTGGAGTGGTTCCCTCTACTCTTCATCTATGCATCAAGTTTGAATGGGATCATGAAGAAGTTGTAGTCTATGGGGAAAAAGGACACCTTGATGTACCATACAGTGGAGCTTTTCTGCAACATTGATACACAAACTTGGTTTAGCTAGAAGATCATAGATATGATGGCTTGGTTTGGTTTCGAGCTTGGGAAAGGTTTGGCAGCTAGATTACAAGGGATAGTCAAACACATACAACCTGTTTGTCATTCAACCACTTTTGGGCTGGGATATAAATATACTACCGAGGAGTGGCTTGATTGGTAACCACCTAGAGATATACAACTATCCATTTAAGAAACCCATACCACCGTTGTACCAGTCATTTCGATCGGCCAGATTCATGGGGGGTATCACTGATGAGCTTCTAGAAAATATGAAAGGTTTGTCTTTGATGAAGAAGGAAGGAAAGGTTTGCAATGTCGTGATCAACGAGGATGAAAAAGGGGACCATAGAAGAAGCAATCAAGCAAAGATCAACATTAGCATTTGGACCTCAACTCTATACAGACCTCGTCGAGCATCTCGGTAGCTTTTGAAGATGTTTTTCTATCATGTTTTAAAAAGTTTTCAATAAACAATTTCAAATTCCAATTCACTATCATTGTTTTCAAATGCTAATATTATGCAACTCTTGAGTTTTTAATCAATAAAGTTCTTTTCCGATCCATTTAATAACTTATATTTATTTATGCATTATTCTTTCTTTCTGCAAAATCTGTTATAAGAATGTTGAATCTGAGATTGTGGCATATAATGAGACTGCACAATTTAACATTAATGATTTAGAAGGGTTCGAGGAAAGTGAAGTCCCTGAAGAGTTAATCAGAAAGGTTGAGGAATTCGAGGAGAAACCCAATCCAAACTTAGTGGAAACAGAAGTGGTAAATCTAGGAAATTTAGAAGTGACACAAGAGACCCGAGTAAGAATCCATATGACGGAAGATGACAAGAAAGAGTATAACGAGTATCTCATGGAGAATAAGGATATCTTCGTTTGGTCCTATGCAGACATTACAGGGCTAAGCAATTTAATAGTAGCTCATCAGTTACCCACTGATCCAGTCTGCCCTCCAATGAAGGAAAAGCTCCAAAAATACAAGCTTGAGCTGAGTTTGAAGATCTAGGAGGAATTATCAAAGCAACTAGAGGCCGGAATCCTTCTAGTGATGGAGTATCCAACCTGGCTTGCAAATGTCGTTCCAGTACCCAAGAAAGACAGAAAAGTTAGAGTTTGTGTGGACTATCGAAATATTAACAAGGCTAGTCCCAAAGATAATTTTCCATTGCCCAACATATGCATCTTGATTAACAACTGTGCTAAGCATGAAACACAATCATTCGGGATTGCTTTGTCGGCTATCTTCAAATTGAGATGCACAACGACGATGCTGAGAAGACTACTTTCATCACACCGTGGGGTGTCTACAACTACAAGGTAATACCTGAGAAGACTACATACATGAGGGCAATGGCCACCCTGTTTCACGACATGATCCACAAGGAAATTAAAGTTTATGTGGATGATGTCATCATCAAATCAAAGAAGGGTTTAAATCTTCTGGATGATCTATTAAAGTTCTTTGCTAGGCTACGCAAGTATAACTTGAAGTTGAATCATGCAAAGTGTGTGTTTGGGGTTCCTACTGGAATGTTTGTGGGTTTCATTGTCAGCTACCGGGGTATAGAATTGGATCCATCAAAAATCAAAGCCATTCGTGATCTACCTCCGCCGAAGAGTAAGAAAGAGGTAATGAGTTACTTGGGACAACTCAATTACATCAGTCGTTTCATAGCCCAATCTATTATTATTTGCGAGCCTATTTTCAAGTTATTGATGAAAGATGCTGCAGTGAAATGGATAGACCAATGTCAACAAGAATTTGACAAGATCATAGATTACTTGTACAATCCTCCTGTGTTGGTTCCACTGAAATCTGGTACACCACTATTGTTATACATATTAGTGTTGGATAATGCTTTCAGCTGCATTTTGGGGCAGCATGATGAAACGGGAAAGAAGGAGCAGGCGATATGTTACATGAGCAAGAAGTTTATATTATATGATGCTCGATACTCTCTATTGGAGAGTACCTGTTGTGCTTTTACTTAGGTTGCCCACAAGCTGTGACACTACCTCTCCTCGCACACTACTTATCTCATTTCAATGATGGATCCTCTAAAGTATATCTTTCCAAAGCCCATGCCCACATGTAAACTAGCTAACTGGAAAATACTATTAAGCGAGTTTGACATAGTGTATGTTACACAAAAAGCAGTGAAGGCACATGCATTAGCAGATCATATGGCGGAAAACCCTGAAGATGACGATTATAGACCATTGAAGACTTACTTCTCGGACGAGGAAGTAGCTTTTGTGGGGGAGGACATCTCTGAAGAATATGAGGGTTGGAGGATGTTCTTTGATGGAGCTAAGAATATGAAAGGATACGGCATCAGAGTTGTTTTGATCTTGCCAACTCGGCAACATTAACTGATATCAGTGAAATTCAGAATCCTTTGCTCAAATAATATGGCTGAATATGAAGCTAGCATATTGGGGCTCCGACGTGCTATCGACTTGTATGTCCAGGAAATGTCGATAATAGGAGATTCAAACCTATTGATTCATCAGGTTCGAGACGAATGGGTTACCAAGAATCGAAAGTTGTTACCACACTTGGAGTGTGTGCATAGGTTGTGCAAAAGGTTCATCAAGGCAGAATTCAAACATGTGCCAAGGATCCAGAATGAAGTCGCAGATCCCACATCCTGATCATAAATACATTGATCCTATTCACATAAACATATATGAGAAACCAACATAATGTTTTCATGTTGAGGAAGAGCCTGATGGAAAGCCTTCGTACAATGACATTCGACGATATTTGAAGAGCGGAGAGTATACGAAAGGTGTAATAAGTGTACAAAAGTGTACCATTCGCAGGTTAGCGAGTCAATTCTTCCTAAGTGGAGAAATCCTTTATAGGAGGACTCCCGACTTGGGGTTGCTAAGGTGCGTTTAAGCTGGAGAAGCCAGCAGGTTGATTGAAGAGATACATGCAGGAACATGTGGTCCTCACATGAATGGTTTTACATTGGCAAAGAAGATCTTGAGATCGGGATATTTCTGGCTAACTATGGAGACAGACTGTATTCGCTATATTCAAAAATGTCACCAATGTCAGACTCATGCATATATGATCCGAGATCCTCCCAACAAACTCCTTGTTACTAGTTAACCTTGGCCCTTTGCATCTTGGGTCATCGACGTCATTGGTCCAATTGAGCCAGCAGCATCTAATAGACATTGATTAATTTTGGTTGCAATAGACTAATTAACCATATGGGTCGAAGCCGCTCTCAAAAATCAGTGACAGAGAAGGTTATGGATGTCTTTGTCAAAAATAATATTATTTGTAGTTTCGGGATTCCTAAGTTAATCATCACTGATAATGGAACCAACCTAAATAATAATTTGATGAGATCATTGTGTGAGAAGTTCAAGATCAATCATTGAAATTCTACATCATATAGACCACAAATGAATGGAGTGGTTGAGGATTCAAACAAGAACATCAAAAGGATACTGCGCAAGATGATCAGCAATCATAGACACTGGCATGAGAAGCTACCATTTGCATTGTTGAGATATCGTACTACTATCAAAACTTCTACTGGAGCCACACCTTATTTTCTTGTATATTGTAATGAAGCTGTGATACCTGCTGAGGTAGAGACCGTCTCTAAGGATTATTCAGGAAGCGGAGTTGAGTGATGCTAAATAGATACAAGTGTGGTTGGAGAATCTGGCATTAATAGACGGAAGAAGGATTAACGTTGTTTGTCATGGCCAACTCTATCAAAATAGAATGGCTAGAGCTTTCAATAAGAAGGTTAGACTCAGACATTTCTCACCTAGGCAACTGGTTTTGAAGTGGATTTTCCCAAATTAATATGAAGCAAAGGGTAAATTCTCACCAAACTGGCAAGGTCCATACATAGTCTCTCGGGTATTGATAGGCAAATCCCTCATACTTGCAGAAATAGATGCAGAAGTTTGGTCCAAACCTATCAACTCAAACGTTATGAAGAGATATTACATCTAAGTTTGTTTCATGCTTTTTACTCTGTATTTGGAACTACGTCAGACGTGATTCCCATTTAAGAGGGGATACGTTGGCGCTCTTATGGAGTTCCGTCTTTGTCTTAATAAAATTTTCATATTCCCCCATTTCATTGTGTAACTGGGGCAAAAATAATTTGAGAGCGTCTCAAAATTTCCATGAAAGTATTATCTTTGCGAATCTCGATACTGGGGCAGAATTTTTGAGATGAACTCAAAAATTCTATCAAAAGCATTTCTTCTCACAAATCAGTCACTAGGCAGAATTTTTGAGACCATCTGAAAAATTCTTTCAAACGAGCATTTTCTGCGCAAATCAAGACTGGGCAGAATTTTATAAGGGGGTCTCAAAAATTCACAGCAATCAAGCTACAATCTTCAGCAAAAAATAGAATAACAGAATTGCGACTGAGTCAGATATTGTAAAGTCTCAAACTGTGCCATGGTCAAAGATTCAACATTGCTTTTTACAAATTAATATTTTCGAAGGCTTTTTTAAAAAACCCTCTCTCCTTCTATTTTACATTTTTCTTCAAAGCAAATGTCCGGAAAGGTCTGGATGGCAAGCCAAAGGAGCACACTGTTTGGAGCAGATCAACTGCCCCCATTTTTAAACTCACAATTTTTCTTTGAATATAGGAAAGACAAGTACATATACGAGAAGCAACTTTAACAACGTATCACTATATTGAACCCGACAATAGCTACTCAATGGCTCCCCATCTTTCCAATCAGACAAAAGGATCAAGCTATGCTATAGCAATCCCGAACAATCGCCATTCAACGGTAATCTCTCCTTACTATAGGACGGAGGGTCAATCCACAATACTCAGAACTCAAAATCTATCAACCAATGACACTAAATCCTTCCAATAAGGCGTTCGTCTATGCCCTCAATCAACTATTGCGTGATCCCGAGAACTATATTGTTCCCAAAGATTACATGTGCCCGAAAATTGCATTGTGCCTGAAAATTGCATGTGCCCGAATTGCATTGTTCTTGATATTACATATTCTCAAGAATTGCGTTATTATATGTGCCCAAGATTGCATTGTGCTCGAAGATTACATGTGCCCGAGATTTCATGATCCCGAGAACTATATTATGCCCGATGACTGCATGTGCCCGAAGACTGCGTTGAGCCCGAGATTGCACTCTGCCCTAAGATTTGCATTGTGCCCAAAGATTTGCACTATGCCCAAAGATTGCATTGTGCCCGATATTGCATATGTCCGAAGATTGCATGTGTCTGAATTGCATTTGTGCCCGAGGATTACATTATTCCATGTGCCCGAGATTGCATTGTGCCCGAAGACTGTATGTGCCCGATATTGCATTATGCCCGAAGATTGCATTGTGCCCAAATTGCATGTGGCCGAGATTGCATTGTGTCTGAAGATTGCATGTGCCCAAATAAATTTAAATCAAGTAACAAGTATCAACAGATGCCCAAATTACAGATACACTTTCTTTACATATTACTTTATATTCCTAAGGCGTTATGGTCTAAAGGTATCATTCTTTCTTTGCCTGCGGACATCATATCATCGCCTAAGGATTTACTTTCTGCTTATCATGATCTGAAAGTGTCATAGTCTAGGGGTATCATTTATTCATGGCGCACATACAACATTTGCATGACCAGGGGAAATAATTTTGCATATCATGGCCCTAGACATCATAGCCTAAGACATCATCTTTCATAGTCTTAAGGCAAATATCATGATCGATATTGGAAATTGCATCACGTTTACCTTTATCGTTTGTTTGATATATTTGCTCTAATTACAAGCTACAGATTTGCAGAGCTGACATTTTGCAAGCCAGATCAATTTCCCTCTCAGGTACGATTGCCTTGCTTACTATCGTAACGAAGGCCCTACCAACTCTTTGCAACTCATATTCGTCCTTTTCATCCGAACCTTTCTTAAAGCTGGAAACCTCAATGTCATGCTCCTCGCCCTTCTCTAAATCTTATCAATTCAAGCTGATATAGTTCCTGTTCGAATATCACACCGCTTTTCATCTTTAGGATTTTTGTTTACTCCTAAATCTAGAACTACACACGACCTGATTCTCGTATAACCAGAATATATAGGCGGCTTAATACCAAAATCTCGATCATACCCCTTTCCAACTATATATCGTTTCAATTGATCCCACTGATATCTCTCATCGGTCGGACAAAATCGGCTACTAAGTCAACGTTGGTTGCCCGACAATTCATCCTTCATTCCCAAGCAACCAAGGGGCAGCTGTTGACACCCAATTTTGACTGACCTTTAACTATTTCACAAATGCTATTTGATTAAATACGTATATTTAAAATGCATTCCGGGTTTAGAATTGTAATCGATTTTGTATAAAAATTATAATTTTAGTATGCATGCTTTATAAATATTATTGTAATTATTATTAATTTATTCTCTTAAATTATTTTAATTGATATTTAGACTTGAAATAATTATTGTACTCAAATGTTTTAAATTTAAGTGATTTTAATTATATAAAAAATATTATAATATTTGTAGTATTTAATTGAATAGCATTTCTTTAATTTTCCCCAAAATCATTTAAATCTTGTCTATTCTATTCTAATTCTAGCTACTCCAATTCCAATAGTATTTCAATTATAGCCGTCCTTTCATTTCAATTCTAGCGAATTTATTTCAATGTTGGCCATTGTTAATCCAATTCAATATGATTTTTTAGAATTCATCTTTTAATCTTGGTCGTCCTTATTCCAAGATCAAATCCTAGCCCTCCATCTCTTATAAGATCAACGGATGAGATCAAGTTTCCATCTTTCCTATTTTAACACTAAAAGACCAAGAACCCTTAAAGTTTGTTCATTCTCTTACTCTTTAAATCAGCCGCCTCTCTCTCTCTATCTCCATTTCTTTCTTGACGAGAAGCACCGAAGCAGCAGCAGTAGCAAGGACCAGCACCCCCGGCACCGTCCTCTCTCCACATCTCTCCTCCCGTCTCTTCTCCCTGGTGAGACCCAGGCGAGGTCTAGCTCCAGCGAGAAAAACAACGGCCAACAATAACCAGCAGCTCCGGCCAGCAGCTGCAAACGAGAGCCATCTCCAACTCCGGCGAGCAACCATCTCCGATCGGCAAAGGCAGGGAGAACCCGGTTAAGTTAGAGTTTTCCACTCTTTGAAAAAATGGATCATTTTAGATTCGTCCGGGTTCGTTTTCTTGTTCAGTTCATTACTTAAGTTATTTTCGCTTGATTATTAAAATGTTGATTTTATGCTTGTGAGGTTGATGCGATTCCTTAGTAATTTTCTGATCCTATGAACTATTTCTTAGTCATTTTCTGAACGTCAGAAGCATGTATATTTTAGCTTCGTTAAAATGTCATTATATTCTATTGTGATTTGAGATATGTGGGTAGGTACCGTTGTTGATTACTAAACTAATTTAGTAAGCTATCCTGTAAATGGGTTGATTTGCCAAAAAAGTTTGATTAAGGATGAATTCAAGCAACTCTCCAGTAATAATATTTCTTAGCTCAATAATTGACTGCTGATCTCATATTGAATTGTTGATTGCCATTAATTAATTTGTTCTTCCTGTTTTAGCTTTAATTAGGATTCGCTAGGTGATATATGTTTGTATAATTGCTGGAAATCAATCTTGGAATGTGTATTGGTACTTGACTTTTGGATAGTGTATTTAATTATGGAAATGACTCTGTTCTTTACTTGTTTTAATTATAGTAAGCACTTCCAACGAGGTAATTTGTTTGGACAAATTTTATTCCTTTCCTTTAAATTATGTGCTTTGATGGATTTTCTGTCATTTTTATTAATTTGTTGAGTTGTGTTAATTGATTTTTCTACCTTAATTAATTTAATTGGTAAGATGCATTTGTTTATTTTGGTGAAATCATGCCCGGCTATGGTAAAGGTATATTGATATATTTTTGAGCTGTAATTATCACCCTTCTTGTATTAATTATTACATGTCTTACCAGATTTTTTGCATATTAATGTTTGTTAATTGACTCCTTTTACCTCAATTAAAAGTTGACAGATTTCTTACCTTTTTATATTTGGTAAAAAGAATAAATAAATATGGGACTGATTTTATACATCTTTTGTTTAAGGAAAGCACGTTATAATAGGCTACTTAATTATTTCTTCCCTTATTAACGTGCCCCTCTCACTTAGTATATAAACAAGACTCCCTTTCATTGTTTAGACATCCAGACATTGTCTTACACTAGAAAATACTAAAAAATATCGCTCTCTACTCTTTAAAATAATTATGTTTTTCGGTAAACAAAAATCTCCCTTCTACTTTATATTTTGATGTGTTCGGGTCGGTTTTTGGTTTATGTGTGGATCTTTATTGTTGATTTCTTTTACTGCATAACTGGTTAGTATCCTTTATACATGTATAGTTTTTATTCTGCATCATCTTAGCTATCTTTAGTCCGAATTGGGGTATTAAAAAATAAAGGGAAGCATCCGGGTTAGTTTTCATCACCCACTATTTTGTGTGATCTTATATTTTTGTTTGAATGAATTGCTTGTTCTAATCTGGTGTGTATTCTATGAGCTATTTTATAAATACGTCCCAATTTCAGATACATCTTTGAGCATCTCGGTACATCGCGTCTTGGTTTAGGATACGTCACTCAGCTTCTCAATACATCACGTAAAGTGATGTATCCGATCTATACATCACTTAAGGTGATGTATCCGGAAATAGAAGAGACTAGGAATATTTTTTTAAAAAAATTTCAAATGTTAGAAAATTCTAGAGATATAATAAAATAAATTATGTGTTTGGGTATTTTTCCAAAAATAATTCGTACTCTTATTATAATTTGTCATTCTCTACTCTTGATGATTTTGATACACAAATGTTACTTCATAATATGATATCAACACGATGCTAATTTTCACCGACTTCAATTTCAGTTCCTTCCATCAACAAGTTGTTAGAAAGTGACACTTTGATGTAAGTATTTGCTTCATACTTTGTGCCTTCCTTATTGTAGTCAATATTTGAGTTAGTATCAACGACTGAATATCATAATATTGATAAGATGAATTTATATTAAGTTGTTATATACTAGAATTATTGTCAAATGTTTTTAAGTTTGTTAACATAAGGAAAGAAAAGAAAACTTCCGACTATGTCATCCTAAAGTTGAAACCGTAGGCATGAGGAGCCGTGAGGGAGTAAACACAGTTGAGGCGCTGAAGGAAGAAAGTATTTTCGAAAGTACGATGTTAACAGTGACGAGAAAATGTTTGAAAATAGTCTAGTTATAATAATCTGATATGAATGCTATCTGTCAGGATTATGATATGAAGGAATTGTATTAAATTGCTATTGTGATGATTGATATGACTTACTTACATGATGAAATGACTTTAACATACAAAATATTAATCTTGCATATACTCAGAAATATACCTAAAGAAATAAGACAGATCATATGGGAAAATATAATTGAAGAAGAAATAGAATTAATGAACCAAGTATGGTACGACCTAGATGAAATAAATAGAAATTCAATACTCAGATTAATGATAAACCAAGAATACTTAGAATATTGGCAACAAACTATAACAGATATTACTTTACTAAGTAATCTAATAAAAGAAAATATAGAAACATTTCAACAAACCCACGACATAGAATATATAGAATATATATTGGAAAACATAAAAGAAATCATAAGACTAATACCTTTAGAAAAAATGTATTATGAACGAATCCATGAATAAAACGGACCTCCCCCCAAAATTGGTATCAGAGCTAGATAATCAAAAATCAAAATTGGATAAGAATGAAGTTCATAGATACGAATTAATCAGGACAGTAATAACAAAACGACAAGAATTGAAATACAAACAAGAAAGACTTGAATATAATATATATGCAGGTGTATGCCAGAAATCTATACTAGCACAAAGAAAATGATATTTACACTACAATATGAAATACAAACTATAGAGTATAAACTAAAATATAATTTAAAATGAATAAGGAAGAATTTGCTATAGAAGAAAAAACTTACGAAAATCCAGAAGGATTAAAAATAAAGATAATATTTTCAAATTTAGGAAGGAGATATAAAAAGGTAGGCGATAATTTACATTTAATGATAGAAAAAGAAACAGTAAAATTAGAAGATAGTTTAACTGCAATGATAAGAATAACTAAAGAAAATGAAGAAATAGACAGAAAAAAAGAAATAGAGACAATAAAACAACAAACAAAATTAGAAATCCAACAAATAGAAGAAGTAAAAAATGATAGAATACTTGCACTAGAAAAAGAACTAGCCATGCTTAAATAATTATACGCAGCTAAACAAAAAGAAAAAGAAAAAGAGACTGAATTAGAAATCAAAATAAAAAAATTTAAGGAACAATTAAACCCATCTATAAGCATTGATAATGTCGACATAGAAGAAAATTGCTCAGAACAAGGTTCAGATATAAGTGAAACATATACAGAAATATTAGAAAAAATAAAAGAAACCGACATAACCAATAGCATAGAAATAAATACCGAAGAAGTAGAAAATAAAGCAAGTACAAGCACAAGTACGGAAGTAAAAAATCCAAAAACAATGAGTCCAAATTATTACACAATTAGTTACCAAGAATCAGACAGATATGATACTTTATGGAACAAAAGATTAAATAAAAAATGGACACCATCCACAACAACTAGGAATACCAATTTTCTAGATTTAGATTGCGTAGCTGACATAAATAAGACAATACAATTATGGGTAGGCTACATATCAAAACAACTAGTAGATAATAAAATCGGAATAACAGAAGTACCAAGATACATAGAAAGAACATTTATAGGAACAGTAAAATTATGGTTACAAAATTTAGGAGAAGAAAGTACAAAAATATTAAGAAACAGTAAGAAAATGGATGGAGAAAATGCAACTACTCCCATTGATATATTAAACAAATATGAGCTTGCTATAAGAAATGAATTTAGTAGCACAACAACAGAAGTAGAAGAACAACATAAAGAAAAATAGTTACATAGAAATTTAATGTTAAAATTAGCTATATGTAATATGTGCTACATAGATGAATACACGTGCGTATTTAGAGAATATTATTATAAAGGAACATATGAACCAATAGAAGCACAAGAGATAAGAAAGTTGTATTTTACAAAATTACCAGAACCATTTAGTTTTAAAATAATAAAAGACTGGAATAGTGCAGGATTACAAGATACACTAGGAGCACGAATGAGATATTTACAAAAATGGTATTCTGAAAGATGTGAAAAATATAGAGAAGACATGAAAATGGAAAAATCAATAATAAAAAATCTAGCATGTTGTAAAGATAGAATAGCACCCCAATTCGGATGCAATGATAACTACTATAAAAAGAAAAATTGAAAACCAGGAAAATTTAAAAAATTTAAATCTCAATATAAGTATAAAAGACCACGAAGAAGCTATTATATAAAAAACACTAAAGAAAAAAGACCCTTTAGACCAAAGAAAAAAATAACAGAATGTACATGTTATAACTGCGGAAAATTAGGACATTTAGCTAAAGATTGTAAATTACCTAAGGATCCAAAAAGAAAACAAATATCTGAAATAATAATTAATGATGAAATATATACACAATTAGATCATATAGATTATGACCCAGATAGCGATGATAGTATATATGAATTCGATATGAGCGAACTTGAACACGAACAACCTGAAAATGAAATAGAAGAAGATAATAATTATAATGACTGACAAAGATGTACAAATAATAAAAGAGGAATATACAAATGAAGAATCTACAGAACAAAAAGTAATATTTGATGTTAATATATTTGAACAAATAAAAGGAAAAGAATTAGATCTCAGTGTAGAAAAAATATTTAAGTTACCCCTAATAAGAAATATTTTTAAAAGACAAAAAGAAGAATACTATGTAGTAAGTCAAAAAGAACATATAATCGATTGTAAATACGCTAAAGGAAAAGCAAGAATACCTATAATAAATAAACGAATAATAAATAAAGAAATACAAGCAATTAAGGCTAAAGACCCTATAAAATACGTACACTTAGGAGGAACAGAGATATTAATAAAAGCCTGTTTTAGAGAAGGAATAGATACACCAATAGAAATATATTTAGCAGATGATAGAATAATAGAGCCAATAGAAAGAAGTATAATAAGTGCAGTAAAAGGAAATCTAATATACCAAAAATTTAAATTCATAATTAGTGCAAATTATTCAGTAGCAATAGATGATAAAAATATAGATAAATCATTAGTATTATATTGGAAAATGTTAGGAATAGAGTTAGCCCCAGGCAGTAAAATATTCACAGCTCGCTGTAAAAACCTATATGTACTAACAACAAAACACAAAATAACAACTAAAAATAAAATAAATAAGATAAAAATAGAAGACCCCTTTGAACAAATTGTAACAGTCATAGATAATAATGATTATAGTTATAAAGAAATCGATATAGAGGAAGACTTAGAAATAGTAAGTGATAGAATAAGTACATCAAAAAGAATGAAAAATATAGATAAACGAAACATCTCAACCTCAACGGAAATCAGTAGAATATCCAATGATAAAAGAAATTGAACCATATCATTATTATATAACTGGAATAATAGAACAAAGAAAACATATCATTATAATAAATACAGGACAAGAAGAAAATTATATACCAAGAGAACTAGTAGATGAAGAAGAAATAATATCTAAAAAACAAGCATGTCCCGAATTACCAAAAGAATTATCATACATAGAAGATACAACTGAAAAAGAAGTTATTATAGGAGGAATAATTATATTAATTAAATTTAGAATATACCAAGGTGATAATATAATATTAGGAATAAAATGGTTAGAAGAACTGAAACCTTATAATCTAGATAATACACAATTAATTATAACTTATAAAACCAAAAAAGTCACAATAAAAAGAGCATTATGAAAATTTATATACTTGCAAAAATAATAGTAGAAAATTATTATAATAGATATTATACTCCAATGTTAGATACATGAGCAGAAGCAAATATGTGTAAACATAATTGTCTACCAGATGAAAAATGGGAAAAATTAAAAACCCCTATAGTAGTAACAGGATTTAATAATGAAGGAAGTATGATAACATACAAAACAAAAAATATAAAGCTACAAATATGGGATAAAATATTAACTATAGAAGAAATATATAGTTATGAATTTATTAATAAAGATATGCTTTTAGGAATGCCGTTTTTAGAAAAACTATATCCCCATATAATAACAAAAACACATTGGTGGTTTACCACACCATGCAAACAAAAGGTAGGAGCAAAAAGAGTAACAAATAAAAATAGAAAATCTACCCCATGGATTAAAGGAAGTGACAAAATAACACAAAAATTAGAAAATATCAAAGAAAGTACCCATAATATAGAATTAATCATATTTTCAATAGACAAGATAAAAGTAATTCAAGAAAAATTGGAAACATTATATAGTGAAGATCCCTTAAAAGGATGGGGAAAACATAAAATAAAGGTAAAAATTTAACTAATTGATGAAAATAGCATAATTACCCAAAAACCATTAAAATACAATTTTGATGACTTAAAAGAATTCAAAATGCATATAACCGAATTATTAGAAAATAAATATATTCAAGAAAGTTGTAAACATACAAGTCCAGCATTCATAGTAAATAAACACAGTGAACAAAAACGAGGGAAAAGCCGTATGGTTATTGATTATAGAAATTTAAATGCAAAAACTAAAACATATAATTACCCCATACCAAATAAAGTATTAAAAGTTAGACAAATACAAGGTTATAATTATTTTAGTAAATTTGATTGCAAATCAGGCAACTAGAAAACCGCATAGTATACATAGATGATATATTACTATATTCACGAATGTAAGAAGAACATATACGACTATTAGAAAAATTTATTCATATAATTACACACTCAGAATAAGCCTAAGCAAAAAGAAAGTGAAATAATGAAAAATCAAATAGAATTTTTAGGAATACAAATAGATAAGAATGGTATAAAAATGCAAAATCATATAGTACAAAAAATAATAAATTCGAAGAAAATATAGACACAAAAAAAGAAATTACAATCATTTTTAGGATTAGTAAATCGTGTACGATAATATATACCTCATTTAGCAGAAAATATTAAACCATTACATAAAAAATTAAAAAAGGATGTAGAATACTATTTGGACAAAACAGATCAAGTACAAATACAAAAAATAAAACTATTGTGCAAAAAACTACCAAAATTATACTTTCCAGACGAAAATAAAAAATTCATTTACATAGTAGAATCAGATGCCAGCGAAATAAGCTATGGAGGAGTATTAAAATATAAATATGATAAAGAAAAAATTGAACATCATTGTAGATATTACTCCGGAACATTTACAAATCCCAAAATAAAATGGGAGATAAATAGAAAAGAACTATATGCTTTATACAAATGTTTGTTAGCTTTTGAACCATATATTGTCTATAACAAGTTTATTGTAAGAACAGATAATACACAGGTGAAATGGTGGATTACAAGGAAAATACAAGATTCAGTAACAACTAAAGAAATACGAAGACTAGTATTGAATATACAAAATTTCACATTTACGATAGAAGTGATAAGTACTGACAAAAATGTTATTGCAGATTACATATCAAGACAAAGCTACTCAGACGGATCTAGATAATGAAAATACGATTGAGAAAATATTGAATACAATGACATTGTTTCATACAAAGCTAGATACAATGGAAAAAGAACTACAACATATTAAAAGTCAGCAGCATGACAAGAAATATGCGGAGCTAAGTCCATCGGACGACTCAAAAATTCCAGAGCTAGAAGGTGAAGATGGGAAACACCGAAAAACCCAAACTAACAGTTTGTTAAATGCGGCCTACTGAGAACGCCTAGTACCTCCGCAACAAAGGAGGAAACCAAAACAAGATATGTCAATACAAATATGACCAAATTATTTGATAAACCATTTACACCAAAAATCCAAAAAGATATATTTATACCCCCGAGGTCAATACATACAAAGAAAGCCTAGGACAAGATAAACAAGCATACAACCATATAACCCGAGCATATATAGAGAATATCCATAAAATCCAAACCTTTTAAACCAAAACCCCAGATCTACCAATACAAAAACCCTCATGAAGATTATATTACACAACATCTACAAGGATACAACAAATTAATAGCACAACCCAAGACAAATTCCAATCTAGTAGGTACTTGTTACCATTATGGATTGCTAAACACGTATATACCGCAACAGAGACGAGATAGCTACAATTCCGTAACTACACAAGGCATTTATAACGAATTACCAAAGGGACATTATTTTATATAAAATTCTATTCAGCACCGGCCGAGATATTATATAACGAAATCAAACCAATTATACAAGTAATAAAAATAGGATTGACAAGGGAAATGATCATCCCCGACAAGATAGAAAAACAAGACGAAATTCAAAAGATTGAGATACCAAGCATTTTATGCAAGAAAAAGAGTTATTGGCCTAGCCACAATATTAAACGAACTAGCAACAAATTATTTAAACGAAAATACAATATGGAGCTACTACGCCAGGGAGCAAACAATGATATATTCAAATTGCAGAGAAACAAGACTAGCAGATATGGAGGAAATAAGACAGTGGGTATTAAGCCTACTAAAACCGGAACAAAAACCGACGACAAGAGCTATAAGGCAAAACTTTATCTCAACGGAGCTAATGGAAAATTATTGCAAAACTATAGGACACAAATATCCAGACCACAACTGTTCAAAATGCTACGGAGAAGACAATATCATTCCAGCTATCAACTTGGAATAAAAGATACCTGACAAGATAATGGCAAGAAGATAAAAGCATGGAGATAATGGAAGAAAAAGATAGTGGAAGAAAAAGAAATATGTAAAAAAGTTGTTTGTCATTTTATGTAAAGTTAGGAATATTGTAAATTAGTGCGGATAGTGGTAGGAATAGTATAATGTAAAGTAATATGTAAAGTAATCATAGTTAGCTAAAAGTAACTATAGGTTAGAAAAAGTAACCACAGTAAGGTTACTTATACTTGTATAAATAGAGAGCCATTAGGTAAGATAGAGGCAAGACTTTCTACACGGAAAGCACTGCCTTTTGTAACAAATATTCTCTCAAATAAATATTTTTCTCAAGCTAAACTTTGTCCAAGCAATGGATCAACATAATGAAGATACTCCACAGGTACATATATCCATTATATCTATAATCATGAATATGAATAGCTAAATTACTTGATTCCTGAATATCATAATATTGATAAGATGAATTTATATTAAGTTGTTATATACTAGAATTATTGTCAAATGTTTTTAAGTTTGTTAACATGAGAAAAGAAAAGAAAACTTCCGACTATGCCATCCTAAAGTTGAAACCGTAGGCATGAGGAGCCGTGAGGGAGTAAACACAGTTGAGGCGCTGAAGGAAGAAAGTATTTTCGAAAGTACGATGTTAACAGTGACGAGAAAATGTTTGAAAATAGTCTAGTTATAATAATCTGATATGAATGCTATCTGTCAGGATTATGATATGAAGGAATTGTATTAAATTGCTATTGTGATGATTGATATGACTTACTTACATGATGAAATGACTTTAACATACAAAATATTAATCTTGCATATACTCACAAATATACCTAAAGAAATAAGACAGATCATATGGGAAAATATAATTGAAGAAGAAGAAATAGAATTAATGAACCAAGTATGGTACGACCTAGATGAAATAAATAGAATAAATAATGAAATTATAGATTTTAATCTAAGTGATTTAGAAATTCAATACTCAGATTAATGATAAACCAAGAATAAGTTACTTATCATAGATACTCAATGTTGTAATTCACCTAGATGCTAAAGATTTTGATGTCATTGTGAATAAAAACAAAATAGAAGAGGTTAGTGTTTTGTGAAAATAAAATTGTTCTTCTGTGATCATGTTATTTTTTATTTGGAACTTAATTACTTTTTATGAAAAATTTGACATGTTAAATTTTTCAAAGTTTGAGTTCATGACATGCGATTTTTCTAAAAAGAAGTTACTTATCATAGATACTCAATGTTGTAATTCACCTAGATGCTAAAGATTTTGATGTCATTGTTATCGAGGGTAGTGCTGTTTTCAGTCAGGACAAAGAAAATGCTATAATTTTTCTTCATCATCATCTTAATGAAGGATTAAAGGTTGAATACCCCACAATAAAAGATTGTAACGACTTAACCCACTAGTTATAAGTAAGCCAATGGTAAATGAATTTGGACCAGAAAACTCTCTAGCTACTAACTTAAAAATATTCAAGTCAATCTCATATGGATTTTGGACTAGTTGAGGTCTAGGGCCATCCGGAAATTGGTGGGATATGATTTAGAGGTTTGGTTATTATATTACTTTAGCCAATACAATAAGGTGTCCATAAGGCCTTTCATCATCCAATTTGGATAAGTGGAACTCCTGAAATTGAGCTGGGTGTGAAAGTTATGTGTCAGGATGTCAAGGGAAGAGTTTGTGTTATAAAAATAGTTTTTTTTCAGAGCTTGAGATTCTAAAATTTCATAGAGGCTACTATAGAGGGAGGCATCCTGCTATATCGGAGTGAGCAGACAGCTATAGGTGGACAAATCGGGATTTAGTGCAGAAAACAACCCAAAATTTCTTTTCTTTGCACTTTGAGTTCATAAGCATGTGTTTTACCACAAATTTTATCCATAAATGTAAGAATCCAACTCACCAACCTTATGTATTGATTCATAACCCTTAGAATCTAGGTTGTTGAAATTGGGGGAAGGGTTTTACATGATTACATGGTGGGAAAGAGCCCTAAGTTGAGGGAGATGATTATATTTTTGTCTACGATTAGGATTTTTTGATGATCTAGGTAAATTATTGGTCACAAGTGATTGATTGTTATTTATATTGTTTGTTTTAGATAAGAACAAGTCGAGGCAATTCGCAAGGGGGAAACTAGGGCAATGTTTACTGTCAAAGAAGCTTGATTCAAAGTAGGTGATGGTTGTATGTTTCCAATTTATATATGTATGCATGTCTACTGCTGTGTAGTATCATTTGCGCAATGCAAGATATGAAATATATGTAATGACATCATGTAGGTACTGTCATGCAATGAACTTATAATTGTCATATATGGTTTTCAAGTGGTCTTGTTCATTGTGCTATGTGATTTTACATGATTGTTTGTGATTTTTGGTTAGCTCGGGGTATCACACCGGGTACACTACAAACTTGGGTTTCAGTTCTGTGAGAGGACCAAGTATGCGATTGTGATTCGATGAGAGGACCAAATATTTGCATTGTGATCATGTGTGACATGTACTTATGCATTTGTTGACCCAAATACTTTTGCTACATGACATATGATTGAGAGTCTATGTGGTTGATGATTGTTGTTCTCTTACACATTTTTCTACATTATTGTATTATAGTGTCTCTTTAGATTGATATCTTGGATAGACCAGTGATCCTACCAATACACTATGATTTGTCAACTGCACCTATTATTTTCTTTGTTGAGTATAGGACATCGTCTAGCGGTTGATCGAATACCTTAGTTGAGAGATACCAGATTCAAAATCCCATGGTGAGCTTTGTCATTCAGGCTACAATGGATTCTTCTGCACCTTCTTGTCCCTTTGTTCGGACATAGACTTATAGAATTTAGTTTATGTTAGTTTCAGGGTTGCATACACTATTTGACAGTTTTAGAGTTTTGGTATGATGATTTTCATTTCTTAGGGAAATTTCCACATTAAATGGTTTTGGCTATTGAGTTGAGTTTATTGGGACTAAATTCTCTTGTTAACCAAACTGTTTTCCTTATTTTAAACTAAACTTGATGTTATTTATATTGTTTTGTGTAATTTAGATTAGTTTTTGGTTCTCCCACAAAGTGGTTAATTAGTTTGGGTGCCACTCATGATGGTCGGGATCGTGACAAACTTTTTATTAGAGCCCTAAGCTTGTTGATCTCGTCTTACAAAAAAGAGTCTAGTAGAATCATGTGGAGTGGTGTAGAGATGCATGCACTTTTCTACAAGAAGCTACAAGAATGTAGGAAATTATTTTTCTTTCTTTGTTCATGCTATAGCTTAATCACAATTGGAATCTGATGATCCAACTTGGTATCTAACTTTTGCACTCTTCTGTCAACTGATGATTGGAACTAGACATAATGACACAAGGTTTGTAGGTCCAACGACAAAGCAAAAAACTGAGACAGCAATGAGAAGGAATGGCAGAGGGAAAGGCAAGGGAAGAGATATGGGCAAGGGAAGAGGAAGGGAAACATGCACCAAAGGTGGAGCTCAGAATACGAATGCACCAAGGGAAGAAACCCCACCTCAATCCTAGGATCCCTTGGGAAAAGAAATTGATATTGAGATTGAAGACGATATAGAACATGAAGTGAGGGTACAAGCTGGGATTAGAGGTCTTCCTCCTATGTATGCAGGGACTTTTCAATAAGTTCTAGCTTTTCTATTGGTGTTGCAGGTAATTGAGCCTTTTCCATGGTGCAGACTACTCAAGTCCTGGTCTCATAGACTATTGTTGCTATTGTTCCTTAGGTTGATAGGGACATGGGGCCTAACACTTTGTTCTATCTATTTCATGGCCCGGTGATGAATAGTACATAACATGAGATGCTGACTAAGTTATTGAAGCTTAATCCTCTACCATTTAACACTTTTGAGAGTGAAGATGCGTTTGAATTCATATTTGAGTCTGACAAGACACTTCATAAGTTGGGCATGCACATCAGCTCAAGGTTCACTTTGTGACTTTCCAATTTTTGGGTGAGGCAAAGTAGTCGTGGAGAGATTATGTGGAATATCATTTGTCGATCTTGCTTCCATTGACTTGAGCACAGTTTCATGCCTTGTTCATGTATAAGTATATGCTTCACACCTTGAGAGATAGAAAGAAATATGAGTTCATGGCTCTGGAATAGGGTAACATGGTTGTGGCTGTTTATGAGGCCAAGTTTAATGCCATGTTTGAATATAATACGCAATTGGTGAGCACTGATGAAGAGAGGATTCGGTTATTTGTCAAAGGTTTGAATTCTGAATTGCAAATTTTGTCTATGCATATGACCTCACCGGGTAAGGGTTTTAATCAGGTGACAAACTTTGTGAAAAGTCTAGAGGGAATTTGACAGGCTAGAAAGGATAATGCATTGAAAAAGAATTCCAAGTATGTGGGAAAGTACAATGGTTCGTACACCAGAATCCAGGTCAACAAGTGTATTTTTTTGTCCTATTCATTCAACTATTCCTCCTAATACTTCGGTCAAGGGCCTTTTTATACATCATCCATCAAACCTTCACTTGACCGTGGTTGTATTTATTGTGGAGAGTTCATGCACTTTGAGAAGAAATGTCACGACCTGAGCCTACACCCCGGAAGTGACACGGCATATAGGACTCCGAAAAGTCTCATACAAACCTTATAACATTCATAACATTTGCTATAAGGAAAGTGGCATGGAATTTAAAACTTTTCTTTAAATACAATCGAAGTCATTTTTCATAAAAGCAAGTGGAAGACTTTCTATACTATTTCTCAAACCAACTAATACTTTGAATACAACTTTGGGACATACAAAAGCTCTAAACATAAATAAAAGACATAAGGGGAAATCATGGGTTCGTCCTCGAAACTATGAGGACTCACCAAATCTTCATCTCCTTGCTCCTTAGAAACCTATCATTCAAGTATAGAACATCAAATCTCCAAACTCTACACTTTGTAGAAAAATGGAAGAAATATGGGTTAGCACATAAAGTACTAAGTATGATAGCCATGCAAAAACCATGCTTAAAACGAACATTTTATTTGTAAGTCATGCATTATGCCAATTTTGAGAAAACTTCATGAACATAAGTATAAAGGCATAATATACAAACACAACAAACATACATACCTTGTGCAATGTATGAATAGCGTCCCATACCACCATCCACACTAGATACCACATTAAGGCCACCAAAAGTGAACTTACCATTCATCCTTTCCATCCTTAAACAATCCTCATACATAAGAGGCATAAACATTTCATAAGTCATAACATCACATTAGGACGAACATCTAAGACAACCCTAAGTCATACTTGTGCAATGTATGAGTAGCATCCCATACTGCTACTCACACTAAGTACTCCTTTGAAGCAACCATAGACAAGGCATATTCTTACTCAATAAGTCATGACAAAGAAGTAACTCATAATACAATCCAAGTATAGCATGCATCATTACATTTAGGCATATAAGTCAACATTTTTCATTAGCTTCATTTAGAGAACCTTCATTTATTAGACATTAGACCAACATTCTCATTACATCATCATAAGAGCCCATTCATTTCATTTAACATTATAGAGGAACACACCATAACCTCTATTAAAGCCTACTTGTGCAATGCATGGATGGCATCCCATACTACCACCCATACTAAGTAGCTTATTCTTGAGAAGCCATAGTTCATTAACATTTTTTATGGGGGTAAGCCTTAATCGACATAGACCACGAGAGCTAAATCATGGAATCCTGGTGTCACCCTTACCGGATAAGGGATTCCTACTTGCCTAAGGTAGGAATATTACATTTTAGCTTAGGTGGATCCACTAGCTAATATCCTATGTGGGCACATAGTTATGGGATAGGGAGATTGTTGCTAGATACCCTACCTCAACTCACGTGAGGGAATCCATCTCAATAGATTGCTACTAGAAACCCCGCCTCAACTCACGTAAGGGCTTCCATCTCATTCATATCCACTCGATGCTTGGAATTATTACCCACAAAGTACATAACATTCATTATGTTCATTCACTGTTATGGGATAAGAGATTGTTACTAGATACCTCAACTCAACTCACGTGAGGGCATCCATCTCAAACCCAACATTCTTTCATTGGATAGCTCAAAGATTAAAAGATGAGAATAACCTTTCAACTAAGAATCCCCATATTGTGAGAAAGTCTTTTCAAAATATGTCATTATCATTCATTAGTGTACAATTGAGAATAGCCTTTCAATCAACACATCATTATTAACATAATCATAGAAACACCATTTATTCATTCTTCATTCATGAGTGTCTGTGTGTGACAATAGCCTTTAAACAACAACCACACCATTACATTAGCATCACAATCACATTACTTTCATTTATACAAGAAAATGAAGCCTAAGTCTACCAATTAAAGATACAACATTACATTGAAGAAACCCTTCATATTCTATCATCATCATTCATAGGTGTTAATGAAAAAAATACTTTCAATCATAACACAATTATATTCTAAACATGATCATAATACTTCCATTGAGATCACACACATATACTTCACATATGAATCATACATAATCCTTCATGAAATTTCCCTTCAAGGCCATATGTCAATCACAACCCAAACATCTAAGATACTACAATATATAAGGGAATTAACATGATTCAATAAATAATTCAATATAAACATAAACAATTCAACATACTTTCATAATCAACCAATTTCCAATCACAAATCACAACTTAAGGATTTTGGGGGCAAACATGGGTTCATAGAAGAAATCATAGATTGGTGCACCACTAACTACGTTGACTCATCTTGATGTTTCTTTTGGGTGGTATGATTAATGTGAGTTGAGCTTTTAGACGCTCAAGAAGTTGGTTACTGTTCTTGTTCTCAGTTTTTAATTAAGGGAGATCGCTTCAAAGTGTATTGTTACACATCTAACATTGATTTAAGTTCCGTGTTGATGTATCACAATCATGGGTTTTCTTATGCATCAAGCCAACTTAAGGTGCACGAGTAGAACTACCCCACTAATAATTTGGAGTTGGAGGTGGTAGTCATCATACTTCCTTCTCATTCATTTTTCTTTTAGTGCCAAAAGGTTGGCTCATGTCTATATTTGGGAGGAAGTTTGTCTTCATGGGGTGCCTCTATTTATCTGATGGGGGTTTTCAGTTTGCTACTAGATTTTGAGGTACTTTTCATGAGGAGTTGGGTACCTTTAGCACAACCTTTCACTCGCAGACCAATAATCAGTCAGAGTGTACAATATAGGTTTTGGAAGATATGTTGCCGACATGCATATTAGACTTTGAGGGTCAGTAGGACACGTTCTTAGCCTTAACGGGTTTGAGTATAATAACAACTACCACTTAAGTATTCTAATTGCCCCATTTGAGGCCTTTTATGGTAGGCATTTTCGCTTTACAATTAGTTGGTTTGAGGTTTCAGAGCCTAGGTTGTGTGGTACTCATTTTCTTGAAGAGGGTTTGGATAGAGTTAAGGTTATTTAGGATAGGTTGAAGTCATCATGGAGTAGACATAAGAGTTGTGCTGACCATAGGCGTTGGCCTTTGAGATTCAGAGTTATGATCGGGAATTCCTTCAAGTATCTCCCATAAAGGCATGATGAGATTTTAGAGGTGGGGAAAGATTAGCCCTAGGTATATGGGCTATCTGAAATTATCTAGACTGTTTGTGATGTTGTTTATAAGTTATCCTTACCTTCTGCATTTTCAGCTATTCATGGGAATTTGCATGTTTCTATAAATAACTAGTATATTTTTGAAGAGTTCCATGTGGTGTGGCATGACTTAATTCAGTTGGATGACTATTTGACCTTTGTGGAGTAGTATTTGCTATTTTTCCAGAGATGTGAAGCGATTGAGTTTGAGAGATATTCTTGTTGTTAAAGTTTGGTAGAGGCACCGTCTAATCAAAAAGGCTACCTGGGACATCTAGCACAAGATGTGAGTTCAGTTTCCCCACCTAAGCATAATTACCACAGAATACTTATTAAATATTCATTAAATCATGTCTCATAGAATGATGTCCTTGACAACCAATCCAAGTTAGTTCGTTAGGATAGTTCTTATTCAACGATTCAATTAGGTAAGAATAACTTTCAACCTAAGAATCCTTTCTATGTGTGAAAACCTATCACATCATGGTTGTAAGTGTTTCATGAGAATAATCTTTCAACGACACAACTACACAATCAACATTGGCACTTTTCTTTGAAAGTATCCTTAAAGGATTTATATATGTTTCTTAAGATCATGCATAAACTCACACTTTGCCCTTCCAAGGTTCAAATTTACTTTCAATCACCAAATATAGAATTCAAGCATTAGATAGGGAATTCATCATAAACTTCATATAATTCTATTACATCATCCTTTAGATCATAAAACTCCTCTTTCATACTCAACAACCCACATTATGAGATCACAAATTGGAAAAACATTGGGGTTTTCATGGGTCCATAGGGATAACATCATAAAAGTATTGTAAATCATCAATTCATGCATATTTAGACATAATTAAACCATTGAAATCAGTAATCAAAAGAACCCATGGTGAATGACGAAAACCCTAGCTAATTGGGGAATTCTACCATTTCAAATAGTGGAATTTAGGGACTCCATGGGTGAAAGGAAACCATAGATGAAATTCCTCAAATCCAATTGCCAATATTCAATGGAGAATTTGGATCCTTAGCTTCAAACCCTAGTTGAATCTTCTTCTACTTCAAGTTCAAGAGAGAATATTTGTGAGGAGGTTTTGATTTTCTTTTGGGATTTAGGGAGAATGAACTAAATGGGGGTGAATTAGGGGTTAAAAGGGTTTATATAGGGGTTCTAAATTAGGGCAAAATGACACCATTTTAATTTAATTGAAACCGAAAAAAACCCTTAAGCCCCTACAAATAACTGTCAGCCATGATCTATGAGACCACAATCGATGGACCTAGTTATATAGGGGTTCAAAATTAGGGCAAAATGACACTACTTTAATTTAATTAAGATAAAAAAATACCCTTAAACCTCTAAAAATAACTGCCAACCATTATCCATGAGACCATGATCAAGAGAGTGTGGATGGACCTAGTGTCCATCCTGGTCATCGTCTTTTGTGGTCAGAGATTTTTGCCAATCGAAGGGTGGCTAGATCACGGACGATGGTCAGTAGGTCCATCCGTGGTCCATGCTTGGACCTTTCCCAAGTGACCCACCGACGAACCTAGTCGACGGGCCTTGGTCTGACCCACGGTCCATCCTGGTGAACCGTCATTTGGTCATCAGAGGCCATGATTTTTTAGTTCCTAACGTATGGCTAAGTGTCAACCCATGGACCACACCTACGGTCCATGGTTCAACCCATGGGCTGTGGTAGGCCTCCTGCAACTTCCCACAGTCTGGTTTATTTCCCTCTTTCGAATAGAGGGTGTTACAATATCCCCCCTTTGGACCCTTCATCCTTTAATGAGATCTTAAACTGGTTCTAAAAGAGTAAAAGAGAAACTAACTACCGAACCTAATCAACGCAATACAAGCAACAGAGGAGGAACTATTGACTCCAAGTTAGAACGTTCTCAAAATATAACAAGAGGGGTGAACTAACTGTATCATCCCAACATGCATGCAATGCACATAAATATAGAGGAAATGTCAACTCCAAACTCAACATACTCAAATTCAACAAAATGAAGTAGGAACTACATCTAACAACCTATTATGCATGGAACTTTCAACATTTCTCATGTTCTAGGAGGAACTACCTTCTCCAAGCTTTAAAGAATGCTTAGCAACATCTCATGGAACCTATATGCAATTTATTCTCAAAAAACATATCAAAAGCATGTTCATCAATTCATCTCATGAAGTCACGTAGGCAACTCATACACAATGCACAAAAATATGAGGGACATAAATCATTCAAACTCATTTTCTTTCTAAACATAAGGTTTTTCATGAACATTCATAAACACAAGGAATTCATGGAAACACCTAAATCACACATGACTCCTAAACCATAAACTCAAGAGGAACTCATTACCTCAAGTAGGAATAGGAGAGGAAGGAAAAAGCTTAGGATATTGGGACTTCATATTAGATACACTCAAGTTATAATTCCTTAAAGAAGTATAAGCGGTCGCCGTCAAATAAAGAACCCAACTTGTAGGTTGGGGTCGATCCCATGAGGAATATGGTTCAGACTTAAACTTAACTCACTATTACATCCATTTAGTCAAACTATTTTCGAAACAAGTAATTAAAAGGGGGGTTTGTGGAAGAAAATAATCTATTGTTGATCAAGTAACAAGTGATCAGGATTAAAACGTTTGATTATCAATATGAGAGAGGAACTAGGGTGTATGTGTTCACCATAAGCTTTTAAGATGGTAATCCTAATAATAGTAATCATTTCCTAGTGTTTTACATGCAACATTGGTAAGATAGGTATCCGTAAGTGATTGATCCTTCAAATAGACAATTTCAGTACGCACCTTTGTCCCGCTATGAGTGTATACTTTACTAACCCTTACCTTTACCACAGATTAGACATCACATCAATGTATGGCTTAGTTTTCACCCTTGCACCAATTGATATAAGACTATTAGATAGCATCTACTAATTCTCTGTTGTTAATTCTTTTCTCATTATCTACCTCCTTGGTCCGACAAGTAGCAATGAGGCGAGCTCTAATGCTTTCACTCATTAAAAAGACTTCTAACCGAAAGAATTAACAATACATGCAAAAACACTATTCAAGAATTGCTTAATTATTATTCATACATTATTAATTCCTCATGGTTCCTACAACCATAGTTGTGGATTTAGCTACTCATTCTTGAAAGAAGACAATTCATGTTTTCATAAAGATAATTCATGAACTTATGATTAGAGTAGAAGAAACCCGAAATCTCTAATTGAATTTCAAAGTCAAAATCTTCTAAAATGAAATCCGAAAATCAAATTGCTAAAGTTGCAAGTTAATACAACAAAATACCAAGAACTAAAAGTAAACAATAATGTCTAACCCCCAAAAACGAGGTTTACATACCCTATTTATAGAAACATATGTCCTAAACAAAAAGTAAACAAATAAGGAAATAAGTAGTTTGGATGTGGTTTCTGTCGATGATAAAACCTACGGACGTGGGTCAACCTACGGTGCATAGGTCACCTTTCGTTGGTTAACACTTGGCACTTTTTCAGCAGGTACTCAAACCTTCACTCTCAGATCATCAATGACGGATGTGCAGGACGGACCGTGGGTGGACCTACTGTCCGTGGTCCTCTTCCATGGCTCCATACTTAGGATTTTTCATAAAGTACTAGAACTTCAATTCTCTGAATCTATCAACGGATGTGCAGGACGAGCCGTAGGTCAACCTATGGTCTTTGGATTGCTTCGTAGTTCCACACTTGCTTAGAATTTCCTGATGATCCATCCACGTCTGCCTAACGATGACCCGTCACAAGACCTACAGTCTGTGGGTCACTCCGTGGGTGGCTACTTCTGTAATATTTCAGCTGTCATCTCCATCAGCTGCATTCCAAGCTTATTTCTTGCAAACACAACAGAAAACATATTATTTATAATACAATATGGCTCTAGACACACACAACTTCTAAGTGAATTGCATCAAAAATATCGTAAACTTGTGGCATATCAACACCCTCAACTTAACACATGTTGTTCATCCTCAAGCGACACACTAAAATGCTAAACGACACTTATGAAGACGTAGACATACAAACTCAAGCAATCACATGGCCTTTTCAATCCATCCTATTTCATTAGTGAAAATGTCTTCATTTAGACTCAACAAGCTAATTCATATGGATCAAAATATGACAGAGATCGACCAACAAACATCACAACATACACCTTTTACAATCACAAAGGTATCAATTCTCCAACAATGTAACTATTTCCCTCACTTCAAAAGAAATCCTTTTTCACACACAATAGATATGCCTTTCAAGTTTTGAGGATTGATTCAACACTCACACTCAGAAGTGACTTCAAGTACAGTTAGTGCTCAATATCATAGGCTTGCCCTTATTTAAATGCTTAGACTCTCTAAACTAGTTGCTAGGATCACGATAGGACTTTATTAGCATGTAACGTAGGGTCAGGGTCAAGTATGGTACATTTGGGTACTTTTAGTGACTTTCTATCCTCCTTGACATTACATTGTCCTTTTACCTCTTTTCTCAACCTATTTTTTACATCCTTTCATTGTATCTTCTTTCCCTTAACTCTTTCAGCACAAATGTGACTTTTGGCTTTATTGCTCTTTTTTTTCACTTTCTTCTTTTATTCTTTCACTTTATATTTCTTTCTTTATTTATTTTAGCACTTTTGCCACCTTTTTTCTTTCTGTTTGCTTTTTTAGAGCCACCCTCAACTTATGTGTTTAGCATGAGGTGAGGTGCACAATATTCAATGTCGGACCAGGGCCAAGATCAATGTAACTTTTGAATTAGCTACCCTCAACTTAGGCTTTTGACCTAAGTGAAGGTGCATATGACCAAGGAGGGACAGGGGCCAAAGTAATCTTTTTTAGGGAAGGTGAGTTAGGTGAATTGAAAGAAGTGGTTTATATTAGGCTCAAACAGTTGGATCGAAGGGAAAATTAATTTCATTTGGATGGATCATTTTATGCTTGTGTGGACTTATTTGAACAAGGGCCTATGATCATTTACTAACTTCTAGCCTAGATTATCTAAGCAGGACGAACGAGGCAAGTTCTAGATTGGCACACACTGTATTACCATTCAAGCTTTCCTCACACACACTCGGCACATTTGTTTCATTATCAGATTACTCGATTACCCAGTTCAAGGTTTAGCTTAAGTCATGAGGTCAAATCGGTTCCTTATCATATCACATTGAGATCCAGCACATTCAACTTATCAAGATTACAGATCTAGCATATTTAACCATTTTTGGACGGAGATCATTTTTTTATGTTTTTTTATGCCATCATGCTTCTATTTTTCAAGTTACTTCTACACATACATTTCTAAACATACCGGTTCAACAGAAATTAAAACATTCTCTTGGGGGAAAAGAACACAGGCAAGAAGACCCCAAGAGAGGATTATGAGTTGGGTTACTCAGATTTCACCCTATCACTCAAATTCCATTTACCCCACCCACAACAAAATAAGGTGTGATTGTCCCCAATACATAAAAAGATCAAAAGTAAATGATAGGGTGAAGGAAAATTATGGCGCCTATGCACTGAAGACCTCTCAAAAAGTGGGTGGGTCTAGTTTCCCGAACCACACTAGATCAACATTAGGAGCGCCAATAGTAGCGCTCCCATAAACTATCCTAGCACCATCAGTAGTGCTCACATCAACTCTCCCAGCACCCTCAGTAGTGCTCACACTGTCGGATGGGCCAATACATATCCCCCTGACCCGTTGTTGTCTTACCTCCTCTTCTATCTAAGATGCCCTCATGGACTTTTCTAACTTGCTGACGCTCCTATTTTCTCAATTTATGAGCCTCCTCATTGTCGGGAATGAAGTCAGAGTGGGGGTGCTTCCTAGTAGCATACAATGAATCTGGTGGTGGCATGGAATCGCCAAAATAAGGGAAATATCATCATGGTATCAACCCCCATTGTAGGGGCAGACTATGGTGCATACTCGGAAGGTGCTAAGAGGGTATCCAAATCAGCTCTATTGCTGGCCAACTTTGTCTAGAAGGTTGACAAATCAATAGTCATGGCCAGCCTCTCCAAGAGTCGTAGTTCGAACGCATCTATGCTCCTGAGTCTTCTAGTCCATTAGCTTCTCCATCCTAAACTCGTACTTTAATTGAACGATGCATCTATGCCTTAACATGCTGTAGCTCTGTGGCCATCTATGTCTCCAGCTTCAGAACTTGAGCAAGAGGAATGGCAGTGGACCCTGAAGAGGGAGTCGCTCTGGATAGGAGCCTGACTGGCGGTCAGAGACAGAGGAGCTTGGGCATCCTCTATAGTGGCTGGAGTGGCACTGTCATCAATGTGTATCTGTTCCATATCCACAACAAAATCATCTCCCAATGGTGGTACTTCAACCTATGACTCCCTACGAGGTGTAGCTAAATTGGCCTCATCTCAAATAAGGTCGATATCCAGACTCTTTGTTGCATTGAGAAACCAATGATAGTGCCAAATGGTGACAGAGGTATTCGTATAGAGCTTGAAGATGAGGGACAGGAAGGGAAGGGTGGTGTTGGACTTGAAGGCCCTCTCATGAATCTCCGCAATCAAGATGCAGGAAAAGTCTATGTCAAGACTTGCTACCATAGCTGCAACCATCATTGCTAGGTCCCATGTGACCACATTGTCCGCCTGAGTATGGGACACACGATTGTGCATCAACAACTACAAGAATTTTGTAGTAAAGCTCAGTGTCGCCATCTTGAAACCTAAGCTAGGAGTCTGGACCCACTCAACGTGCTCTCCATCCAAATCATATGTTGTGCTAGCAACCTCAAAAGTGACTCCCTCTAATTGGCATTCTTCTAAAATTCCCCACTATGAACGATACCCATACGATAGTCGAACTCTACTGTATTGATGGGCAGAGTGTGGTCTGGGCCATAGATAAACTTGTGGAGGGTGGTCTCAGAGATGTCAACTGTGAAACCTCGTACTAGTGTGGCCGCAAGTGGAGGCGGAGCTGCGGGCTTGGCCTATTTGCTGATGGAGTTCCTGAATGTGGCAACACGTGAGGCATAAAACTCCTGAACTATCTCCTCCTTATAATACCCTAGGCTCAGTGCCATCCACTCTATTCCTCCAAAAAAGATCATGGATGACTAGAGTGGTGTGGAGGCTACCTATGAGAAATCGATGCTCCTTAGTGACTAGTCTGGCCATCTTGTCGTGCTCATGCAATATGCAAGCATCTGTGTATATTTGGTACTGGCCTTCCACACACCACCTATTAGGCTCCATGGCAACAGTTGGAGGCTTAGAACGAGGGGGGGGGTACTAGAGTATCTCCTCTTCTATTAGACTCAGATGAAGAGGCGGTGTTGCCACTAGAGCTGGAGCAGGATGGGGACTCAGAGTCAGTAGGTGAGCCAATCGGTGTGGCCCCCTCGTCAGAATGGGGGCAATGACCACATCGGTGCTTACCGGCCGGGCTCTATTCTATGTAGTACAAGGAGGAGTGTGGGAGGTCCTGGTGGCAGGTGGAACATACTCCCCATCCGTATCCTCATGGAGCAGCCGCATAGTGGGAGTAACAGATTTTGATTTTCCCTTGGTGGCGTAGGCCAGACCTTGCTTCGGGGCCATGGTACCTGTGGAAGCTTATTTAGTACAAAAATAGTGCAATAATAATCATGGAATAATTTTAGGACAAGTGTCGGACCAAAACACAAACTCAAAAAATTTCTAGAGGGTAGCTGAACTGTTGACCTACGATGGGGACCTAGGGTCCATGGGTCCCCTCCGTAGGTTAGAGTACCCATAGTTGGGTCTCTGACTTGGGAACCATGGATGTGCAATAGTCCATCGATGGAATGATGGACCATTGTCGACACCGTGGTTCGACACTTAGTGAAAAATTTGTGTACAACTGACTAAAGAAATCGACCTCCGATCTGTGGACGGGGAGTCGTTGGTCAGTTCGATGCCAAGTTTTAGAACTTGGTTAAATTTTAACATATATTTTCAACAATTATTCATTTAACCTAGATCTAATCATGTATTTCAACACAATATATGGTAGTTTATCATCATTAGGGTTTCGATTACACATAATTAAACTTCTTAAAGATCTATCCATAAAAACCCTAAGTCAAAACTTCCATTTAGACCTTTTATTTGAGTTGGTTGGTTGGTTTTAATTAACTACACACTCACATACCATCATACCAAGGGTGTTTCTAACTTATAATTCAACATTCAATCATGAAACTAACAACCCCAAGTTCAAGTTCATCGATGTGATTTCAATTGAAACAATGAAGTGATTCAAAGTTTGGAAAAAATCTGATTACCTTACAAGTAATCACTGATGAGGAGTGTGTGCTGCAATGAAATTCGTGACCCTTTTCTAGCCTTCCGACACAAAACCCGGACTATGGAATCTTTTGGGGGAAGAAGAGTAGAAATAGTAGCAACCATTAGGACTTTGTATTTCTACAAATTTTGCCTTTCGTCCCTGCATATGTAGCAACCATTAGGACTTTCTATTTACATTTTCTGGACACTTTTTAGACATAGATCTTATTCTATATCTAGCCAACACTAATACAAAAATAAAACACCTACCTATAGAGCTACAAAAATTAAAATAAAAGAAGAAAACTCCAACACTGCAAAGAAAAACCTATAGTTGCCTAGATTGTATATCTTTGTTTTCCCTCAAGTAGAACTTGATTTAACATCGTGGCATGATGCAGACACCTTGATTACCCAAACTTCATCAAGATAGTAGGCCTCTGTCACTTCATGTACACTATCCGACTTCCCCATGTAGACCTTTCTTCTTTCCCCGTTCAGTTTGAACCTTGTTCCCTCTTTGTTCTTGAGCTCGACCACTCCATGTGGAAATACTTGCGTGACTCTGAATGTCCTGGTCCACTTGGACTTGAGCATGCCAGAAAACAAGCGCAACCTTGAATTGAATAATATCACCAGATCACCCACAACAAATTCTTGCTTTTCAATCTTTTGATCATGATACTTCTTCATCTTCTCCTTGTATAAGGTTGAACTTTCATATGTTTTTAGGCAAAGCTCATTCATGTCATTCATTCTATGACTCGATGCGTTGCCCCAATCAGAATTTAACTTATTTAGCTCTCACATGGCCTTATGTTGTATCTCTACCGATAAATGGCATGACTTTCCATATACAATTTGGTAGGGGGACATACCTATGAGAGTCTTGAATGCAGTTCGATAGGCTCACAGAGCATCATCAAGCCTTCTGGACCAGTCCTTCTGTTGGAGTTCATAGTCTTTGCAAGGATTTTCTTTATCTCTTTGTTTGACACTTGAACCTGCCCACTAGACTGCGGATGGTAAGGAGTAGCTACATTGTGACGAGCTCCATATTTCTCTAGCAATGCCTTGAACAACTTATTACAAAAGTGAGAATCTCCATCGTTGATAATTGCCCTAGATGTACCCAATCTGGAGAAGATACTGTTTTTCAAGAATCCAGTGACACTCTTACCCTCATTGTTCGAAAGTGCAATTGCTTCCACTCATTTCGATACATAGTCAACTACGACAAGAATATACTTCATCCCATGTGAACTCACAAATGGACCCATGAAGTCAAGGCCCCAAACATCAAATAACTCAATCACCAATATTGGATTCATAGGTAGTTGTTGCCTCTTGGAAATTCCTCCATGGCGAAATCATGAGCATCTTGGTGGATGGTAGGCCAGTAATACCCACACTGCAAGATTTTATGAGCATTCTGAATACCACTATGATGCCCATTAACAGGCGATGAATGGCACGCCTCTAATATACTTATCATCTCAACCGCGGGCACACAACGACTAATAATCCCATCAGCACAACTACGTAGCAAGTAAGCCTCATCCCAAAAAAAACTTCTTTACATCATGCATAAACTTTTTCCTTTGGTGAAATGACAAATCTGATAGAACCAAATCGCTTGCCAAGTAGTTAGCAAAATCTGCGAACCAAGGGATAGGATCAAAGGAAGCAACCAATACTTGTTCGTCTGGGAATGCATCATTAATTTCAGCCCCATCACCTAACTTGAGCATAACTTCCTCCTCTAATCTGGAAAAATGATCGGCGACTTGATTTTCTGTCAACTTTCTATCTTTCACCTCAAAATCTAACTCTTGTAGCAACAATACGCATCTAATAAACCTTGGTTTTGCATCCTTTTTAGCTATCAGATACCTCAATGCAGAATCATCAGTATGCACTATGACCTTAGCACCAAGCAAGTAGGATCAAAATTTCTCGAATGCAAAAAACACAACAAGGAGTTCCTGGTCATCCACCGTATTATTCTTTTGAGCCACATTCAGAGCTTTGCTGGCATAGTAAATCAGATGAAGAATCTTCTCACGCCTCTGTCCCAATACCACACCAAGCGACACTCCACTCGCATCACATATAATTCAAATGGTTGCCCCCAATCTGGTGAAATAATGATAGGTGCGGAAATTAGCATTTCTTTCAACTATTCAAATGCTCTCAGACAAGCATCAGCAAAATCATACTTATACTCCTTTTTGAGCAGTTTAATGGATGTGCAATTTTGGAGAAATCGTTGATAAACCTCCAATAAAAACCTACATGCCCAAGAAAACTTCTAACAACTTTAACAAAGATTGGTCGTGGAAGCTTTTCTGTTACCTGAATCTTAGCTCTATCAACCTCAATACCCTTCTCAGAAATCTGATGACCCAGAACTATCCCCTCTTTCACAAT
The DNA here is from genome assembly GCA_029007595.1 of Solanum commersonii. Taxonomy (NCBI): domain Eukaryota; kingdom Viridiplantae; phylum Streptophyta; class Magnoliopsida; order Solanales; family Solanaceae; genus Solanum; species Solanum commersonii. Next base: position 324,107 of record JAJTWQ010000257.1, read on the forward strand.
AAAGTGACACTTTTCCCAATTTAACACAAGATTGTACTCTTCACACCTTTTCAGTACCTCGGCTAGATGCATCAAGCAACCATCAAACGAGTCACCTACAACAAAGAAATCATGCATAAATACATCAATAGGTTCCTCCACCATATCTAAAAATACATCATGCAACGTTGGAAGGTCACTGGAGCATTACACAACCCAAATGGCATCATTTTGAAGGCAAAAGTCCCATACGGACAAGTGAATGTGGTCTTCTCTTGGTCTTTCATATAAATGGAGATCTGATTGTAGCCCGAATACCCATCAAGAAAGCAATACCAACCCTTACCAACAAGGCAATCTAGCATCTGATCCATGAAAGACATAGAGAAGTGATCCTTTTCTGTCAAAGCATTCATCTTGCGGTAGTTCATAAATACTCTCCATCCATTCACTGGCCTCATCGGAACAAGCTCATTTTCCGCATTAGGAACCACAGTAATCCCACCTTTCTTAGGTACACACTGAAAAGGACAGACCCAACTACTATCTGCGATGGAGTATATGACTCCAGCATCCAACCATTTGATGATTTCCTTTTTCACTACCTCTTGCACAGGCGGATTTAGTATCCTTTGGTGTTCGATACTATGCTTGTTGTCTAGCAAGAGTTGGATTTTATGAGAAGAAATGCCAGGAGGAATCTCAATAATGTCTGCAATGGTACATCTAATAGCCCACTTGAACCTCTTCAACACAGAAACCATTGCCTCAACTTGTACCTTACTCAAATTGGCCTCAATGATGACTGATAAAGTACCGTCTCTTCCCAAGAATACATACCTGAAGTGCGATGGTAGAGCCTTGAGCTCCAATTTTGGAGCTTCTTCCACAAATGGTTTTGCGGGTGGAGAGTGACGATTCTTCATATCTAGCTCTAATTTATTTGGTTTGGAATGGAATTCGAACCTATCAAGTGCGGCAACTAATTCATCGTAGTCTTTAATACAACTGTTAAAATTCATCATTACCGCTTCCAGTGCATCAACACCCAACCTCTCTTCAATAGACACATCATAACCTTGCTCCATATTTTCAATCACAACATCATCTGCCCTTTCTCCATATCGACCAAGGTGTGACCAGTAGCAAGGAATGGTCTCCCTAAGATGATGGGAACCTCACAATCAAGTATCACAAAATCCGCCAGAAAATGAATGACTCCACTTTCACAAGGACATCTTGGAGAACACCAATGGACTTATTCATAGTTCTATCAGCCATGAGTAGTCGTATCGCAGTCGATTTTGGAGTGCCTAAACCCAATTTCTTGTAGATAGACAATCAAGTATCCTCTTTCTTTTGCACTAATGACCACGTAGGAATAACACTACAATGTTGTAACCTTGTATCATCCTCAAAGCTAACGACCCTCTTTTTGGTTACCAAATCCTTTATAAACCCTGCATACCCAGGTATTTGCTCCAAAGCTTTTATAAATGGCACATTGATTGAAAGTTGTTTCAGCATAGTTATGAACATACAGTATTTTCCTTCATCTGTCTTCTTCACCAATCTCTATGGGAATGGAGATGGAGGTCTAGGCATGGGAATAATTTTTTGGGTTATCTCTGCTTCCTTCTCTGTAGAATTTTTAGACTCTCCAGTAACCTCAATGTCATTATCATATCTTTCGACCACAACTTCAACCTTAGACAACATAGGGGGATCAATGGTCTATTTACCTCCTCGATTAGTGACTTCCATAAAATACCCATCATTCTTCGGATTCTGGTGGGTGTTTCTCAGAAGTATGCCAAGGTGATGTGGGTTTACAGTAGTTGACAACTGATTTAGCTGCTGCTCAAGTTGGTTTATCGACATTACATGTTCATCAAATTTTTGACCTATTCCAGACAAGTCATTCCACATCTCTTTCACATTCTCATCAGTCGCATCAAATTTCTTCAGCATCTTCTACATCATATCATCAATGTGTGACATACTACCCACATCTTTTCTATTGCCAGATTCTCGATTTGCAGGTTGAACATAAGGCCCAACTCTCTCATTTCTATTGCCATGGTTATTCCAGTTGTAGTTATTATCATGATTGTAGTTCCCATCCCGAACATAGTTTCCCTCTCGATTGTAATTTCCATAGTTCTGACCTTGGTTTCCTTGACCCTGCCGCCAATTATCCGAGTTGGAACCTTGGGCATTTGCTCGAAAACCTCCTGTCTGATCATTCACCAAATATGCATCCTTCTTATAATAGCATTCCTCAACTGGTGGTTGTGGAGTTCTAGTACAGTAATTTACCGCATTCACCTTTTCTACACTGATGATCAAATGCTTCAATACCAACCCAAGTTCTATCGTCATCTGAGTTATATCCTCACGAATATCATCATTAGATTGACTAGGTGTAGTTTGAACTGCAAATGTGCTTCTGTCGATGTCTGACTTTCTAGTTCTCCACGCTTCTGTCGATGTCTGACTTTCTAGTTCTCCACGCGATCTCCTCGAAAGCTCACTCACCATATGATCCTCTAGCAATAGTATCCACCACAACCTTACCATTGTCATCTTGACCTCTATAGAAGTACTCCTTTGGTGACTCATCATCGATGCAGTGGTTCAGTACACTTTTTATGAATGCAGTGAACCTATCCCACGAACTGCTCACAGACTATCCAGGTAGTGGTATGAAATTATTCAATTTGTCCTTGTGATTCAGCTTCTTAGAGAATGGGAAATACTTTTCCATTAACACATTATGCAATTGGTCCCATTTATGAATCGATTTATATGAAAGCTCAGAAAACCACACTGCAACATCTTTTATCAATGATAGAGGAAAGACTCTCAAACCTTTGACGTTCATATCCAGCTCCAGTCACCCTACACAACCCTTGCAGACACTTCTCAATTTAGCCATCTGATCATGCAGATCTTCTAAAGCTAGACCAAAAAATAACCCCCTTATTGTAAGCAGTTGCATCAAAATGTTGTTCACCACAAATGTATGCCCTCGAGGTAGAGAAAGGAGATTAATAGGTCCTTCTGATTCCACTGTATTGAAGTCGACCATGTAGTTATCACGTAACCTTGGTTCTAGTGGATTTAGTACCCTCAATGCATCTCTAAGTAGAATACCACCACGAATCTGAGCATTCTCATTATTCACTACATCCTCATGCTCCTCTATGCTTGGATTATTCTGGACCCCTTGATTTGCCATTTTTCTCAAGGTCTTGTTTAGTTCAGGATCGTAGGGGGTCAATGGTTCTCTTCGACTCCATGTACTTGGCTTAGACTAGAAACCTGTAGAAAAAAAAACTGTAAAATCAGGAAATACTTGAGAAAAGCTCAATAATGTAGTTAAACTTAATCTAAAAGCCATATTCCCCGGCAATGGCGCCAAAATTTGATACACTCAAGTAACATTTCCCTACAATAAATATAAGTGGTCGTCGTCAAATAAAGAACCCAACTTATAGGTTGGGGTCGATCCCACGAGGAATATGGTTAAGACTTAAACTTAACTCACTATTATATCCATTTATTCAAACTATATCTGAAACAAGTAATTAATATGGGGGTTTTGTATAGGCAAATAACCGATTGTTGATCTAATAACAAGTTAGCAGGATTCAAACTTTTGATTATCAATATGAGAGAAACTAGGGTGTATGTGTTCCCCATTTTTTTAGCATGTAAGTTTTCAATTACTTATTTAGTTTTTCTATCTCTCGTGTAAAGAATAGGAAGAGTGCTTATAATTATATAATTTCAATGGTGAAGGATTATCATCAAACATTGAAATCTCAAAGTGGTAAGGATACATTAATTTCTAGTGTACTAAAAAGTATTCCTTTCTATATTCTTTAGAAAGTGTCCCTCCCAAAATGTGTAATAAAAGTGTTATGCAAGATTTTTGTTAGATTCTTTTGGAACAATAAAGAAATTGGTAGAAGAAATATTACGTTGTCTCGCTGGATATTTATCTGCCTAAAGAGGGAGGCGATGTTGGTTCTATATCCCCTTTTGATATTTCTAAGTTTATTCTTAAAAACTATTTGTGAAAATTTAGAATTGGAAACTCTCTATGAGCAAACTTTACATGGAATAAGTATTGCAAAAAGGGAAGTCTTTTATTGGTGCAATGAAAATGAGGTTCATAGGTTTTGAAACATATGATAAAAAATAGAGATATTCTAGAGAAGTACATTTTGTAGGAACCAAAAGGTGGTTCAGCAAACATCTAGTATAAAATTTGGACCAAACTTTATCCTTTATATCAAGAAAATAATTATCAAATCACGCATAAAACTGAAAAAATAAAGGAGTTGATGAATGAAGAGAGATGGGAGATGGAGAGATTGCATAAATATTCCTAGAAAGAATTGTCAATCATATTGTGGGAAATTTGAACTTTCTCACCACAGATCTTGCTAAGAGACAATGATGGGTGATCAAAAGCACATGGAAATTTAAAGCCAGTTATGTAGGGGAGTTATTGAAAATTAAAGAAGGAAGCAAACTATCAATATAAGTATGTTAGGGTGAAAGATCTTCCTTTCAAATCATATTTCTTGGTTTGGAAATTTGGAGCACCAAAACTCCTCTGGCTACAATTTTACTAGATCTGACAGTTCTATGGATCATAATTATTTATGTTCTGCAATGCTTATTCAGAAAAATAGTTGAACATCTTTTCAAAATGGGTGAATTGATAAACACGGTATAAAAGTATTTCTCAAGTCTATTGGTTTGCAAAGACCTTGGATACAATTAAAGTAGAACGTGTGGAATTGGAGAAGTGCACCTTGTAATGAAAAGGTTAGGATTGTTATGGTTATATTACATGTTATGATTTTATGGTTATTATGGAAGAGAAGAAACACTAATCCTCATGGTGCATTGCTCCCTTATGAGAAGGTATTTCATGAGATAAATGATTCCAATCATAATTTTATTGCAAAATTTATCTAAGAAATGGCCTCATATGTTACACTTTTCGGAAGAATTAAAGTCAAGTTAATGACATATGATTGTGAGATGGAATCCCTATTCTATTGGATGGTATGTATGCAATCCAAGGAAAAACCCTGGTCCTAGTTTTACTGTTATTTGTGACAAAAATAGTGAGTGAATTATATTAGGGGTTAAAGGAAGGAGAATTATTGATTTCACAAATCTTATTACTGAAGGAGTAACAGTTAGAGAAGGGTTTTAATTTTTTAGTGATAGAGGTTGTATTCCCCTGCTAGTGGAAATTGATTAACTTTTTATATTCAATATATAGAAAAGAAGATAGAAAGTGTTGTAGAGTGTTGCGAAGAAGGTTGAAGTTATAAACTTAGTAAGGGACGATGTCCTAAATTCACTTAAAGCGCACTCTTAGGGAAGGCAACACATTGACTAATTTTATTTCTAACTTATATGTTCATTTTGTAGGCCATAGAAAGTACCCTAGTGTTGACTCAGTCATAGTAAAATGCTGGACTAGAAGTTGAGGATTATGGGTAAGGTCTATGATTTGTATACAGATAACGAGTTGTAGGACTAACTCGTAGGAATTTCACAAGATTTTAGTCCTAGTAAGTGATTCGACGATTGACTCCTATTGGCCGTAGAAAGGTCTACGGACCGTAGGTAACTTCAGTAGTTTTTAAATTGAAGGTGTTTTGGTCATTTCCTACCCACCAAACCCTAAACTATTTTGTTTTAGACCTATAACTACCGTTTAAACTTTTTTACTCTTACAAACTAAGCATAATTTCTTCCATTCACTTAAAATTACCTAATTCTCTCTCAAGCTTCAGGGTGAAGAATTAGGGTTTCAAAGGATTCAAGGCCGAAATATCCATCTCCAATTCAGTTAAGATTTTATGTAAATCTTCATGGATCACTTTTATAATGATTCATGACTTTATTCTATCTTATTTTGCATAATTTAACCTAATTAAATGATTTATAATTAATTTAATATAGACCCATGATATATGCTTTGAATTTTACCTTTGAACTATGAACAATGATCATTAATTGATATGAGATCTTGGGCATATTTTACGAAAGGATGATGTTATGATTTAAGGATTCTTTCAAGTTAAGTATCAATGATTTGTGAAAGTTTTTCTCACAATTTGAATAAAAACATGATTTTTGATGCTTCAGAAGGTAAGTGTGGGTATGAATGAAGTTATGAAATCATGGTTTTCAAAGGATCTACTCTTATACAACTTTATTAGTTTGATTGGTATTGCAATTATTCCTTTCGTAATGTTATTCTTTGATAACTGACTTTATCTAATTTCATTGGGATTTAACTTAGCATTGAGAGGACTTTGAGGTGCAGGCTCAAATAGGGTAGTCTCTAGTATTACTCTCTTGTCCCAAAATACATGCTACTGTGGGATTGTCTTAAATGACGTAGCTAGTGGATCCACATATCCTTAATGATGTGATACGTCATTCTACCTTGGCAATTAGACTCTTTTTTTTGTGTGGGAGTCAAATCGGTTTCTATACTATAGCTCACATGGTCTATTGACGGTTAAAGGTAAAATCCCACAAAAGAAATATGATTCCCCTTAAAAGATTTACATTATGTCCTTGTACTAATGCATTGGCCTTGTATCATATTTTTTTAAGATCATTCATTTCCTCTGGTTTAAATGTTCTACTTGGTCATGCATTACATGTTTTTAGCCTATTATGATATCATGTGTACGTTTATGCATATTTTCTCCATACTTAGCACATTGTGTGTACTAATCATACATTTGCCTAGATTGTCTCATACTGTAAGGCCAAACACTTTTTCTCCTCTCGTATGTGGCTAGCAATTTTCTTTGTCTTTAAGATTATTCAGTCCTCATATTCTGAAGGCTATGTTACCTATGATACTTTTTTTAAGTATTTAATTTTTGGACTTTGTACATTATGTATGAGTTATGGCTCAACCACTCTTATGTTGTTTAGAATGGCTTGTCAAGACATAGTTATGATTCCACCTTTTTGATTGAACTCTCTTTCATGATATGAGACGTCCTACTTAAACTCTCTTACTGTATATTCTATTGTTTTGGATGTATGTCAAGTGACTTGTGTAGGGCCTCTCTGGGTCGTATATGCCATGTCACGTCTAAGGTATACTTTGGATCATGACAATTTCATACTGGCGTGGTACCCAAGCCAACCAACAATCACAAATAACATGCACAATCACAATAAGAGTGAACAACCTCACTGGAAGCCACAAGTAAATTAAATAGGTTTATTGTATGAGATTATCAACATGAATTAAGTTCACATTCAACATTTATCCTAAACATGAATTACACACACATTTCACATGGATCAGTCAACATGAACACAGAAAATATTATATACACCTATATTGTAATACCCAATACTAGACCCATTATGTGTACAAATTCGTTCCTTGGAATAATACCTCCATAGTCCCATGAATTAATACTCTTCCTATTTATTCAATTCCCCTTGACTACCACAAGTCCTTGAAATGGCTATAACTAGAAATTTCATAACACTTAACGTTATGATCATCACCAATCCAGCCCCTCCAAGAAAAATCAAGGTTAACAATCAAGAAGTATAAAACCCAACCCTTAATCATTATCTTTCCTCGCCTTAATAGCTATAACTACAACCTTTAGCCATCTAGACTCCATTCCTGAAAGACTATGCATGAAATATCCCTTCCATCTTCAAGAATATAATGAAATAGAATATAGGTTTATCTATTCAGTTTAGAAAACCTAGGCTACTTGGGGCGCCAAGAAAATGTTGCATAAATTTGATAGCGAACTCTGTCTCCTTTTGTGGAGTTTTTAGCTTGTTCTTGGCGTAAAATAATAATACAATACAAAATCTATCACAAATGCCCTAAATATTTCCAAATTATATCAAAATCCCAAACAGTAGGTCAATCTCATGATTTTCCCACCTGATCTAGGTCTTTCCAATTTTAATTCACCCAGGATTATCAACATCATGGTTACACTTGTGCCTTACAATAAATAAAATCAAGAATTACATCTTTTAAGAACAACTCAAGGTATTACACCCTCAAATCTTCAAAAAATCCATATTTTCCCTAGCTTCGGAAGAATTCAACCCCCTATCCCCGGGCCACAAATATCTTTTCCAAGGCCTATAAATGGAACTAAAAAAGTAGGGGATCACATTACTTACCTTTAGGAAAAATCCTCATGAAAAACTGTAAAATTTGCCTTAGATCGCCGTTTTTTCTTCTCCGAAATGTGCTTGAGTGAATATGGGCAATTTAGGGGTTTTTTTCTACATTTACAATAGCTTACCCCACCATAATAGCCTAGACCGAATATTTTTTATAATCGTAATGACTTGTATGGTCGTTTCAATAGATACCAATTTACTCATCGCTCGTCCCCGAGCAATCACACAAGAAACAACTGGTCTAAAACAAGAAGAAAGTAGTAAATGACTCCTCAAACAAATGAGGACGTTTGTCCCGCATGTCCTCCTTGATTTCCCAAGTAGCTTACTCAACAATATGATTCTTCTATCAAACCTTTACCAATCTAATTTCCTCTATTCTCAACTTTTGGACATCATAATAAAGCATAGCAATTGATTTTTCTTCATATTGTAGATCCTTCTATAGCACTATTAAGTCTCACTTGATAATGTACTCCCTATCCCTGTGGTACCTTTTCATCATGGATGTATGGAAAACTGAATGGAATATGAATAACATGGTAGCAAGGCTAACCTATACATTACTAGCCCTATATTGTCAAGAACCTTAAATATCCCAATATGCCAAGGGCTAGGCTAAACGTTCTTACTGAACCTCATCACACCTTTCATTGGTGGAACCCTCAATAAAAGTTTTTCACAAATTTGAAATGCCATATCCCATACATTGCAATTTGCATACTCCTTGTTTCTACTTTGGGATGCCAACAACTTGGTTGAGATACCTCTCACCTTGTTCTAAGCTTCCTTTACCTAGTCAACGCATAGAGGCTTCACCTCACATGTTTCAGACCACCCAATGAGAAATCTATATCCCCTCGCATAAAGTGTCTCAAAGGATGTCGTATTTATACTGAAGTGATAAGTATTTTTGTATGAGAACTTGCATAGTGGTAAGAAATGATCTGAGTGGTTTAAATCGAATCATATTTCTCCAAGGCCATACGAAGACACACCATGAATTCCATGGCTATGATTTTCTGTTTTCATTCAAGAATGGGCAATCCTTGAAAAAAACTGTGTAGGCCTCTAGTCTTAAATTCCACATGCGGAAAATTATGACACTTAAGACACTTACTCCATTATGTTTGTCTTGAATACAACCCAACATAGAGTTGTCTCAAATTCTGATACATCTTGGTTAGACTCGGATCAATCGATAACCATGAATCGTGAGATTCGGTCAACACATTTTGAATTAAATCATCAACCTGAGGAATGCAAACCCACCAACTAAGACTAAGCACCCCACACACGTCATGGGTGGAATTCTAGGCCTCCAGAAACCTCATTGTTTCAGAAATATTTATGTGATTTCACACTAATACGAACTGAAACTAGAGATTTGAATTGTTTGGAAATGGAATGCCAAAATATGGGAAACACAGTTCAGATTCTACCCCACCCTGTAGTGGCCTAGTCACGCTATGGTCTAGTCACGCTATGGCTGTCCTGATGAGTTCAACCCAAAATTTTTCTTAAATAAGCAATGTTTTCCATTCCCATATCGTGACAAACTCTTGAAACACATAACCATTAATAATATAATCCCGAGATAAATTCGAGAAATAGGTTTCCCATATATTTGCATCACAGATTCAGGACAAACCCTAGGTTCATACCCAACAACACATAATTAGGCACCTAACACCACCTTCTAGGAAAAATAATTGTGAATAGCACCAGAAAGAAATGAATGGTATCACATTCTCACTATCATACAAGAAAATGCTACTCCCCACGGTCCTTACCAATATCGACTTTCCAAAATCAGAGTTTCCCCACTATCACAATTTATCCTTTTCCGTTATCATCTATACCAATGGTAAGTTTGTGCTAGTTTAACATGACACTTCTAATAAATAGCATAACCATTAAATTATAGAACTGTACTACACCAAAACATGTTCAGTAAATCACATAGAAATTTATCATTAATTCATCACACATAATCAATTTAAGTACTCTTCATGTCCATAATATCATAGAAATACAAGCAATTATACTTCATGCGCATGCAGACATTCAGGCAATACAATCTATAAAGTAACAATCATTAAGGTATATTGTTATGGAAAGTGACGTTCATTACCTTTTATTCATATCATGAATGACCACAAACTAATAATCCATCCATTCAATGACTCTTAAAGCTAGATAACAACTGGAACCTTCCTAGTTCTAATCTTTCCTTCCTTAAGTCCCTTCCATCGAAACAATGACATCTAGTTTACCTCATCAACATACCTATAGGAATCCAGAGAGACATTTGGAATCAACTCATATAACAAGAGATACACCATAAAAAAGGAGTAAAGAAGTGACACAAAGTTCTAAAAAAAATTATAGGCTTCTGACGGTTAATTGTGGATGTCAACATGATCAGTCACAAATTTCAAATCATTTAGGGCTTAATTTTTATAGTATAAGTGTCCTCAAATCCCTATTTTATGCTCTAAACTGATGTTTAAATGTTGATTTAGCTCGACCAAGGTTCCAGTGTGAGCCCTGGAGAAAATCCAAGTCAGTGACAAAAATGGACAGTCGGTGAATCTCCGATCGATTCCGCGACAACACACTTGATCGCCCAAAGTTAGAGGGGTTGGGATCCTGAAGACCAATGCAAAATGGCTATGGAAGAGAGGAAACGACCGATCTTTGAACATTCGCTGAGGCGGGACTTATCCCGTCGAGTGGACCTTTTAGCCAAAAAGTGGGAAACTATAAATGGATTTTTAAAAGGAAATTTGAGGAGTTCTCACACACAAATATTAGAATTCTATCCCTGATATTACAGTTCCCATTTTAGAGTTAGAATTTCTTTCTAACTTTTTGGATTCTTATTGTAGACTTTGCAAATAGTTACTTGGCTTTTTGAACTCAAACATTTTGGACCATTGTAAAGACTTGGGAACCTTTACCCAGATCATGGCGAATGTATATGGTAATCGTTTCTCTGTTTTTATGATGTGTGACTAAAACCTCAATTCTTAGGGTGTAATCATATGATTATGGGTTGAATTAGATTACGGGTATTGTTAATTAGTGATTAAAATGCATAATTGAGGTGATTTTTAATTGATAGTTGTGTGTTAAACTAAGAATTGTAGTGGAAAATGCAATTTGAACTTAGAATTCTGGGCATGCATTAAAAAAAGGTTTTAGAATCAAAGCTTTCAATTGATGATTTTAGTTATTTGGGTGATATGGTTTTAGCTGGAAAGAGTAAATCCTAACATCAATTCTACATATCTAGCTCGAGAGTATAGATGAATGAAGGTATGGACTGTTCTTATTTGCTAAACTTTGTGATGTTCAAAATAAATCACTTGATTCGAGATAATTCTTCGAGAGAAAGCTATTTCACATATAGTCTAGCCTATCCACTGATATTTAGCTATTTTTTAGTAGTTTCAATTAACCATATAGTGAATTTTTTCTATAATTGATCACATCCCGAGAATTCCTCTCTATATTGTTATTTTCTCCGTGTTTGATTATGTTGTAGCTGATAATTCACAATTCAAACCACCCATCTGACATCCTTTGTCACCCCCTTAGACTTGTTCACATGTCTTTTTTGATAATTTCTAATCCTATAAATAATTAGACCACATTTGTACTTCATGATTGAATTTTAGCACGTACCACTCCCCAGTGGGTTCGACCCCAAACTTTCGTTTGGTTTTATAAAAGTTAACGATTATTTGCCCCTAGAATTGGATGAGGTGTGCTTGAAAAGTTAATCTAAATGGCGCTGATGTCGGGTAGTGGTGTTGTTTAAAATTCTTCTATTGAAATTGAATTGGGATCTCTTTGGTCGTAGTTGAATAAACTTACTTTAGTTTTTGTTTTGTGTTTCGTTTGTTGAACAGAGGAAAAGATGAGCGTAAACGAGAGTAATGGTAACCAAGTGGGCCACAAAGACTATATTGGGAATATTAATGATGTGAATGAACCAATCTGATTGGGGTGATGTTGGTGCAAGACGTCCACCTAGAATTGAAGGGAATGTTGTCTTCCATGTTACTAGCACAGTGCTACAACTCCTCCAAATGAAAGGTCTATATGGAGGATTAGCTCACAAAGACCCCGATGAGCATAACTGGAACTTCGTTGACATTTGTGGTCCTTTCTCATTGATTAACGTTTCAAGGACACTTAATCTAGCTTTAAGCGTCACTTATCATTAGTCAGTATAATAACCCAACTAAATGAGTTGGGGTCGAATCCAGCAAGGAGTGGTACGTGTTTAAGATTCAAGAGTCAAGTGTGAATATTCTCACTTCAGCCATAGGAATAGACATTTATGAATAAAAACATAATTCAAATTCAGGGGTTACACGAATGTCAAATAATAGGGGGTTTTGGTTTGATTTATCAACTACAACACCAACAAATAACACAAAAATAACAATAATGAGACGGGTTCTTAGGATGTGATTCGATTATAGGCATGTAGACGAATGGGTTATTGCAACTGCTAGGAAATAACTGTAAATTAGTGAATAAGCTAGACTATAGAGGAGATAAACTTTCTCCCAAACAATTTACCCTGAATCAAGTCAATTTATCTCGAACATGGACAAGCATTAAAAAAAGGAACAACCTACACTTTAGTCCATTCACTCTCTTGAGCTAAATGTGTGGAAAAGGGTTTAGGATTCACTCTAGAGTTGAACCCACGACAACCTAATACCCAGAGACCATCAATCAAAAACCTGTCTCTCGAACAAGCCAAAAACACAAAGGTACAAGTGCATTGGCAAGTACAATTCTTTCAATTAAAACACAATTATTGATTGAAATCACTTCTAAACAACATTTAGATTAACAATTAGCAATACTTATAAACTAAATCAGCCCATAATCACACCCCAAGAATAAGGGTTTTTTCTAGCTTCATAAAAATATAAAAATCGTTACCAAATTGTGTTTCCATCAATGGGGTACGATTGATTTCGTATTTACAATGGTCAAGATTGAAGAATCTCAAAGACCCACTTCCAATTTCTCAAAAGGGAAAAACTTCAATTATTTAAAGCTAAGGAAAACTAGTCTCAATACTCAGAGTTCAAATTGAAAAATTACTCTAATAAATAATTTGATGTAAAAAAAAACCTATAAACTAAATGTTCAAAACCGATTTATAGTCGCCAAAAATATGTTGTGAAAGACCATTTGGGGTAATAAGTCGGGCTCACCGATCAACTTGGTGATCTGCCATTTGGTCAATGTCCTCACCTTTTTGGCTTGGCCTTCAACTTCCTCAAGTTCTGTAACTTTGGTGATCCAACACTGCATCGCAAAACCACTAGACAATTCGCTGAGTGCTCCTTTCTCTCATCAACTTGATTTTCTCCTTCAGGGTTTGGCACACTGGAACTTTAGGCAGTCAAATGGCCACTCTGCAACTCGCCAAATGGATTTGGTGATCACCAGGCTCTCTTTTCTTCCTTCTTTCAGCTCGCTTGGTTCCATTTTGAAAATTAGTGTCCATGCTTTGTTCTTCAATATATATACCTTGAAATCAAGGGTTTTTCATCAATTATTGGCACAATATAAGCATTTGAGGACACTAAATCTATCCAAATAAAGCCCTAAATGGGTCAAAATCTTGGACTGATCACTCATTCATGAGTGTATCACAAGAATCAATTCATCTCAAGTTGTTCCCATTCACTTTGATAGTTGAAGCCACCAAATTGCTAACTGAGTAACCGAGGGATTCCATCACTTTTGTGATGAATTTATAGTAGGGTTCTATGTGAGATTCTTTCCCCCCATCAAAGATGATGACGCTCAGAGATAGCATCCAAGGTTTTAAATGCTTGGAAGGTGAACCTATTCATGAGAGATAGCTAAGGTTTAAGAAGTTGGTACTTCAATGTCCAACTCACAGATTGCCAAATCATATACTGCAACAATACTTTTATAGGATTCTCGATTCGGTGAATAAGGGAGTTGCTAATAAACTTGTTCCCAGAGGTATAATGCAACAACCCTATGAAGTAGCTTCTCAACTCCTTGATGGCATGACCAAGATAAATAGAGCATGGTATACTCATGAGGACCAAGTGTCTCCTCTCACTTTTAGGATGACAAAATAGTAGATCGAGAAGGATCAAGAGAGATACTACAACATGGACAAAATGATGACCCAACTTGATATCTTGGCAAAAAATGTGATGGGTAGTAGCTTAAAGAGTGTAAATGCTATGGGTTTTGGTGGAGTGAACCCCGATGAAGTGCAATTTAAGGCGTTGTACAATGAAGAAGTGAACTGCCGTGTAAACCAAGGAGGATGTTTTCATGAAAACAATGCAAGGCCAGGTGGAAATTCGGGTTGGAATAGAGATGAGGGATAGAGAGACCGTGGTAGAGATTGGTGTGATTGTAACGCTTCTTGGAAGGAAAATGAGGGTGAAAAAGACAAATATGTCCCACCCCATGAGCATCAAAAGCCTAAGGAGTCAGAAAATGTCTGTACGGAAGATATGATGTCACACATTCTCATTAAGGTAGAAGGGTCGAACAAGGTTTTGAAAGAAATTAAAGAAGATGTATCTACACATAATCAGACGGTCACATCCCATTGAGTGTCAATCAAGCAATTGGAACGCAAATGGGTCAACTTTCTTCTCAATTGAACCCAATGCAAAAATGGGGCCTACTAAGTGATACCTTGGCAAACCCGAAAAATGATCCTTAAGAGTGTATCCACGTCGTGCCACAGTGTTAAATAACGCACTTCTTGGGAGGCAACCCAAGTTTTTGATTTTGAATAACGGGTGTTGATTTTGCAAGTTCAAAAGTGAAAGGTGTTAGAAAATGGGTAATTTAGCGAGCCAAAGTCCAGTCGAAAAAACACCAAACAGCTAGGTGAAGATCAACTTGGTTGCCGTTGGAACCACCTAGCATGATAGGGAACTTTGTAAAACTTGGCTAACTAAAGGCTCTGTCGGTAATTCACTGAACAGGTCGGCGAGCCTGACTTTGTCTGCCATTTGAACCCTCAAATTGCTAGGAGTCAAAATACCACTTGGCGCATCGTCAAGTTGTTCGGCAGTCACGACTTATACTGCTGAATGGAATGCCAATTGAAAGGTTTTAAAGGCCAAACTATTTAAATTAAAATTTCAAAATCCTCTATCTTCTTAAATTTTTAACTCCCGTATCCTCTTAGCTGACTGTATTTCTTAAATATTTTTGTGTTTCTATTCTCGTACTCTTTGGGATCTGTGCAAGAGATTGATTTTGGATACTTTGTCGTCTAGCTTTACAATATAATTTTCTGCATAAAGGTTGGTTTTTCGAACCCGTAATTAAATATGTGGTTGAAATCGAATACAAATGTTAATGTGTTATTGATTGTTGTTGGTTAATCATCGTTTGTATGTTTGTTTGCCTAATTTTAATTGAAACAAGTTTTAATCCACTTTTAATTGTGAATCTCGTGTCGTGCATGTTTAAAATCAAGTCTAAATCGTTGGGTTGTGATAAAAATGTTATGGGTCTAGTGGGGTGAAGTTTGAGTAACCTTGGATTGTAGAAAATGATGTATTTTTCCCAATGATGGAGCGTTTAACGTCATTCTTAATGTCAAAAGATGTTAAATGGCCAATTTTGACCAAATTGGGGGAAGTCTGAGTCCCTAAGGGCATGGTTAGTATGGGTTTTGATTTAATTGCATAGTGTAGGTGTTTAATTTTATTTTCGGGGCTTGTGGGTTGAATTTTGAAAAAGTGGGGTGAAAATAGGCATGTTCGGACATTTGGCGAGCTAAGTCAAGCTCGCCGAATGGTTCGGCGGTTCGCCAAAGTCCCCCTAGATCACCTTTAATTTCCCTAAATTGGTGACTTTGAGTCTGTAACTTTTAGTGATATGCCTGAGCTCACCGAGTTCACTAGACGACTCTCCAAAGTCCTTCTTGATCGCCCTTTTGCACCATAATCTTTAAGATACACTACTTCTAGCTCGTCAATTGGTGTCGGCGATTAGTCGAATGGACCTAGAAATTGTTCACTTATCTTGAATTATTGAAAAATATTCTTTGTAACTTTTGGCAAGCCGGATCTAGCTCGCCAAAGTAACTCGGCGACTCGCCGAACGGTTCGGTGAGTATTTCTGCTACATATTTTCTACACTTGTTCTGCAACTTTTTCTAACATTTTGCTATGTTGTTTGGAGAAATGGCTAGATCCAACGTGTCCGGAAGAAACATGCTGCCCCGCAAGCGGGAACATGCAGTAGCTATAAATGAGGGTACAACTGAGAAAAGGCAGCCAACCTCCCAACAAAGGGAGGAAAAGGTAAGGGCAACGCACCAATAGTTGAGACAGTACAAGTGATAGCATCCAAGGAAGCGCAACTCCATTGAAGGACAAGGATGAAGCTTTAGAAACTCCAAGGAGGCCCATAACAAGATCTCAAACCAAGGAGTTCAATGATAAGCTCAATGGGATTCAATCGCTGATCCAAAGGTGTCTTATTGGGGAAGAAGAGCTCAAGCCCAAGGAAGAGGAATTGTCCAAATGCTACAATTATTTGGTGGCCCAAATTCAAGCCCAAGATGAGTAATTTTAAGGCCCAATTTCGTGCAAATAAGGTCAAGAAGAGTCCAAGAATCTGCCACAACAAGAGTTGCTTTCTGCCCAAGTTTTGAGACAAGACTAGTCAAACTTTCCAAGATTGTCAAGATTCTTTTCCTAGTTGGGATTTACCTTATTTCTTTATTTATTTATAGGTTATTAATATTTTCCTTATTCTATTTATGGTCTCCTAAGTACCATAGCTTTCCTAGAAGTACTAAATTTGTTTTTAGTTAGATTACTTTATTTCCTTTCTAGAGTAGGAGTCCTTGTAATTGTCTTTTAGGGTCTTGGACGTTTTTCACCCCTTCTCCTATATATAGGGGTCCTTTTTATTCATTAAATACAATTTAGATTGATATTAATAATATTTGAGAGAGTTCTTTGAACCTTTGTGACTTGTTCTTTTAGAATTTATCTTTAAACCTTTACTAGTTTCATAGTTTAAGGTATAAAGTATCTTCTTCTTGTGATATCTTTGATTTCTTTTTGGTATTCTTTAGAAGGTGATTAGTTTCTACATACTAATTATTGTCTTTAGTTACTCATAAAGCGGTCAAGATCCGAATCTATCGTTTTGATTCGTTTTCTCAAGTAAAGGCGTTAGATTTCTTTCATAAATCTATACGTTGTTACTTGGATCTTTTCAAGGCCTTAGAACATCTAATCCTTGGAAATTTGTGGATCTTTCCTTTGAATTTCCCATATCTTTAGTTAGTTTATTTTGTTTCTTTTCTTTGTGCTTCCGCATTCTAATATTCAATTCTCTATTTGTAATCTCCCTTAACCTAGCTGTTATCAAGTGGTATCAGAGCGGTTATATCAAGATTCCGTTCTTGATAAATCTTGGGATTTCTTCATATAGTAGAGCAAAAAAAAAAAAAAACTGTAGCGTGAACAGTAGCATAAAAAAATACTGTAGCGTGATTTTTTTTTTTACAGGAGCGTGAATAGTAGTGTGAACAAAAAAAAATTATAACTTGCTCTCTAAGAAATCTGATTACTTGGTACCTAAGAAAGCTTATTACTTGCTATTCAAGAAAGTTTATTACTTACTCTCTAAGT
The DNA here is from genome assembly GCA_029007595.1 of Solanum commersonii. NCBI lineage: Eukaryota > Viridiplantae > Streptophyta > Magnoliopsida > Solanales > Solanaceae > Solanum > Solanum commersonii. Next base: position 342,013 of record JAJTWQ010000257.1, read on the forward strand.
TTTGCATTAATTTGTTTCCAAGCAAGAAGGTAGCAAGAAGAGGGGATTTTAGATCTTGAAGAATAAGGGAATTTTTTTTTTCTTGTTCTTATAATTCTAAAATAAGTTCCTTTTTATTCGTGTTTTGTTTCAACTAAATCCTACTTGTTCTAGGACTAGTTCTTTACTTTCTTTTTGTACCCCAAGATTCCATACTTTATTACTACGAACTTGATACACGTTTTGGTTTAATTATAAATCTACAAAGTATTCTCGTTCAAAGGTTATTTTGAGTGGAAAAAGGCAAGTGTGGGTGAGTTTAAAAGAGGATAAAAGCCATATTAAAAGTGTGGTACTTGATCATTTTTTTTTAGATGTCCAATTCAGGTGGTGATGAGGAAAGGGCTCGTTTAGAAGTCGAGGTCAAAGGAAGGAACGACTTCACCCTTCAAGCTATGCACCAGCAATTTGAGAGATGGACCCTTCAATTTCAAGAGATGAGGGATATGATTGTTGAGCAGAATGACACCATAGCTGTAATTAGGAGGGAGAATGATGTTGTACCCCGAAATAATGTTAGACCCCAAGTTAGAAGGAATGTACCCCATATCCCTTTTGTAAATCCTGAATATGATAATGATGATTTTGATGTTGAATTTAATCTAGAAAGAAGAGAAAGGAGGGGACAAAGAGGTAGAGTAGAAGATGATAATATAAATAGTATAAAGATGAAGATGCCATCTTTTAAGGGGACAAGGGATCCAGACTTGTACCTTGATTGGGAGAGACGAGTTGAAGCCATCTTTGATTGCCATAACTACTCTGAGGGTAAGAAAGTTAAACTTGCTGTTGTTGAGTTTTCTGATTATGTTGCTTCTTGGTGGAAAAAGCTTGCTAGGGACAGATTGCAAAAGGAGCTACCACCTATTGCTACGTGGGCAGAGATGAAGAGGGTAAATGAGGAAGCGATTTATTCCATCATACTTCCCAAGAGATCTACAGTCTCGCCTTCAACACTTGAAGCAAGGCTCCATGTCGGTGGATGAGTACTTCAAAAGCATGGATATGGCTATGATCCAAGCTAACTGCATGGAGGAAAAAGAGGCTACAATAGCTAGATTTTTAAATGGTTTAAATACAGAAATAGCTAATGTAGTAGAGATACAACAATATGTAACTTTAGATGAGTTAGTTGATTTGTCTGTAAAAGTTGAAAAACAAATTGAGAAAAACCGGCAAAATAACTCAAGGAGAAGTCGACCAAACACTATCTCTAAGAAGCCATGGTCAACTCAAGAGGGGAAAGCTCCTTCCAAACCTCAAGATGATAGAGGTAAAGGTAGAGTTGAGGAGGGAGGTAAAATCTTTAATCCTAAATCTTCTAAACCTTCAAGTTCTATTCAATGTCACAAATGTCATGGAATAGGGCATATGATGCATGAATGTCCAAGTAGAAGAAACATCCTACTTAGAGAGAATGGAGAATATGAGAGTGAAAAAAGTGAGGGGGAAGAAGAAGAGGGAGAAGGTGTAAGTGAGGAAGATGATTTAGAACTGCCTAATGATGGTATAATTGGGGTGGTTAGGAGAATTATGACTATCAATTTGGGTAGTGTTGATGAAGGGCGAGAGAGAATTTGTTTCATACTAGGTGTGGGATAAAAGGGAAGACTTATTCTATGATTATTGATGGGGGAAGTTGTGCAAATGTGGTGAGTTCATACTTGGTGGATAAACTAGGAATTGCATGTATGAAGCGCTCTACCCCATATAGGCTCCAATGGCTGAATGATTGTGGAGAAGTAAAAGTCAACAAACAATGCATGATTTCATTCAATGTTGGTAGGTATGAAGATGAAATTCTTTGTGATGTAGTTCCAATGCAAGCATGCCATGTTTTACTTGGCCGACCTTGGCAGTATGATAGGGACACTACTCATCATGGGAGAAAGAATAGGTATAGTCTTCTGCATAATGGTAAGAAGTATACTCTTGCACCATTATCTCCTTCTCAAGTATTTGAAGATAAAAAACGATTGAGGGAAATAATGGGAAAACAAAAGGGAGAGGTAAAAAGTGAACTTGAGGGAAAAGAAAAAGGCCAAGAGATAGAAAAAAAGAGAGATGGCCGAGAGAAAGAGAGAGAGGGCAGCGATCTAAGTAAAGAAGTAAAAGAGGGTGTGAGTAAAAAAATAAAATGTTTTGGTGAGAGGAAAGAGGCTAAGGAAAAGAAAAATGAAAGCCTTTATATAAAAGCCAAAAAATGTTTGAATGCTAGGAGAGAGGGGCTGCCCATAATACTACTTACTTACAAAGAAGTATTGATTAATTTTGAACAACTAACTCCTTCTTTGCCAAATAGTGTTTCTTCTCTTTTGTAGAATTTTGAAGATGTTTTCCCGATGACACTCCAAAGGGATTGCCACCTTTGAGAGGGATTGAGCACCAAATAGACTTTGTGCCTGGGTCTCAACTTCCTAATAGGCCTGCCTATAGGAGCAATCCTGAAGAGACCAAAGAATTACAAAGGCAAGTTGAAGAATTGCTTGAAAAGGGATTTGTTCGAGAGAGTATGAGCCCATGCTCTGTTCCAGTCCTATTGGTCCCCAAAAAGGATGGGACATGGAGGATGTGTGTAGATTGTCGAGCTATCAACAAGATAACGGTAAAGTATCGCCATCCTATCCCTCGTCTTGATGACATGTTGAACCAACTGTATGGTTCCAAAATCTTTTCTAAAATTGATCTAAAGAGTGGTTACCATCAGATTCGTATGAATCTTGGAGATGAATGGAAAACTGCTTTTAAGACCAAATATGGACTTTATGAGTGGTTAGTTATGCCCTTTGGCTTGACTAATGCACCAAGCACTTTTATGAGACTAATGAATCATGTTTTTAAAAATTTCCATGGAAAATTTATTGTGGTGTATTTTGATGACATCTTGATCTTTTCACAAAATCTAGATGAACACCTAGAGCACTTAAAACAAGTTTTTGAAGTTCTTAGAAATCAGTGCTTATTTGCTAATCTCAAAAAGTGTACTTTCTGTGTAGATCGTGTGATTTTCTTAGGTTTTGTGGTCAGTTCTAAGGGAGTTGAAGTAGATGATGAGAAAATCAAGGCAATAAAAGAATGGCCTAAACCTAATAGTGTAACTAAAGTTAGGAGTTTTCATGGACTTGCTAGTTTTTATAGGAGGTTTGTGCGAGACTTTAGCACCATTGCTGCTCCTTTAACTGAAGTTATTAAAAAAGATAAGGTTTTTAAATGGGGAAAGGAACAAGATGATGCATTTAACTTGCTGAAGGATAAATTGTGTTCTGCTCCTCTTTTGCAATTGCCTGATTTTTCTAAGTCTTTTGAAGTTGAGTGTGATGCCTCTGGTAAGGGCATAGGTGCAGTTTTGATGCAAGACTCCAAGCCAATTGCCTACTTTAGTGAAAAGTTAAGTGGAGCAACATTGAACTACTCAACTTATGATAAGGAGCAATATGCCTTGGTAAGGGCGTTAGCTACATGGCAGCACTACTTGTGGCCTCGAGAATTTGTGGTCAAGACTGATCATGAATCATTAAAATACTTGAAGAGCCAAGGTAAACTTAGTCGTAGGCATGCTAAATGGGTAGAGTTTATTGAAACTTTTCCTTATGTAATTGCTTACAAACAAGGAAAGGAGAATGTGGTTGCCGATGCACTCTCAAGAAGGTATGTTTTGATCTCTACTCTTACTTCAAAGTTGTTGGGTTTTGACCAAATCAAGTTCCTCTATGCTAATGATTCTGATTTTGGTGAGATTTTTGCTGAATGTAAGTTAGGTCCTTTTGAGAAATTTAATCTTCAAGATGAATTTCTATTCAAGGAAAATAAATTATGTGTTCCTAATTGCTCATTGCGTGAACTATTTGTTAGGGAAGCACATTGTGGAGGGCTAATGGGACATTTTGGTGTACCCAAAACACTGGAAATACTTTCTGAACATTTTTTTTGGCCTAGCATGAGAAAGGATGTTGAAAAAGTGTGTTCTTATTGTCTTGAATGTAAACAGGCTAAGTCTAGAACATTGCCGCATGGTCTTTATACTCCTTTACCTGTTTCTAATTCCCTTGGATTGATATTTCTATGGATTTCATATTGGGGCTGCCAAGGACTAAGTATGGTAAGGATAGTATATTTGTGGTAGTAGATAGATTTTCTAAAATGGCTCGTTTTATCCCATTTAAAAAGACTAAAGATGCATCTCATGTGGCTGACTTGTTTGTAAAGGAAGTAGTTAAATTGCATGGAATACCTAGAACTATTGTTAGTGATAGGGATGCCAAGTTCTTAAGTCACTTTTGGAGAATTCTTTGGGGAATGTTGGGAACTAAATTGCTATTTTCTACATCTTGTCACCCACAAACGGATGGACAAATGGAAGTGGTTAATAGAACTTTAGGGAACATGTTGAGGGCTGTTTTGAAAGGAAAGTTGACTTCTTGGGAAGATTACTTACCTATTGTAGAATTTATTTATAATAGGACCTTCCATTCTTCTACTGGTAAGACTCCTTTTGAAGTTGTATATGGATTCAACCCCCTTACCCCCCTTGATTTATTGTCTTTGCCTACTAATGATTTTGCTAATCTTGACCTGGTGAGTTCCAAGTTAGTGCTACTTTTAATGTTTCTGATCTTTCCCATTTTGATGCAGATTTGAATTCGAGGACGAATTCTCTTCAAGAAGAGGGGAATGATAGCATCCAAGGAAGCGCAACTCCATTGAAGGACAAGGATGAATCTTTAGAAACTCCAAGGAGGCCCATAACAAGATCTCAAACCAAGGAGTTCAATGATAAGCTCAATGGGCTTCAATCACTGATCCAAAGGTGTCTTATTGGGGAAGAAGAGCTCAAGCCCAAGGAAGAGGAATTGTCCAAATGTTACAATTATTTGGTGGCCTAAAATCAAGCCCAAGATGAGTAATTTTAAGGCCCAATTTCGTGCAAATAAGGTCAAGAAGAGTCCAAGAATCAGCCACAACAAGAGTTGTTTTCTGCCCAAGTTTTGAGAGAAGACTAGTCAAACTTTCCAAGATTGTTAAAATTCTTTTCCTACTTGGGATTTACCTTATTTCTTTATTTATTTATAGGTTATTAATATTTTCCTTATTCTATTTATGGTCTCCTAAGTACCATAGCTTTCCTAGAAGTACTAAATTTGTTTTTAGTTAGATTACTTTATTTCCTTTCTAGAGTAGGAGTCCTTGTAATTGTCTTTTAGGGTCTTGGACGTTTTTCATCCCTTCTCCTATATATAGGGGTCCTTTTTATTCATTAAAGACAATTTAGATTGATATTAATAATATTTGAGAGAGTTCTTTGAACCTTTGTGACTTGTTCTTTTAGAATTTATCTTTAAACCTTTACTAGTTTCATAGTTTAAGGTATAAAGTATCTTCTTCTTGTGATATCTTTGATTTCTTTTTGGTATTCTTTAGAAGGTGATTAGTTTCTACATACTAATTATTGTCTTTAGTTATTCATAAAGCGGTCAAGATTCGAATCTATCGTTTTGATTTGTTTTCTCAAGTAAAGGCGTTAGATTTCTTTCATAAATCTATACGTTGTTACTTGGATCTTTTCAAGGCCTTAGAACATCTAATCCTTGGAAATTTGTGGATCTTTCCTTCGAATTTCCCATAGCTTTAGTTAGTTTATTTTGTTTCTTTCTTTGTGCTTCCGCATTCTAATATTCAATTCTCTATTTGTGATCTCCCTTAACCTAGCTGTTATCAGCAGGCCAGCTCTGATAGTGAGTGAATGTATGTGACTCACCTAACATCATGAGACAGCGAGAGGGAATCGCAAGATTCTCAGGATTCCATCTCGGAGCCTAAGGATGACCAGTTGCTATAGACCCAAAGAGCAAAGCTTCACTCCAAGGCAATGAATGATCCATCTAGGATCCCCATGCCTTAGACTCCCCCAGCTGCAGCTCAAGCACAAACTATGGTCCCAGCACCACTAGTTTAGGGTCCTCCTCCCCGGTCACTTAACACATAAAAGGCCGAGGGATTGAGGACTATTCTAGAGGATAAAAGATTGTCTACAAATGGAGTGGTGGATAGGTATCCGGAGATATGGAGCACTCTCAAACATTATAAGTTCAAGATCTTCACTAAACGCTGGGGCCCCTACATTACTAATTTGGTCTGAGAGTTCTATTTGACTTATGGAGATTTGGTGTTGAAAGGGAAGAGGAAGGACAGAGTCTTCAAATCGGTTGATTATGTCATAGTCAGGGGAAAGAAGGTGACGTGCGAAAGTACAGACATATATGTTGTTTTGGAGTGCACTTACAATTTCATGCATCTGTACATCGATGAAGGATTTGGCCATAAGGGCCAAGAAGAGACAAACTTCACTCTAATTTCTGGTGTTGATCACCAAGTTGTGCAGACGGGTCTGTGTTCCTCGAGATGAGAAGACGTATGTGGAAGTTACTCCCACCTTCTCTTCTAACATTCTACGCATTAAGGTCGATTACCTATCTATTATATTGCTGATAGGAAGAAGACAACCCGAATGAACACATCCCAGAGGTTGATAGTGATATGATACAGACAGAGGCAGTCATGCCTCATCAGACCAATGGGACCTCAGGTATATATGTACCTCCCTCTCCTGAGACTGCTACTTCTGTTGCTCCCCCGCCCTCTATAGTTGTTGCTGGTACCTCTATTTCTAGGCCTCCGATCACCCAAGCAATATTGTACAAGATGGGGAATTTGGCCCAATCTGCCAATGTGCGTGCCTCTTGGTTAGTGACCATTTTGCTTGGGATGATCAAGATAGCAATTGTTGCTGATTGACACCTCTTAGGGCTCTGATATATGCCCTCATGGTGAGAGTAGGGGTTTGTAAGAGCGAACAGGGTGCTACTAAGGCTGTGACGGCCTTGAAAGACGATGTTTCTAAGCTGAGGAGGATGTGGAGCATCTAAACTTTACAAATTATTCCTCATTATTTGGGACAGTGGAGATCTGTGATGACTCGAGTGTAGATTTTCTATCCTGTGCAGATGTGCCTCCGGCTACCACCTGAGATAAGATGGGAGCTGATGTTGCTCCTGCTGAGTCTGAGGCAGAGGCTGATGAGGAGCAACTTTATTGTAATGAGGATGTTGTCTTTGATGATTTGGCAGACCTCGAGGGTGTTATGGTAGATTCAATTTTTCAGGCCTCTTTGAGAGATGTGTCCATGGTGGGCTTCAGTGGAGCTAAGGATGTGATACCAGGCACTCTTGCCTTGACAGATTGAGTGACTTAAATGAAGACGTCACCGCAAGAATAGCATTGTAGGATGATCTTTCCCCTCCCTCTCTATTACTTTTTATATTATTTTGTTTTAGTTGAATGTATGCAAACTACATATTTTATTAAGTGGGGTGAGGTATTTCCATACCTACCTCCTTTTGTGGGCTGTTTTTTGTATATTGATTTTGATGATGTTTTTGTGAATATTGAGCTTATTGTTTTATATATTTTTTGGTTCTGATATTGTGAATGTTCATAGCTTGTGGCCCATTGTTTTGATGTGAAAGCAATTTTTAACGATTTTTATAAAAAAATCCCACCTCTTATGTGCATGATTATGGATGTTATTGTACAAATTTGCGTGTCGATTATGGTTAATACTGATGACTTAAATAGTGCTCTTAATTGAACAAAATGAATATGTGGCTATGATGAGTCAAACGATATTACATTGGCAATATGTGAACTTTGAGCATCTTGTTGTGACTAGCTGATTGTCAATAAAGTCTCTTTTGATGAATATTGCACGCTAGCTAGAAAGTGTGGAGTCTTGTCTGATGATTCTATCAATGCCTTATATGGTGAGGCCGTCTTGAACATTGTATTTCATAACGCCTAGAATTTACCTCGTTGGTCCGATTGATTGAAGTGAAGAAAGAAATTAAAATGATCTTAGGCGAGAATTTTGAAGAGTGAACTAATTTGACAATAAACCTCTTTTGTGGCCAGCCTTCTGAGATGTGTGAACCTTGCTTGGCACCTTTTGAGCCTATCATTTTGTTGGAAGAAACTTGAACAACTTTGACCCTTTTATCCCATCACCTATATCCTTCATAAAGTATTGATATGTTTGAATAGCAAGTTGGGGGGTGTGGTAAAAAAGTAGTTAAAATTGCAAATTAAATAGGGTGTCCGGCGGTTCATATGAAGTTGAATAATGGGGTGGATTATGAGCATGTTTGAAATGCTAAAGAAAAGAAGGAAAGTGATGTTCAGTCCATAATTCATGAAGGTAGAAGCCACTAATCCTAAATGACCATACCTTTACACTCAGCCCTGTTACAAACCTTGAAAAGACCTTTGTGATCTTGAGTGAGCTGAAACAAATGTTGATTGGAAAATAGGGAAAACTTATAGGTTAAGTCTGGCATGTTTTCATCTTTGTGAGTGTGAGAATTGTGTGTGATTCTAGTACTTTAAATTGTTGAGAAACTTTGTGTGAATATGGAATCATCTTTGTTGAGAGGGCATTTGAATATATTTTTTAACTTGAACTTGCATTTGAAGCAATCATTGTGAGCTTGAGCATACTTGATGATGGTGAGTCAAAAGTTGAAACTTTGAGTGCACAATTGATTAGTGTATGAGTAGTTTGAACCTTGTTGTGTGCATTTATGTTGAGTCTTATGCAACACTATTTATAGATATCCTTATTAAACTATTGATCTTGAGTTTTACTTGAGGACAAGCAAAAGTTTAAGTTGGGGGTGTTGATGAGTCTGAGATTTCGACTCATTCAGAGCTTAGTTTTGATAGTATAAGTGTCCTCAAATACCTATTTTATACTCTAAACTGATGTTTAAATGTTGATTTGTAGCTATGTAGTCTAAGGAGCAAGGAAAGGACATTGCGGGACAAAAAGGAACTAAAGAGCTGAAGAAGTGAAGAAAAGCTATCCTTGTGATCTCTAAGATCGCTCGGCGCACCGCCTAGAGGAACTTTAGCTCTCCCAAAGTCCCAGCATGCCATCCTTGAGGAGAAACCAAGTTAGTGACAGAAATAGGCAGTCGGCAAATTGCAGATCAGTTCCGTGACAACACACTGGATCGACCAAAGTTACAGGACTTGGGATGCTGAGGACCAATGCAAAATGGCTTAATTGAAGTGGGTTTTATTTGATTGTTGTGTTTTAAACTAAGAATTGTAGTTGCAAATGCAATTTGAACTTAGAATTATGTGCTTGCTTTAAAAAGAGGTTTTAGGATCAAAGATTTCAATTGATGACTATAGTTATTAAGGTGATATGGGTTTAGCTCGAAAGACTAATTCCTAACCTCGATTCTACTTATTTAGCTTGAGAGAGTAGATGAATTAAGGTGTGGGTTATTCTTAGTAGCTACGCTTGTTGATGTTTGAAAGAAATCACTTGATTCGAGAGAAAGCTATTTCACTAATAGCCTAGCCTCCCCACTGATATTTAGCTATTTATGAGTAGTTTTAATTACCCATATGGTGAAATTTTCCTATAATTGATCACATCTCGAGAATTCCTCTCTATACTGTTATTTCCCCCGTGATTAAGTGTTTGTAGGTGATAATTGACAATTCAAACCCCTCCCCCCCATCTGACATCTGTTGTCACCCCCTAGACTTGTTTACACGTCTCTTTCGATAATTTCTATTCCTATAATTAAATAGACAACATTTGTACTTCATAATTGAATTTGAACACGCACCGCTCCCTATGGATTTGACCCCAACCTTTTATTGGGTTTTGTACAAGTTAATGATCGTTTACACCTAGAATTGCATGAGTCGTGCTTGAAACGTTAATCACAATACACCAATCATCAGGACTCTATTCAACATTTACTCTTGTACTGGGAGACCGATAATTTGGGATCTGATACAAATGTGTCACGATCCAACCCACCTATCATACAGACACCTACTCTAACACCTAGATAGGGGAACCGTCAACTCCAAACTTAGCGTCACATAAAATCACACATAAATCCATGTATGAGTCCAACTCATCTTTCCAGTAACCTGGACCACTCAAGAGTTCATAAAACATCATTTTTGTAGTTTTGACATGAAAATATGATCTGTATAATAACCATCCCAGCATTTAAACAGAAACACAGCCATTCACAGACCAACATGTGACATATATAACACAATAAAAAAAACCAAGTTCTCGCATGAGACCTATACACAAATTGTTGGTATATCGACAAGGTATCCAAGTAAACCATTGTTAGTACATATCAGGCATGGTATCCAAGCCAACGATTAGTATTTTTTATTAGTGTAGTACCTGAGCCAACCATTAGTATTATATATTGGCGTGGTACCCGAGACAACCATCAATTATAAACAACATGCAATTATAAAATCACGATAAAAAACCACACATGAAGCCATGAGTAAATTAAACAGGTTCATTGCATGAGATTATCAACATGAAATTATTTTACATTCATCCTTTATTTTCTGAACATGCAATACAAAAATATTTCACATGGAACAGTTAATATGAACACACACATACATATATACACCCATATATATATCAATAGCCAAATACTGGATCCCATTATTATACTCATTCATTAACATGAAAAATTACTTCTCAAGGCCCATCAATTAACACTCTTCCCATTCATTTAGTTCCCAGTGATTACCATAAGTTCCAGAAATGGCAATAACTCAAAATTTTCATAACACTTAACCCTACAATAACCACCAAACCACCCCAAAAATAAAATTATGGTTAACAATCAAGAAGAAAACCCAACCTTTATTCATTATCTTTCCCCACCTTAACAACAATAATAATAACCTTTACCCTTCCATACTCCATGCCCAAAGACCTATGCATGGAATCTCTCTTCCATCTACAAGAATATTATGAAATAGAATACAAGTCTAACTATTCAATTAAGAAAACAGAGCCTACCTGAGCACCAAGCAGCTGCTGCAGAAGTCTGATCACGAACTTTGACTCCTTTTATGAGGCATTTTGCTTGTTCTTGGTCTAAAATAATAATACAATACCAAATCAATCAAAAATGGCCTAACGATTTCCAAATTTAATTATAATCTAAAAATCTTGGCTAATCTCATGATTTCCCCACTATTAATTTATTAAGGATTACAAATCTCATGATCACACTAGTGCATTATGATAAATAAAATCAAGAATTGCGTCTATTAAGAATAACCAAAGGTCTTACACCCTAAAATCCTCATAGACCTAGATTTGCTTCATCATAGAATGAATTCAAACCCTTCTATAGGGCCACAAATATTTTGTCCTAATAATCAAACTACAAAAGTAAGGAATTATATTGTCAACCTTTACAAAGATTCCTCACGAAAAACTATTGAAAATTTCCCTAGGTCACTCATTTCATCTCCAAAAATGTTCTTGGGTGATTATGGGTGATTTTAGGGGTTTTTCTATATAACGTTAAAATAGGACCCCCGATTATGCTATAGTGGCCCAAATCATTTTTTTTTACTTTTTTTACTCATAACAATAGGACAGATCATTACAATAAGATTTTTTGAAGATTTTTTTATCAAGGGTAAGCTATAGAAAAAGTACAGTTCCTGTCATCTAATTTAGTGTTTGTTGGAATCGAAAATGTGTGACGTCTAGAAAGAAGTACAGATTGACAAGTTTACTTAGATTTCATACAATCTCAACAATTTTCCATCAACAACAATCCAAGTAAGCCAATATGATACAACAATATAGATATTGAGTTATACTTACCAGATTAAACAAATGATGAGTTTTTAGGCTTTTTATGGGTGTAGATCTAGATTTTCTGAAATCAGCTCCCGTAAAAGAACGATGAATTAGAATTTTAAGGATTTAAACATAGATTGTGGAATTAATTAATCTTATGATATACAACTCATTAAATGATAGATCCAATACAGGAAAACTAGTTATTGATGATAAAATTACATGGGGGAGTTAATTTTACATAGTGAACAAGAATTTTTTTCTGTTCAACAACTGTAGTGGCCAAGATTTATTGGTTTTGTCTGATGGCTTCATCGTGGAAGATTTAAACACTCTGATATCCCCGATTACTTCTTTGATGCTTTGATTGTCAAAGTTTTCACTAGAAGCATCTTGTTCTTCTCTGACTTCAATTTTAGGTTTGTGTTTCTTATTTTGTTTCTCTGTTTGATTTTATTACTATTTTTAGTTTTTCTCATTTTTGTTGGGCTTTGGCTTCAATAAAATGGTGCAACATGAACATAACACATAGGAAGTTGTCACAAACTTTAATGAAGTATTAGGTAATTGTCATGACCCACCACTTTGTCATCCCACTTAGGTATAAAATTAGACCATAAGTGAGCTAACCCAAGGGGAAAGGAGCTAGAGTCTTGGAAAGGTTTGTTGAAGACTCTGGAATACTCAACAAGAATTCTTGGAAGGCTTTAGAATTCTCTAGGCTTGTACAGAATTCTAGAAGAGGTACTAGATTGGAAATATGTAGGGTCTTGTATATTAATTATTCTTTATACTTTGTCCCTTATGAGAATAATATAAATAGAAGGGATCACATTTAAAACTCAACCAAGCAAGTGTAAAGCATTCTCCAAGCAATAGAAAAAGCCTTATTACAAACTTTCTTGTGTCATTCTTCATTCTCGTAGTGATCTATGTTTGGAAATGCTTAATTGAGCTTACAAGATTGTAAAAAAGTTATTAGGAAGTTGTCAAGTGTAGCATAAAGCATTAGTTTAAGTCTGAGTCCATGACAAAGTGGTATCAAAGCCAAAATGGTAATAATGGAATGGCTAACGAGGGAGACATCAACACTACTAGCACCACCAACATCAGACCGGATGGTAGAAAATAGCACTGAAAGGAAAGGAAGCATCTTAAGAGTAACGAAGAATTATTGCTCCACCCTAAACCAACCAAAGAGTTGACATCTCACCCACTGTAACTTAGCCCCAATCTCGTTAGCGTTGTATTGGTCAAAATTCCAACACCCAAAAATTTGTATGTTAAGACTCGAACAATACTTCATTTGTGAATAAGATCAGACTGGGTGATTCTTAAATTTACCATATGTGTAAAGGTAAATTCTTTAGTATTGGAATGAATTTGGATGTCAATTAAGGTCCCAAGAATCTGCTAGAAAAAAATTGAGTTGAAAGTTTCCTTACCGATTAAGTTTTTGATGTAAGATTCTACTTGGGTCAACATCAAAAACCATATCTCTTACATCATAAAGAGTTACGTGGCCCATATCCTCTCAAATTAAAGGTATTTTAATTCTTCTTTGCAACTCCACCAATTTCGCAAGAATTCAAGTTTTGAGTAAAAAGTTATGACCATCTTGGTAACATGATACAGGGCAGTGACGAATTAGCCGACCCGAAAACATTAAAGAGGGTCTTTTTTGTCTTTTTACCTCTAAGAAAAAGCTAAACGAATTCCTTGATTAATTAAAGACCCAAAACAATCAGATTTTCATCTCACATCATTCTCTTCTTTCTCAAACCACAAGGCAAAACCCTAAGGAAAAATCAAAGTAGAAAACTCCATCCAAGATCCTTTCAATCTTCTTCAACATTCTTCTTCAAGGTAAGTCTTTATCCAGGAATTCCATTCTTTCCAACTCAAATTCCTACATACAATTATGAATCACTAATGATTCTTCGCCATAGATATTTCAAGAAACACATTCAGGAATCTCAAGAAAGGTTTTTTGGATTTTTCTCCTTCAAGCTAGGGTTTCTAGACTTTTATTAAAGTTCTTCTTCATGATTTTCAAGAACTTTGTTCTTCCGGGTACGTAAGGCTATCATAGTGTTGGACTAGTTTGTCCTCACACCCTACATGTACTTTCAAATAAGTAAAAGAGTAATCTAGGATTTTATCTCTAGATTTGAGTATTCTTGAGATGAGTTAATTTTGAGTTCTTCAGTTCCACATTCTTTTTGAAATTCTATTCCTGATTATTGAATTGCTATATCTTATGCATTAACATTCTTTAGTTGATTCGTTCATGTCTATATTTGAGCATGAACACTACTATAAAACTGCCAAAACCGATGGATAGAAAAGTGGCGGACGGTGTCGATCCAAAAAGCGACGCCATTTGCCACATTGTCCGTAGCTTTTTAATAAAAATAATATTTTACAAAAAGCGACGGACGACATCTTATAGTCCGTCCCTTTATTTCGTGGATTTTTGCGCCAAATATATATAATTAATCCTTATTTATTTAATATATATAGCGACGCCATCTATCGCTTTTATTAAAAATAATTATATACAAATTAAAAAATAGCCATGCTTTCCATCATTTTTAATTTTAATTTTTTTTGTAAAAGCGACGGACGACATCTTTAAGTCCGTCACTTCTTGGTTAAAATATATGGTTACTTATTTTTTAAAAGTGATGAACAGTGTCTCTTAGTCCGTCACTTTTTAGTCAAAATGGTGGTCAACTATTTTTAAAAAAGGCGACGGATATAAAGATGTTGCTCGTCACTTTTTATTAAATATCTAAAACATAGACAGGAATTTTCCGCCATTTCCCCAATTCCCATTTCAAAAAAACCCATTCTCTCTTCCTTCTTTCCACTCCTGCGCCTACCATCCCACCCTCCTGCCGTCCACCCTCTCTTCGCCGATGCTCGTGAGTAGTAGCTGCTGGTGGATTCGCGCCGCCGCCTCCTTCCCCTCCTTCTTCATTCTCTCCTTCTCCTTTAAGGTTAGTGTCACGACCCAGACCGTCGTGATTGGCACCCACACTGACCCTCCTGTGGGAGAATCACAACTACAACCCAACTAAGCAATTTCAAGAAAAGTAAAGCATTTAAAGATACGGAAGCTTGTTTAAATGATGGATAAAAATGGACTTCCAATAAACTCCAAAGGTTTTAAATAAACAATTAAACAAACTATTGCAGAAGTCCACCCTTAGAACTTGATGGTCATCATACCAAAACTCAGTTAATCAACAAGTCTAAGAAAAGGGGGTGAAACCCTGAAACTAAACATAAGAATAAATCTAACTATAGAGTCTTAGTTCGAAAAGAATGAACTAAACAATAGAGGATCCATGGCAGCCTAGAAGAACTGCTCACCCTTGAATCCAATCTCAATCAGTAATATCCTAACTGAGGTCTGTCAGTAGCCGCCTGAAGATGCTTTATACTGAACAAAGAAATAGCAAGTGCAATATCAATGCACAACCACAGTGTACTGGTAGGATCACGTGAATACTCCAGTAAGCATAATATACACTAGCAATTCCAACACAGTTAACAAACATATACCGAATGCACAATTATGTTATCATTTTAGGAGCAACATACCATTTCCCAATATCAATGGCAATTACTATGAAAGTAATTAATCACAAGTAGTCCTCTCATGGAACCCACACTCACACTGTTAGTGTGTCGGAACATGACATCCTATGCAATGTATGTGTTGGAATGTGACACCCAATCCCATATTTGTGTCGAAACGTGATACTCGATCCAATGTATGTGTCAGAATGTGACACATGATCCAATCAGCACAACCACAATCACATACACACCATAATGAATGGTACATATAGTCACATAGTCAAGTAACAGTTCATGACATGTAGCTGTTCGCACATAATGATTTCATTAAATTCGATTCATATTTCACTGTTAACATACACACATACATACAATGAAGCAATTAACCAGCAAATATCACATAAATAAGAAATTGAACCATCACTTACCTGAAATAAAGCATAACCTAATCATTTCATTAAATTCGATTCACGTTTCACTATTAACATAGACACATGAATATAATGAAGAAATTAACTTACATATATCACACAAATCGGAAATCGAACCATCACCTACCTTGAAACAAAGCCGTAATACTCATAAGACACTTGACTCTTCCCTTTTCGAAGTGTTTCAGCTTCTTCTTGGTCTATAAGGAAGTAATTAACGCAAGGATCAATAAACAATGTATACTTTACCTTGATTATAACAAACTTAATAACCCAAGACCAAATTCAGGATCCTAAAGTTCAGCTAAGGCATTTCTCACTATTAACTTCAGTCCAAAACCCTCCCCCATTGATAATTACCCAAGATTCTACATTCTAGGAATCAAAGTATAGATTAGGGGAGTAAATTCCTTATTTTTAGCACTAAAAATCTTGGAAAACTCTCAAGAAGTCACCTTGGGTCATCTCTTAGCTGTTAAGAATGAAGTTTTATAGATAATAATAAAATTAGGGATTTTCCCTTATTTAAATTGCAACTATCTTGCAATAGCGGGACCCAACCTGCCACAGTGGCCCTGCCCTGATAGAACTATCCCTGCCCCGACGGCTTGCACGGAGACAGAAGTTTGGAATTTGAGTTGCAAGCTCCCATTTCACAACACACCTCAACCCGGGACGTTCTTAAACTACCCTTTCATGCCAAGATCAATTTCTGGTGTTCTACTCGCCTGAATTTGATTCTGTAAATTCGTACAAGCTCCTTAACATCTTGGCTATCCACTCATGTAATCAAATTCATAATTATATTCCCCATTCATTAACAGATTTTTCTAGACCTCCCTGACTCAGATTTCATCCAAGTCTGGCCTAGGCTAGAAATTTCCAAGATACTACTCAGAAGTTTTTTGGCCCAAATTCCTTCACGATTTGCTTTTCTATAACAACGAGAACATGTCGTTACAATAGATACCAATTTACCCATCGCTCGTCCCCGAGTGAAAACCAGGAGAAATGGGCTAAGACAAGAGTAGAGTAGTACATGAATCGTCGAATAAATGGGGATACTTGTCTCGCATGTCCTTCTCGGTTTCCTAAGTAGATTCCTCAACTGGACGATGCTTCCATTGAACTTTCACGGACTTTATCTCCTTATTCCTTAGCTTACGA
Organism: Solanum commersonii; assembly: GCA_029007595.1. Classification (NCBI taxonomy): domain Eukaryota; kingdom Viridiplantae; phylum Streptophyta; class Magnoliopsida; order Solanales; family Solanaceae; genus Solanum; species Solanum commersonii. The sequence goes on from JAJTWQ010000257.1 coordinate 358,954, forward strand.
ACATCATGATCAAGAATTTCAGCCGATTCGTCCTCATACTGAAGGTCTTTGTCTAACAAAGTTGAGTCCCACTTGATGATGTAGTCTCTGTCCCGATGAAACTTCATCAACATGGACACATGGAATACTGGATGGACTCCAAATAGGCTAGGTGGTAAAGCCACCCTATAAGCACATGCTCTACACAATCAAGAATCTCAAATGGCCTGATATATTGAGGACTAAGCTTGTCCTTCTTGCCGAATCTCATCACCCCCTTTATGTGTGATATTTTTAGAAGAACTTGTTCACTAGCCTAAAATGTTATGTCCCTTACCTTGCGGTTTGCATACTTTTTCTATTGACTTTGAGCTACTAGAAGTTTATCTAGGATACATCTCACCAAATCACCCTTTCTGAGCATCTTTCACCAAGTCAACCCCCAATGGTTTCACATCCCTAGCCAAAAACCACCCTATGGGTGATCTACCCCATAAAGTGCCTCAAACGGTGCAATGTCAATGTTCGAGTAGTAACTATTATTATAGAAGAACTCACGTAATAGTACAAACTTATCCCAATTCCCTCCAAAGTCAATCACACATACCCTTAACATTTCCTCTAACACTTGAATAATTCTCTCTGACTGCCTGTCTGTCTGCGGATGGAACGTTGTACTAAAAGTGAGTTGAGTGCCTAACTCCTCATGCAACCTTCCCCAAAATGTGGATGTGAATTGCGCTCTACGGTCTGAGATGATAGAAATGGGCACCCCATGCAGCCTTACTATATCTTTCACATAAACCATAGCCAACTGTTGAGCATTATAGTCTACTCTGAATTGAATGACGTGGGTTGACTTAGTCAGTCTGTCAACCACCACCCAAATGGAGTCAAACTTTGCCAAGGTCTTGGGAAGACCAACCACAAAATCCATAGCTATCTTTCCCCACTTCCATTACGGAATTGGTATTTGCTGAAGCAAATCTGCAGGCCTTTGTTGCTCATACTTTACTTGCTGACAATTTTGGCAGTTAGCCACAAACTCAACTATGTCTTCTTCATGCCAGACCACTTATAAAGCCGTTTCAAATCTCAGTACATCTTTTTCACTCCCAGATGAATGAAATACCTCGAACCATAGGATTTGGACAACATCTTCTGAATCAAGCCATCCACTCTAGGAATACAAGTTCTTCCATTCCAACTGAGCACACCTCCCGCATCAAGAACCATATCCTTTGCCTTACCAGACACTGTTATCTTTCAAAGCTCATTCAGACTCTCATCCTCAAACTGCTTGGCCTTGATCTTCTCAATGAATATGTGCCTAATATATATGTTACCTAACACCCTACCTTTCTCTGAGATGCCCAAGTGCATGAACATAGACTCCAAAGTCTAAATATCCTTAGCCAAAGGTCGCTTGGACATACCTAAGTAAGCTCGACTACTCATACTTACCATCTTCTGGCTTAGTGTGTATGCCAGCACATTAGCCTTACCCGGATGATATTGGATGGTAACATCATAATCCTTGAGTAACTCCATCAATCTTCTCTGCCTCAGATTAAGGTCCTTTTGAGTGAATACATAATGTAGGCTACGATGATCAGTAAACACTTCGCACTTGACACCGTAAAAGTAATGGCGCTAGATCTTGAAAGCAAACACTACCACTGCCAACTCCAAGCCATATTTCAGGTAATTTCTCCCATGCACCTTTAGTTTTAGCAATGCATACGGTATGACGTTTGTTTCCTCTATTAACACAGCACGAAAATATGAATGTGAAGCATCACAATAAAAAATGAAATCTTTATCATCCACTGGCAGAGCCAAAATAGGTCATGTGGTCAGAAGGGTCTTAAGGATTTGGAAGCTCTCCTCACACTTTTTTGTCCACTCGAAAGGCACCTCCTTTTTGGTCAGCTTTGTTAAATACACGGCAATAGAATTTGTTTTCACAAACCGATGATAGTAGCTGGCGAGTCCCACGAAACTATAACTTCCATCACAGAGTTAGACCGGACCAAATTCTTGACCGCTTCTATCTTCTAAGGATCTACCATTACCCCTTCCTTTGAAACCACTAGCCCAAAAAAGCCAAGTGAAGTCAACTAGAAGATACAGTTGGAAAATTTTGCATACAATATCTGTTTTCCAAGGATACCTAAAAAAATACGAAGATGATAGGCATGCTCTTCCTTACTCTTCAAATAAACCAAAATGTCATCAATAAAGACGATAAAAAAAGTATCCAGGAATGGGTTAAACACACCATTCATCAAACTCCTGAAGGTCGCATGCGCAACGACATCACTAGAAACTCATAGTTCCCACAGCAGGTCCTGAATGCCATTTTTGGTATATCCTCAAGCCTAATCTTTAACTGATGGTCACCAGACCTTAGGTTAGTCATAGAGAAAACTGATGAACCCTGCAACTAGTCAAAAAGGTCATTTATCTAAGGAAATGGATACTTATTCGGATGGTGACCTTATTCAATTGTCGATAATCTATTAACATCCTCATACTACCATCCTTCTTCTTAACAAACAAGACATGAGCACCCCAAGGGGAAGCACTGGGATGGATAAAACATTTATCAAGAAGTTCCTGGATTTGAGCTTTAAGCCCTCTTAATTCTGTCAGAGCCATGCGATAAGGAGGAATAGCAATGGGACGAGCTCCCTGTTCCAAGTCAATGCAAAAATCTATATCACTATTTGGAGGCATACCAGACAAATTGGTAGGAAACACTTTATTAAATTCAGACACTACAGAAATATACTCAATAGATGGAGACTCGACATCAACATCCTGAATATGAGCCAAATATACCAAACATCCCTGCCCTACTGAAAACGTTCAAATATACTTCTTGAAAAAAAATATAAACGATCATATGCAATATATTTACCCAACTATGAGTCGGGGTCGATCCCACAGGAAATATGGAAGAATATTGTCAATAGCAAATATTTTACTCAGTAGTCATTATATAAAAATAGCGGGGATTTAAATAGAAATAAAATAAAAAAATAAAAAATGCTTTAAACTAAGTACTTATTTATATTCATATTATTAGAAATAACTAGGAATGTGTTCACCATAATCTCATAATGCGGTAATCCTAGTAATAGCAATATTTTCCTAGTGTATTCCATGCAAAAATAAGTTAGGTATTTCTAAATTCTTGGTCCGACATCTACAGAATTTCACCCCTAACGTTGGTCCAGCTACGTGTGTATAATTTACTAAGCCTTACCTTTACCTCATAATAGACATCAGATCAATGTATGGCTTAGTTTTCACCCTCGCACCAATTGACATTAGACTATTAGATAGTATCACACTAAATCTATGTTGATAAGTTTTTTCTTATTAACTACCTCCTTGGTCTGGCAAGTAGTAACAAGGCGAGTTCTAACGTTGGCTACCGTTAAAAAGACTTCTAAACGAAAGAATTATTAATGCATGCAACAACACTATTGAAGAATTGCTTAGTTACTATTCATACTTTGTTAATCGCTTATGGTTCTCACAACCCTAGTTATTAAATTTAGCTACATATTATCTGAAAAACACAATCAAAATCTATTGAAATAAATATTCTTGTGTTAATCATAAAAAGTTAAGAACAATAGCTAGTTTACTATCTTGTATTAATCACAAATACAAATAAATAATAAAGGAGAAGAAAGAATAAACCACAATTCTTCGGCCTCCACGGCGGCTCTTCCAAAGTTCCTAAGTTAGAAGAAAATTTATATTGTGTTTTGTTTCTTGGTTCTTGGCTCCCTTCAAGAATAATTTTTCATCCCCTATTTATAGATAGAAAAACCCTAAATAAAATAATTGTGTTCAACAAAAATTAGGAAAACAAAATCCAATTAAATTGGGTTTTCCACTGTAAGCGTGATTTCTGGAATTTCACATTGCTTGTTGTCTTTCATAATAATATGAGCCCTCCAGCTGCTCACACGTGGCAGTTGTAGTACGCAATTGCAATTGTAATTTGTTCACAGCCTTTTTCCTCATATATACAAATATATTATTTTCTTAAATTTAATCCATTAAGCTGTTTGTTTGTTTTCCTTCTTCAATCTTCTATCTTTAATTCGTTTTAGCTCTAAACTTCTTCATTTTTCCACCAATTTAATTCTACAAATAAAATATACCTTTTAGCGCAATTCATAAAATTGATGCTCAAAAAGGAAAAATATAATATTAAATATGAGGCAAATAATGATTAAATATATGTAATTTTAGCCTAATATCAACATCCCAAACTTAAACTTTTGTTCGTCCCTGAGCAAACATTAAAACTCATCTTTAAAAAAAATCATACTACCAATGTCATTACTTTGGTTAATACAAACAATTAGGTCATAGACCAGTTTCAAAACATCAAGTAGACTTCTCAATCATTATGCAAGACAACCAAATAATCAACAAACCTCTTATCTCCTAACCTCGAGAAAGGACTTTGAACTCATCAAATTTAAGCTTGCTCACCTACTCTCATCAAAGAAAGTTAATAAAAACACCTATCTATCATGAAACAAGTACCCTCACAAGAAGAAATAGTCACACACTCAAATCAAATGATTAATATAAATTAAGGACTTGGCATCAAAGAACACTCTCATACTCACAAAGAAAATTCGCATGTATGCACAAAGAATCATATGATGGCCCATTAGGTACATCTCCACTAATTACGCATGCTTGAATAGAATCAAATATGAATTTAACGGGTTCTAATGTAGGCTACGGGATTGGTAGGAAAACTATATAATAGTGTCTTACACTTCCTTAAGCAATTAGCAATTTTAGACTTCATCGCCCATTATTTTCTTCTCTTTATTTTCAGCCCCACCCTCAACTTATGTATTTTACGTGTGTTAAGGTGCATGGTGTCCTTGGAAGGACCAGGGCCATCATCAAGGTAACTTCTTTTGTTCATCTCTTTTTTTTTCATCACATTTTTTCAAAAAGGGCTTTTAAAGCACTTTGTAGCTATCATTGATTACACTTTCACTCAACCGTCCCTTTTTCTTCAGAATTAGCATATAGAATAAGTTAATGCTATAATGCTCAAGGAAGCATGGTGCAAAAACTAGGGATTCAATAAAATAGTTTAAAGAAAAATATGGCTACCAACAAAAGGCTACAGGCTTAAAAGGACTAATTAGCGATATAATATTTGTAAAGGCTAAAATTTATCAGACAAATCAAAGAAATCCTATTACCATCTCCTAAACAAAGCATCACTTTTTATTTCGCTTCAATAACATATAGGGCAAGTTCTAGACTAAGATGCAAAACATGGAATAAACAAAATTTCACCACACATGGCACAAATATCAAATCAAGATGGATCAATTCCAGTTCTAAGAGAGATAGGATCATAACAAACTACGAAATAAAATAGGATATATACAAAGTCACAACCATGAACCTAGATATCAAAAAGTTTGCAATTTCACTAGCAATCAAGCATTCACAAGAAAGTGCTACTCAAAATTAGGCCCAAATAGTAAGTATCACATAACTCAAAAGGGTCTTTTCTTTTTCTCTGCAAAAAAAAAAAAAAAAAAATTAAAAACAAAACTTTTTCCTAAAATAAATAAATAAAACACACTCGGTTCAAAGGGACTATCCTCAGGAAAAGAACAGAAAACAAAAGCTAAGGAACCCATCCTTAAAAAGGAAAAACTCAATAAAATGGTAAAAACTAGGAATTTATTCCCCCACCCCACACTTAAAAAGATGCTAAGTCCCCAAAGCATTAAATAAATTTTCAAACAAGGGTTAGGAAAAATCCCTGAGGCCTTTAGGCCTAGCTAGTAGCATGTTCTCTTAATTTTCATCAAGGGTCATCATCCCACATTTAAGCTCAAACATGCTCCTTCGCTTCAATTTTTTTTTTGGGTACTCAGACTTCCCTTAATTTGCAAAAAAAAAAAAGTGATACAAATAAAATAAAATAAAAAGTAAAATGAAATAGGAAGTTACACTACTAATTTGAATTGCATCCCAATAAGCGCTTAATTTAACGTCGCGGCATGACACCATCAATTTTACTATTTTTTCTTCCACTTTGAAGATATGAATTGCACCCCCAATTTTGAATCAATTTTTCTATTACGCTAAAGGGGTGGTGGTACAAAAATAAAATGTCCCAAGCAATAGATATCACATTATGGACTTCTTGGATCCTAAGTGAAGAATGTAATTCTCCGATATTGGAACAATAAATTCAAAAATATTGACACATTGTTCCTCCCCCATACACTCTTCTATAGACTTAGATGACTCAATTAATATTTCATCATCTAAATATAGTGTGGAAAAATGATTGAAATGAGGTCCAATGCTCCCTAACTTATGAATTGTATTATTATTTACACCCTTGTATTTACACATAGTAGAGTTTTGAAAGATATTATTATGTACTTAATTACATAACTCTAGTGTACTCTTCTCAATAATGACAACGTCAAAAAAGGTATGATCAAGCAATTGGCCCTCAACCTTTAGCTCGTCAAGTTGACTTGTAAGTATTTTTTCTTCCTCACACATATTATTACTATATTGTTGGGTGTCATATGATTTAATCTTTGCACTCAACTCACAATCTAAATATTAGAGATAAAATTCAAAAGCATATTCACTACTGCGCTTACATATTGATTTATTACAAAGTATTAACAAATCTTCCATGTCCCCATACAACTTATATTGTTGAGAAAAACTTAACCTATAAGAACCCATAAAATCAGAAGGGCTTAGAATTGCAAGAACACTTATCACTACATACTTTTTCAGATGACATCTCAAGAAGAGTAAAAGAAATATGATCATAATAAGATAAAAAATAATTTAAAACTAATCCTAAGAAACAAAAAAAGAGAAAAGACTGCAAGTCAAAATAAACACTAAAGACAATTTTTAAGCCACATTCCCCGGCAGCGGCGCCATTCTTGATATCGTTCAAATATACTTCTTCAAAAGAAATATAAACGATCATATACATTTACCCAACTATGAGTCGGGGTCGATCCCACAGAGAATATGGAAGAATATAGTCAATAGCAAATATTTAACTCGATAGACATTATACAAAAATGGGGGGATTTAAATTGAAATAAAACAAAAAAATAAAAATAGCTTTGAACTAAGTATTTATTTATATTCACATTATTAGAAATAACTAGAAATGTGTTCCCCATAAGCTCATAATGCGGTAATCCTAGTGTATTACATGCAAAGTGATAAGTTAGGTATCTCTAAATCCTTGATCCGGCATCTAGAGAATTTCACCCCACACCTTGGTCCGGCTACGTGTGTATAATTTACTGAGCCTTACATTTACCTCATATTATACAGCATATCAAAGTATGACTTAGTTTTCACCCTCGCACCAATTGACATTAGACTATTAGATAGTATCAGACTAAATCTATGTTGATAATTCTTCTCTTATTATCTACCTCCTTGGTTCGGCAAGTAGCAACAAGGCGAGTTCTAACGTTGGCCACTATTAAAAAGACTTCTAAACGAAAAAATTATCAATGCATGCAACAACACTATTCAAGAATTGCTTAGTTACTATTCATACTTTGTTAATTGTTTATGGTTCCCACAACCCTAGTTATGAAATTTAGCTACTCATTATCTCAAAAACACAATCAAAATCTATTAAAATAAATATGTTTGTCTTAATCATAAAAAGTTAAGAACAATAGCTAAACTATCTTTTATTAATCATGAATAAAACTAAATAATAAAGGAGTAGAAAGAATAAGCCACAATTCTCCTTCCTCCACGGAGGCTTTTCCAAAGTTCCTAAGCTAGAAGAAAATTTATATTGTGTTATGTTTCTTGGTTCTTGGCTCCCTTCAAGAAAAAAATTTCCATCCCCAATTTATAGATAGGGAAACCCTAAGTAAAATAATTGTGTTCAAGACAAATTAGGAAAACAAAACCCAATTAAATTGGGTTTTCCACTGTACGCGTGATTTCTGAAATTTCACGTTGCTCGCCACCTTTCATAATAATATGAGCCCTCCAGTTGCTTACACGTGGCAGCAGCAGTACATAATTTCAATTGTAATTTGTTCACAGCCTTTTTCCTCATATATACAAATATATTATTTTCTTAAATTTAATCCATGAAGTTGTCTGATTGTTTTACTTCTTCAACCTTCCATCTTTAATTTGTTTTAGCTCCAAACTTCTTCATTTTTCCATCAATTTAATCCTACAAATAAAATATACTATTTAGCACAATTCATAAAATTAATGCTCAAAAAGGAAAAATTTAATATTAAATATGAGACAAATAATGATTAAATATATATAATTTTAGCCTCACATCACCTACCAGTTTCCTAGCCAAACAAAAGATATGACCTTAGCTTGCTTAGGCTTGTACACCCTTCCCACTCTAAGTTTTGCCTACTTAGGATCTCTAGAGTCACATGCTTAGCATTACAATTAAGCAGAACATAATACGGGGACAACCAACTCATGCCTAAGATTATATCAAAATTAGTCATATCCATATTAACCAATTCAACCCAAATCTGAAAACCTATAAACAAAATAGGACAAACATGATATACATGAGTGATTATGATAGGCACTCCAAATAGGGTAGAAACATTGATGGGGTTATCAAGTATATCATAAACAGCATAAAATCCCTAGGCAAACTTAACTAACATAAATGAATAAGTAGAAACCGGATAAAATAAAATAGTAGCCATTTGGTCATAGACAAGAATAGTACGTGATCACTCTATCAGACACCTCAGCCTCAGTCTTACCCGAAAAGGCATAAAATTGAGCCATGTCATCTGGATGGGCAACCTAATTGCTTGGATACACTGCTTATCTACCTGCATTACCCTTTCCACGGCCTCCACGACCTCGTTGATTTCCTGCTCGCCCACCTTGTGATTGTCCTATTCCATTAGTACCACTGCTCGTTGGTACCATTGCTCTGGTCTGATGCTGCACAGGGTCAGACATGCACAGATGGGGACAATCTCTCCTCATATGTCCAGGTTCACCATAATTATAACTGCTGCGGTCAAAAGAGGGCCTGCTACCAGACGCATGTGCGACTCCTTGACCATCTTGAATAAGATTCTGTTGTGAAGTTCTGGAGAAATCAATTGTAGATGAGGGCATGGCGGACTGAATTGGTTGGATTGCAAATGTCAGCCTACTTAAAACTTTGGAGTAGGAACAATGAAAGTTACATGTGCTCTTGGGTTTCTTAGCCAAAACCTTGGCCTACCCATCACGTAGAAATCCTTCCACTTTCATCACAAAGTCTGTCACTTCATTAAAACATTTAAGTGTAGAGGTCGTGTGAACAAACAATACTTGTAACTCGAGGTTCAATCCCTTGATGAATAGATAAATTATCTCCTCTTCTTTAGTCAAAACCTGTGTAGCATATTTGGACAAAGCATGAAACTTAGCCTCTTATGTATCTAGGCTCATACCACCCTACTCCAAGGTTATGAACTCATCCTTCTTGCAATCCCTCAGAGTCCTGGACATATACTTCTCGAGAAACAAAGCATGGAAATGCATCCAAGTGAGTGGGGGCAAGACTAGCAATCTGCATTCTACATAGGCCCACCACCACTGTTAGACACACCATCAAGCTGGAACGTCACAAACTTTACCCCATGTTGGTGTACAATGCCTAACTTGTGAAGCCTCTCATAGCAATCAATAATGAACTCATATGCATCCTAACTCTAGTCCAACATCCTTCTCGACTTCGATCTCTACATTCTCTTTCACATTTTCTTGGGATGAGGAGGGGCCTCTTCCTTGGGAACATTCTCAAGTGGGGTTGCACCCTTGGTGGGTGTTACCCTTCCTCGGCCTCTGCTAGGAGTTCTTCATATGGCTCATTGATGGGGGCTATGAACCTGATACCATTGTATCGCATATTCAACATCCACGGTCAGAAGAGTGAAAGATATTAGATACCAATTGGAATCAAGTCATATCACAAAATGGAGAAGAAGACAAAGAGATTTCTTAAAGTCTTGTGGACTCCCGAAGCAAAGTACGGACATCTCCGTACCATTCTACAAGACTTTACTAGACTCATTTTGGTACAATGAGATCAACGAACCTAGGGCTCTGATACCAACTTTGTCACGACCCAGACCGCCTTGATTGACACCCACACTAACCCTATGATGGGAGAACCATTACTGCAACCCAACTAAGCAATTTTAAGAAAACTAAACATTTAATGATACAACAGAATGTTTAAATGGTGGATAAAAATGTAGTTCCCATAAAATCCAAAGGTTTTAAATAAATAATTAAACAAACTATTACGGAAGTCAACCCCTAGAACTTGATGGTCATTGTACCAAAACTTTACTAATAACCAAGTCTATGAAATGAGGGTGAAACCCCGAAACTAAACGGATGAATAAATCTAACTATAGAGTTTAAGTTTGAAAAGAATGGACTAAACAATAAAGGATACATGGCAGCCTGGAAGAACTGGCTCACCCTTGAATCTGGTCTTGATCAGTAATCTCCTAACTGAGGTCTGTCAATAGCCTCCTGAAGATTCCCTGTACTCAACGAAGAACGAGAAAGTGCAGAATTAGTACACAACCACAGTGTACTGGTAGGATCACACAGCTACTCAAGTAAACACAATATACACAAATAATTCTAGAACAGTACACACACTTATATCGAATGCACAATTCAGTTATCATTTTAGGAACAACATACAATTTCCCAATATCAATGGAAATTAGATATGAACGTAATTAATTAGAAGTGGTCCTCTCATGGAACCCATACCCAAACTGTTGTTTTGTAGGAATGTGACTCCAAATCCAATGTATGTATTGGAACGAGACACCCGGTCCCATATATGTGTCAGAATGTGACACCCTATCCAAATATATTTGTCGGAATGTGACACCCTATCCAATATATGTGTCAAAACATACGCCAGATCCAATCAGCACAAACACAATCACAACAACACAATAATGAATAAAACATATAGTCACATGGTCAAGTAACAATTCATGGCATATAGTTGTTCATACATAATCATTTCATTAAATTCGATTCACATTTCACTATTAACATACACACATGAATACAATGAAGAAATTAACTTACATATATCACACAAATAGGAAATCGAACGATCACCTACTTTGAAACAAAGCCTGAATACTCGTAAGGCACTTGAGTCTTCCCTTTTTCAAGTGTTTCAGCTTGTTCTTCGTCTTATAGCAAGTAATTAATGCAAGGATCAATAAACAAGGAATAATTTACCTTGATTATAACAAACTTAATAACCAAAGACCAAACACATGATCCTAATGTTCAACTATGCCTTTTCCCACCATTAAATTCAGGCAAAAACTCTCCCTCAACGATAATTATCCAAGATTCTATGTTCTAGGAATTGAAATACGGATTAGAGGAGTAATTTCCTTACCTTTAGCACTAGAAATTATGGAAACCCCTCAAAAAGTTTCCTTGGATCGTCCCTTATCTCTTAAGAATGAAGTTTTATAGAAAATAACGAAATTTGGGGTTTTCCCCGATTTATGTCACGACTGTCCCACCACAGCGGGACCCAACCTACCGCTGGGGCCCTACCCTGGCAGAAATAACCCCCAACCCCCCGGTGGCTTGCATGGAGACAAAAGCTCTTAATTTGAGTTCCAAGCTCCCATTTCACAACACACCTTTAACACGGGACTTTCTAAAACTACCTTTCACGCCAGGTAAGTTTCGAGAGTTCTACACCCAAATTGATTTCATAAAGCCGTACATGCTCTTTAACGTCTTGGCTATCCACGCATGTGATCAAATTTATAATTATATCCCCCATTCATTACAAGATTTCTCTAGACCTCACCGACTTCAGATTTCGTCCAAGTCGGCATAGGCTAGAAATTTCAAAGTTACTACTCGAAGTTTTACGGACAAAATTCCTTCCCCATTGGCTTTTCCATAATGTTGGAAATAGGTCGTTATAGTTAGGGTTTAATTTATCAAAAATATTCAATTTTACCTATATTTGGTTTTGTTAGGTATTTACTTGTAATTAGTTTATTGAATTTGTGTTTATTGATTGTTAGTTTGAATTAGGGATTATTAGTTAGTGAGTGAATTGAGATTTTTAATGTTAGTGTTAGTTTGAATTAGGGTATCTTAGGATTTTTTTTGAATTTGGGTATTTCTTGAGTTAATTATTTTGATTTTAGGATATTAGGACTTGTTTGAATCAAGGTATTTAAGTACTTGTTTTAATTTTAGTATTTCTTGAGTTAGTTTCATTAAGAGTAGTTTGAATTTGGAATTAAGGACGAGTTTGAATTATATTTTAGATTTTAGTACTAATAGTTTTAATTGGGATTAGGACTAGGTAGTTTGAATTTGGGATTTTAGCACTAGTTTTATTTTTGCATTTTAGGACTAGTTTGAATTTGTGATTTTAATAATAGTTTGAATTTGGAATTTAGGACATGTTTGAATTATATTTTAGATTTTAGGACTAATAGTTTGAATTTGAGATCTTAGGACTAGCTAGTTGGAATTTGGAATTTTAGCACTAGTTTGATTTTGGGATTTTAGCACTAATTTGATTTTGGGATTTTAGCACTTGTTTGAATTTATGATTTTAAGACTAGTTTGAATTTGGAGTGTAGGACTCGTTTGAATTATATTTGATATTTTAAGACTAATAGTTTGAATTTGGAGTGTAGGACTCGTTTGAATTATATTTGATATTTTAAGACTAATAGTTTGAATTTGGGATTTTAGGACTAGCTAGTTTTTTTTTTGTTTTTTTTTAGAGTTAACGACCCTTGGGGGGGTCAGGGGCGTAAAGAGAATTGCCAACTCGATTAGCCATCAGGTGGGTAATAGTCTCCAACCCTTTACAATGCTCCAAAATAGTTAAGTTCAAAAACCAAAGTCAAACTCCTCAAAGTTTACAATAAGAACTGAAAACTTGGAGAAAACTCTAACTTTAGAATGGGAACTGTAATATCTGGGAGAGAGCTTCTCAAAATTCCATCTAAGATCCAATTTAAAGTTTCCCAACATTTAGCTTGAAAGTCCACTTGGCAGATTAAGTCACGCCTCACCGAGTGGATCGACGAACCATCGATTGTCCTCTCCATTCACCACTTTGCATTGGCCTTCAGCATCTTGATGTTTGTGTAATCAACGACACGTCTTATAGTTCGGGTGTCTATGATTGTGCAGTAGTGTAGTAATCCAACCAAGGGTTGGGATCGTCCCAAGGGAGTGGGTTTGAGAATTAGTGGAAAAATAAAATTTCATTCTAACTAGTCATAGCTAAATACATTAATGAGTAAAAACATAGTAAATTAAGGGGGTGAGACGAAAGTTTCAAATATCAAATTGGGAGTTTTAACACAAGTAAGCAATTGTTTTTAGCAAAATCAACAAGGAAATCTAAGCAATGAGAGGGGGATTCTTGGGATGTGATCGGAAAATGGGTTAATCTAAAGTATTGGGTACATGCTTTCGATAGAAAATTTATAGAGTAATAGTGACTAGGCTAAGCTTTATGTGGAAATAACTTCTCTCTCGAGCAACTTACCCCGTTTCAAATGGGTTCCTCTCGAACACCCACTTGCGGCATGAAGACCAGCCTACGCCATACCCCACTCACTCTCTCGAGTTGAGTGTTAGGATATGGGACTAGGACTTAGCCTCTCGGGCTGAACTTTATGTCGACCCACTCCTTAGGCCATCAATCTAGTGGTCTTGGTTTCGCTACTTCTCTCTCGAGCAAGCCGAAAACACATGAGTGAACTTGTATTTGCAACCACAAATACATTAAATTCAACCACAACTACTAGACGAAATCACCATAAAACTACATTTAAACTATAAACAAGCAAGATCCAACAATTATCTTAACCCATATTCACTAAATAATACCCCAAGAATTGGGGGTTTTAACCACACATCAAGAGATAGAAATTTATACCTAAATGAGCTTTCATTCAAATGGGTATGAAGATATAAGTCTTTTTACAGGCCAAAAATGAAGAATCCAAGAGACCGAACTCCAAATCCTTGGAGATAAACCCTCTTTTTTCTTCAAGTCTTCATAACCCTCTTAAACTTTGAGCAGAAAGATAAAAAGAAGTACTATTCCATATGAAAATTATATTAATTGTTCGACCCCGAAAACTACAACTCTAACTAGTATCTATAGCTTCCACATATTTGAGTTGCAGTGGATCATTAGTCAGAATCGCCGATCAACTCGGTGATTCACCCATTGATGTAGTTCATCGCCGTATTGCACCAGTCTTCAGCATCGTCGTGCTCTGGGTCATTGGGTGACATGGTACTGCTTCGTGGAACTGTTCGGTGATGCGCCGACTGCTTCTTTTTTCCGCCGACTTGATCCTTTCCTTCAGGGCTCAACACACTGGAACAAAAGGCTAAGTAAGACCCTTCGACGACTAGCCAAGTAGACTCGGCGATCCTCAGGCCTTCATTTCTTCGTTCTTTTCAGCCCTTTCATTCCTTTTTGCGATGTAGTGTCCATGCTTTCCTTCAAACACCAAATACTTGAAACTTAAGGGTTTTCATTAGATATTGAGAGAAAGTAAGCATTTGAGGTCACAATTTCTATTAAAATATAATCCTAAATGAGTCCAATTTGTTGACTTATCAACACCTCCAACTTAAACTTTTGCTTGTCCTCAAGCAAACTCAAGTTCAGCCGTTCAAAAAAGGGTGTCTTGAACAGTGCTACACATGACTCAATCATGAATGCACACAACAAGACTCAATTTACTTATGCAACGATCAAATATGTACTTAAAGATTCAAGTTGTGACTCACCAATATCAACGAATCTCATGCTCACAATACTTTCTTCAAATGCAAGTTCAAGCTCAACTATAATGTTCAAATGCCCTCACACAAAGAATTATTCCATATTCACACAAAAGGTTTCACAGTTTAAAGCTTCGGAATCAGATGCAGCACGCACACTCACAAAGAAGAACATAATGCATGATTTCACCCATAGGTTTGCCCGTATTTTCCAATCAACATTTGTTTCAGCTTACTCAAGATAGAAAAGGTCTTTTCAAGGCTTGTAATGGGGTTGAGTGCAAATGTATGGTCATTTAGGCTCAGTGACTTTCATCCTCATAAGACGTGGTGCTCACAACACTTCCTTCCCTTTCCCTTCATCATTTTCTTTAGTGCTCATGAGTCATCCTATTATTCACTTCCCATGAATTGTTAGGAACCCCCTTTCATTTTTCAGCTTTATCCCACAACTTTTCTTTTTCATTCTTTTTCTTTTCTGTCTTTTTCTCTTCTTTTTTTTTATATGGAGGGGTTCTATTTTTTTGAAAATCATGGGTAAGAGGAGACTTACCTTGCACTTCTTAACTTGCCTCTATCTTTTCAACACACCCCCAACTTAGGCTTTTGGCCTAAGTTGGATATTCAACTAATCACAACTTCATGAGAATTATGGATGATGGATTAAGAAAGGTCATGTTTTCATCAAGTTTCTTCCAAAAAAAGGTAAGGTACAATGGGTGTTCAAGGGAGAATCACACACTCACAAGGTAGGTCACAAAAGAGGTAATGTCAAATTGGTTCACACTCTTCGAAGTTGCCTATGATCATATCAAGAGATAGCATCACTTAGTTGACCGGACCAACGGGGAAAATTCTAGGATCTATCATGCATAGTTCAAAGTAAGCTTATCACACTAGGCATTAACACTACAGTCAAACAAGACTCCACACTTTCGCTAGTGGGCAATGATCATCACAAGAGAATCAATTTGATACTAGGTTAGTCATAACGAGATGCAAAAGTTCACATATTGTTTATGCAACTTTATTTGGCTTCATCGTAGCCGTACATTCATGTTCGTTCGATTGAGAGCACTATTCAAGTCATCAGTATGATCGAAGTCGAGACTTAATTTTTTGCAAAAGAACAACTATATTCAAGAGCATATAAAAGGTGTTGAAAATGTGTGAAAAATTCAAATTTTTTTGGAAGGGTCATAATCATTTTTCAATTATAAACAAAAGGAGCCATGAGCTTAATCATCCACAGAAAGTAGTATTTAACACAATTTTAAAGCAGTACAACCCAAATATATACACAAAACATAACTATCAACACAAAAGTTGTGGGCCTCACCCCACCACAAATAAAAGAAATTTGTCCTCAAATGCAAATAAAAGTATCAATAGCAAAAATTTGATAAGACAGAGAGGGAGGTAAAGAAGGGTTGTGTTTATGCAGTCTCTCTCTCTATCGGGGTCTCAGTGGCTGGTGTAGCCGTCTGTAAATGGGCATCAGTGCCCTGAGTAGCCTCAGACTGAATAGCAATGCCAGATCCGCTAGGAGCTCTGTGGGCGTCTCAGTCAGCAATGTCTAGATCACCGGCTGCACAACTATCTCTATAAGATCTGGCAAGTCTCTGAATATGCCCTCATCTCTGCTCTCCTGTGTCTTCTTCGCATGTCTTGATATCAACTCCTCGTCGGTCTCTGCATTCGAATCTGCATGTGCTGTGCCATCCCCCTGCACATCTCTGGTAGTCTCAGCAACATGCTCATCATCTGCCATCTCTATTAATGAAGTAAAGTTAGTAGACTTAAGATAGTCTACGTCCTTCCTCAAACTTGGAATCTTGGCTTTTAAAGTCATCACTTCAGAGGCCTTCCCCTGTCTGCTCTCACAAGAAGTGACTCTCACTGTCAAGGCATCAACAGAAGTCCGTAGGGGGGTAAGTGTTGCTAGTATGGCCCTGTCAATCATTCCCAGAATGGATCTCTCCAATCGGGTAACTCTCACATTAGCTGAATAGGCCAACTGCCCCATCTTAGGATCATGGCCTGGGTAATCCTGGCAGGCTGGGAGGATGAAAAAGCACCTGGAGCCTGTGAGGAAAATGAAGATGGAGCAGGTATACCTGAGGGCTCTGAGGCAGGAGTAGGAAAAGATGTCTCTGCTGGTAATGAGTCAACATTAACCTCTAGAGAGGTGTCTACTGGAGCTGCTCTCCTTCTATCAACCTCCTCTTGAGTGAACTCGGCCTCAATACGCCAAATGTCCATGGAGGATGAAGGGATGACTTCTATATCATTTGCAGGATCCCGAGGTACTCCGGTATAACTCAGTGCTCAAGATCGGGAATGGCAGAGAGGTAAGCCTCTGCTTGGCTCTCATGGCCATATCCTGCGAGGTTAATAGTCCTAGGTCGATCCGTCTCCTGGCCATGATAAAACCAAGGCCAGATGCCTTACGATGGCGCATAATGGACTCGTTTTGGGATGGCATGATAGTGCTGCTGATGAAGCAATACCAGAACCTGGAGGCAATGTTCATGTCCCTTTTCTCAATGGGAGTTCCTGCATCCATCCACCTCGGGGTGGTGTAAAAAATCATCGGATCCAACCAACCCTTCAAGTCATCTAGGGACTGAACAATCGGCAATCCCTAGTAAGGGAGTGCAGAGTGTAGCGGTCTACCCAATACAATATTAATATGCTCATTGTGAGACTCCACCTCTTTGCCTTTGACCATGACCGACTTCACTGGTCGAAACTCACTTGCCTTCTTGTTCTTAGGCACCAATTCCCTATATGCAGTGTAAAACTCTCTTACCCAGGAGGAAATGTAGTGCTCTCGAGGTGTTGTGAACTGCTTGAATCCATTGTATCAGAGAGTTTCAACCATTTC
Source organism: Solanum commersonii (assembly GCA_029007595.1). Lineage (NCBI taxonomy): Eukaryota > Viridiplantae > Streptophyta > Magnoliopsida > Solanales > Solanaceae > Solanum > Solanum commersonii. The sequence goes on from JAJTWQ010000257.1 coordinate 376,742, forward strand.
AGGATGCTTGCCTTCTAGGCCCTCCAAGGATAGTAATTTCTCCTCTATGATGGTCCGTAAATCATCGCCTTTCAATCTATTTAACAGCCTCAGTGGAGGAACTATAGGAAGTGCATGAGGTACTGAGGGCTCCTGGGCTGGCACTGAGTCTGTAGTAGGAGGAGTGGCAGCTGAGGGAGTACTAGCGGCAGTGGACTGAGATCTGGCCTGGAGTGCATCCCTTCGATTGATCAGAGGCTGTTCATCCTATGGTTCAGAGAAATCTGGCTCAATAACTAGTCATTTCCTTGCTATATGCTTTTTCCATTTAACTTTATCTCCTGGTGGGAGATTTTACTTTCTTTTCTGTGAAGGACGTGATCCTCCTTCATTTATCGTAATTCCCCTTGCCTTTTTCTGAGGTGGCTCAGTTAGATTGGTGTGTACCATGTTTGCAAAAGATCAAAAAGAAACTCAAATGCAAGCACAGAAAAGTTATTGCAAACAAACTCGCCGATCCAATCAGCTAGTCGCTGAACCGCTTTGACGAGCTAAGTCTGGCTCGCCGATGAGGTTGGCCAAACAATTAAGGCAAGTGGGCCATATGAGAGTCCTTTCGAAGAATCATCAAGTACTTTCGGTGAGCAAGTGTTTGCCCGCTAAAAGGTACAGTGAATAAGAGTCTCAGAGGTGCAAATAAAAAGCGATAAAGAGAACTTTCGATGAGTCGCTGAATGCCTTCGGCGACCCACGAGTTCTCGCTGAATGTTATAGATTCAAACATCTAGTTTTGAAATTAAATTAAATGCAAGATGAAGCAAATTGGTGAACTGCCGGGTGATTTGGCGAGCTCGACTCAGCTCGCCGAGTGACCCAACGTGCTCATTTTTAACCCATCATTTCGAATTCAACTACGCAAAACCCAAAATTGAATTCAAAGCACGCACTCATGAAATTTATAAAAGACCCATACTACCCATCACCCCGAAATACTCAGACTTCTCCCGAATTTGCCGAATTTGGCCATTTTGATGATATTTACTCATAAGAGTGGTGTCACCCGCTCTATCATTGCACAAAGTTTCTACATTTTAGCACAAACGTGGGCTACTCAGAATTCACACAATCAATTGAACCACAAACAATCACAACCCAATGAGATTTCATTAAATTAGAACCACAACAAATACAGGCCTTAGACGATCAAAGCACTACAGAGAAGATTTTCAAATTGAAATAGGCATGCAAATATTCTAATTGTAGCAGAGAGGCCCAGCACACATCAATACGATACTATTATTGCAAAAGAGTTCAAGGGTTTCAATAATAAACTCAGGGTTTTAGGACAAACCTTTAATGCCGATAAAAAAGCTAGGCGACAAAGTATTCCAATTCCGAGCACAAATCAACTAACTAAAATGCTAGTAAAAGGGCAAAAATAAAGAAATACTACCTTAGTGTGAATTTAAGAGGTTTAAGAGCGACGGAAAATGAAGAGTTTCAAATTTGAAGTTTCTTGGCCATTATAAACCATCCAAGTCGCGCTTGTTCAGCGACGTTAGTCGCACCCGCTGATTTACTCGGCGATTCATCGAGTGATCACCTGCCTCGTCGATTGCTAAATTTCTCTCAGTTTCTTGGTGGTCAAGATGATGGTCTACATTAAGGTCACCGACCTGGTCGGTGATACGCCAAACTGCTTCGTAAGTCCACCGAGTTTTAGAGGCTCTGACTTAGCCTTGAATTGAGCCAAATGGCAGGTCAAGTCATACACGCTGACCTCTTCAGTGATTCACCGACTGACCATTTTTTGCACCAATCTGTATTTTTCACCATATTCCTTATTCAAACCTGCACCACTAACACACCATTACTTATAAAAGCAAACTAAAGCATTTAAAACCTTGGGTTGCCTCCCAAGAAATGCCTAATTTAACGTCGTGGTACGATGCGAGTCATTACTCACTCCCTATTGGTTGGGTTATTCCTAGTGTTACTAGGTAGCCCAATAGTTCGTTTGAGTGAAGAGGAGGCACCTCATAATTCAGGAGTGTCCTGATCAGCTGGATCGATCTAGAGTGAGAGCCAACCATTTGATTCAACACTTCAATTCTCTCTTTCATCTCTTCCAATATTCGATCTTGTTCGGTGATCTTTTGGAGAATGATTTGAAGTGTGTCCTCGGCACGATTGTTCCCCCTGTCTCTAGATTGCTTCCTCTCGTGAGAGGGTATGTACCTCCCGTGACTCATGCACTGATTTTCCACCTCTGTTATTTTGGTGGAAAACTCGTGCAGCTGAGTTACCAGTGCAGCTAACTCGAAGTCCCTCTTGACTCCTTGGCTCTTCTCAGCAGAGTTGTCACCATTTCCCTCAGCCATGCTCAGGGTTTCTGCATATAACAAAGAAAAGAAAAAAAAGCTAAAAATAAAGTTAGTAAAACTACAACTATTAAAAACAAAAATTCTACTTATCTAAAAATTCTTCAAACAACACCACTCCCTGGAAACAATGCCATTTTGATGTTTGCGTAATCAATGACACGTCTTACAGTTCGGGTGTCTATGATCGTGCAATAGTATAGTAACCCAACCAAGGGTTGGGATCTTCCCAAGGGAGTGGTTTTGAAAATTAGTAGAAGAATAAAATTTCATTCTAACTAGTCATAGCGAAATACATTAACTAGTAAAAACATAGTAAATTAAGGGGGTGACATGAAAGTGTCAAATATCAAATTGGGATTTTAACACAAGTAAGCAAAAAATTAGCAAAATCAACAAGGAAATCTAAACAATGAGAGGGGGATTCTTGGGATGTGACCGGAATACGGGTTAATATAAAGTATTGGGTAGATACTTTCGATAGAAAATTTATAGAGTAATAGTGACTAGGCTAAGCTTTATGTGGAAATAAGTTTTCTCTGGAGCAACTTACCTCGTTTCAAATGGGTTCCTCTTGGACACCCACTTGCCGCATGAAGACCAGCCTATGCCTTAGCCGACTCACTTTCTCAAGCTGAGTGTTAGGATATGGGACTAGGGCTCACCCTCTCGGGCTAAGCCTCATGTCGACCAACTCCTTAGGCCATCAATCTAGTGGTCTTGGTATCGTGACTTCTCTCTCAAGCAAGCCAAAAACATATGAGTGAACTTGTATTTGCAACTACAAATCCATTATATTCAACCACAACTACTAGATGAAATCACCATTAAACTACATTTAAACTATTAGCAAGCAAGACCCAACAATTATCTTAACTCATATTTGCTAAATCACACCCCAAGAATTGGGGTTTTTAGCCACACATCAAGAGATAGAAATTTATACCTAAATGAGATTGCATTCAAATGGGTATAAAGATATAAGTCTTGTTACAGGCCAATAATGAAGAATCCAAGAAACCCAAGTCCAAATCCTTGGAGATGAAAACCCTCTTTTTCTTCAAGTCTTCAAAACCCTCTTAAACTAGAGAAAAAAATATCAAAAGAAGTGCTATTCTATATGAATTATATTAATTATTCGACCCCTAAAATTACAACTCTAATTGATATTTATAGCTTTCATAGATTTTTGCTACAGCGGATCATTCAACGTCGTTAGTTGGAATCACTGATCAACTTGGCGATTCGCCCTTTGGTGTAGTTCATCGCCGTCTTGCACCAGCCTTCAATATCGTCATGCTCTGGGTCATTGGACGACATGGTACTGCTTCGTGGAACTGTTCAGCGATGCGCCAACTGCTTCCTTTTTCTACCGACTTGATCCTTTCCTTCAGGGTTCAGGAGACTGGAACAAAAGATGAAGTAAAGACCCTTCGGCGACTCGCCAAGTGGACTCGGCGATCCTCAGGCCTTTATTTCTTCGTTCTTTTCATCCTTATCGTTCCTTTTTGCGACGTATTGTCCATGCTTTCCTTCAAAGATCAAATACCTGAAACTTAAGGGTTTCCATCAAATATTGAGATAATATTAAGCATTTGAGGACACAATTTCTATTAAAATATAGCCCTAAATGAGTCCAATTTGTGGACCCATCCCATCTCAGGTCCTGTAACTTTGGGCGATCCAATTTATTGTTGCGAAACCGATCAACGATTCGCTGAATGCCCATTTTTGTCGTTAACTTGGTTCTTCCCCAGGGCTGGCATGCTGGAACTTTGGGCAAGCAACAAAGCCCCTCGGCGGTGCACCAAGTGGTCTTGGTGATTACCAATATTTCTTTTTCTTCACTTCTTCAGATCATTAGTTCCTTTTTGTCCGGTCATGTCCTTGCCTTGCTCCTTAGCCTTCATAGCTGCAAATCAACACTTTAACATCAGTTTAGAGCATAGAATAGGCATTCGAGGACACTTATACTATCAAAACAAAGCCCTAAATGAGTCAAAATCTCAGACTCATCAACACCCCAACTTAAGCTTTTGCTTGTCCTCAAGTAAAACTTAAGATTAGCAGTTCAATAAGGATGTCTACAAATAGTGCTGCATAAGACTCATACAATGATCAATCGTGCACTCAAAGTTTCAAATTTTGACTTACCATCATCAAGAGTAGTAAAGCTCACAATGCAAGCCTCAAATGCAAGTTCAAGCTCAACAAAGGTATTCAAATGCCCTCACAACAAAGATGATTCCATAGTCATACAAAATTTCTCAACAATTTAAATTCCCAAAATTACATACAACCCTTACACTCACAAAGATGAACACATGCATTACTTCACCCATAGGTTTGCCCGTATTTTTCAATCCACATTCATTTCAGCTCACTCAAGATCACAAAGGTCTTTTCAAGTCTTGTAATAGGGCTGAGTGCAAAAGTATGTTCATTTAGGCTTAGTGGCTTCTACATTCATGAAGTATGGTCTGTACATCACTTTTCTCCTTTTATTTAACATTTCAAACATGCTCATAATCTACCCCATTATTCAACTTCAAATGAACCCCGGATACCTTCTTTTTTTTTTGTAATTTTCACTATTTAATTTCACAGCTGTTTTGATCTTTTTCTTTTCCTTCTTCTTTTACATTCCTTTTTATTTTACATTGAGGGGTTCCATCCTTTTCATAGCAATCCCTACACAAAGGGGGATTTTTCACACTTCTTGACTTTCCTTCTCTTTTCACCACACCCCAACTTAAGCTTTTGACCTAAGTTGGCTTTACAAAAAAAACCATACTTCATGAAAGTTATGGGTGAATAGATAATGAGAGGTCATAATTGCTCAAGTTTCTTCCAAGAAAAAGGGTAAGGCTTAAAAGGGGCCAAGCAAGGTTTACACATCTCACAAGGTTTGCTACAAAAGAGGTATATTGTCAAGTTGGTTCACTATTCAAAATTCTTGCCTAAGATGATTTCAAGTGTTTGCATCACTCAATCAACCGTACCAACGGGGAATATTCTAGGTGGCATCATGCACAATGTTCAAGGTAATATCACAACACAAGGCATTGGTACCAATATCAAACAATACACCACACTTTCTAGCTAGCATGAAATGTTCATCACAAGAGCCTCATTTGACAACCGGCTAGTCATAACGAGATGCTAAAAGTTCACATATTTTCTATGTAACTTCATTTTACTCATCGTAGCCGCAAATTCATTTTGTTCAATTAGGAACACTATCCAGGTCATCATTATTGACCACAACCGACACTCAAATTTGCACAAGATCAACCACAATCACACACAAAAGAGGTGGAAATTTTTTCAAATTAGGTCCAAAACCATTTTCATTCAAAACAATGGGCCACAAGTTAAAGCGTCCACAACACAATTCAACACCCAAGATATATATCAATAAACCAAATAAGCTCAATATTCACAAAAATTATCATCAAAGTAGAACCAAAGTGCACAAAATAGTCACAAGAGACTGGTATGGAAATACCTCACCCCATCCAACAAAATAAATAGTTGTCCTCAAATGTAACTAAAACAAAAACAATGTATAAAATGTAACAGAGAGGGAGGGGAAAAGTCATCCTGCCAGGCTAAGCCTGGGTGAAGTCTGCATCTCAGTCACTTCATCTCACTGAGATGCAGGTAGTGTATCAATAACAGTTCCTAGGGAAGTGTCCACCGGGGATGCCCTCCTCCTATCAGCCTCATCCTTCTGGTACTTGATCTTAATACGCTAGATGTTAGTAGAAGAGGTAGGTATAATCTCAATATCCTTCTTCTCAACTCAAGGAGCACCAGCCCGTCTGCACAACTCAGTGATTAATACCAGGAGTGAGAGTGAGGTCTGTCTCTATCTGGACCTCATGGCTTTTGCTCATTCAAGAGTCCCAAATTCAGCGACTATTGAGAAATGATGGACCCTAGACAGCCCACCTTTGACTGTTTGAGTATGGATTAATTTTGCGATGGCATGATATTGCTGCTGATGAACCCGAACCAGTATTGAGCTACCACATAACGATCCTTCTTTTCTATGGGCACAGTTGCCTCTATCAAGGTCGGGGTGGCATCAGATAAAAGGGGTTCCAACGGGGTGGCATCAGATAAAAGGGGTTCCAACCAACCCTTCAAGTCCTCCAATGACTTCCTCTAGATTAGATCTATGTATTAGTGCATGAAGGTATATGTACATCCCAAAACAACATTTATGTCATCACTCTCGCACTTTACCTTCTTGCCCCTGACTATCAAAAAGTCAACCGATTTGAAAACTCTGGCCTTCCTGACTCTTTTGGCACTAAATCTCCATAAGCCTAATAGAACTCCTAAACCCAATTAGTAATGTAGGGTCCCCGGGGTTTAGTGAAAATCTCAAACTTGTCGGCCTTGAGTGTTTTCCATATCTCTGGATACAAGTCCACCAGACCATCTATGGACAATATCTTCTCCTCAATAATAATCCTCAATCCCTCGGCCTTTAGTCTTTTGAGAGATCGGGGATAAGGACCCTGTACAGGTGGCACCAGGACCATAGTTTCAGCTGAAGCTGGAGGAGGAGGATGGGTCTAAGGCACCGTGATCCTAGACTGATCATGCATCCCCTTGGATCGAAGTTATGCTCTCCGAGCCTGTAAAAACTAGTCATCCTCAGGCTCAAAGATGGAAGCTTGAGAATCCTGAGAGTCCCCCTCTATTTGATAAGGTGAGGCGAGTCTCATAGATTCCCTCGCTATTGGAGATGTACTTTGTAATCTCAACCACGGTCGCTTTGCCCTTTCCCTTACCTTTTTCTCTCTTGGTAGGGAGTTTTATTGTCGTAGCTCTGGATGCAGCTGCACCCTTATCTATAACCACTCCACGTGCTCGCTTGTAGGATGGCACGTCTCGTCCGGATACTTTAGGTGTAGCCATTTCTGCAAAAAAACAAAGAAACCTATAGAAAATTTTACAGAAAAATAACATAAAAATGTTGCAGAAAGACTCATTGAACCGTTCAATGAGTCGTCGAGTTGCTTTGGCGAGCCAGATTAGGTTCACTGAAAGCACCATCTAATTTTTTTCTAAATTGAAGTCTGGTCGGTGATGTTCAAGGCCATTTGGTGAATCACCGACACCAATCGACGAACTAGAAGTAGTCCGCCTAAAGTTACAGTGTATTTTAGGGGTTAGGGGCGCATAAGGGCGATCAAGAAGTCCTTTCGGCGAGTCACCGAGTGAGCTCAGGCATCTCACCGAAAGTTAAAGAACATAACTCAACAATTTAATGAAATTAAAGGCGATTTGTGGGAAACTTTGCGAACCACCAAACCATTCGGTGAGCTCGACGTAGCTTGGCAAATGCCCCTACATGCCTGTTTTCAACCCCAATTTCCATAATCTATCCCGTAGCCCCAAAATTCAAAATTAAACACCAACACTATTTAATTCAATAAGACCCATACTACTCATGCCCTCTGGGTACTAAGACTTCCCCCGATTTGGCCAAAATTGGCCATTTGGCATCAAACGCTTTTTGCCCTTAAGAATGACATCAAACAATTCATCATAGGGAAAACTACGTCATTTAGCACAATTCGAAGTTACTTAGACTTCACCCCACTAGACCCAACATGTATTCACCGCATCCCAACCATTAAGACATAATTTAAACAAGCAAGAACACGAGAATCAATCAATTAAGCACAATTTGGCACTAATTTTAATTCATTAAGGGCAATCCAACAGTTTATCACAGTAAAATCAATTACCCAACAACAATCAATACCAATTTACCCATTGCATTCGATTTCAACCACACATTTAAAATATGGGGTTTGGTAAAACCAACCTTTAATGCCAGATTTATGATTTGTAAAGAAGCTAGGTATAAGACCCGAGAGCACCCCCTAGCCGTTACATGCATATTCGACCTCTCGAATGTCTTATACAAGCCTTAAACATTCATTCATTATATAGATCATAAAAATCACTACGAATTTAAAACTTCTATTCAATAAAACCGTAAGACTTCAAGAGTCATCAACATTGAAAACATTGATACACAAGTGGAACTACTAAGTCTCTTTAGCCAATCTTAGACAAGAACTTAAAACGTACTAAGGGACATGACCCTTTACAAATGAAATGAAACTTAAGTGTCTAGTACAATGACTAAGAAACTTCTCAATGTAGTCCTCGAATCTTGAGGACATACCAAAGACTTGGAAGACTGAAGATATCCAAGCAACTCAAAAGAACAATCTCCTCCTAATTACCACAACCTACATTTGTAGTAAAATATAAGAAAGGGGTTTGATAACAGCGGGGTTAAGGAGATCACAAATAGAGAGTTGAATATTAGAATGCGGAAGCACAAAGAAAAGAAACAAAAAAACTAAATAAAGATATGGGAAATTCAAAGGAAAGATCCACAAATTTCCAAGGATTAGATGTTCTAAGGCCTTGAAAAGATCCAAGTAACAACGAATAGATTTATGGAAGAAATCTAACGCCTTTACTTGAGAAACGAATCAAAACGATAGATTCGGATCTTGACCGCTTTATGAGTAACTAAAGACAATAATTAGAATGTAGAAACTAATTACCTTCTAAAGAATACCAAAAAGAAACCAAAGATATCACAAGAAAAAGTTACTTTATACCTTAAACTATGAAACTAATAAAGGTTTAAAGATAAATTCTCAAAGAACAAGTCACAAAGGTTCAAAGAACTCTCTCAAATATTATTAATATCCATCTAAATTGTCTTTAATGAATAAAAAGGACCCCTATATATAGGAGAAGGGTTGAAAAATGTCCATGACCCTAAAAGACAATTACAAGGACTCCTACTCTAGAAAGGAAATAAAGTAATCTAACTAAAAACAAATTTAGTACTTCTAGGAAAGCTATGGTACTTAGGAGACCATAAATAGAATAAGGAAAATATTAATAACCTATAAATAAATAAAGAAATAAGGTAAATCCCAACTAGGAAAAGAATCTTGACAATCTTGGAAAGTTTGACTAGTCTTCTCTCAAAACTTGAGCAGAAAGCAACTCTTGTTGTGGCTGATTCTTGGACTCTTCTTGACCTTATTTGCACGAAATTGGGCCTTAAAATTACTCATCTTGGGCTTGAATTTGGGCCACCAAATAATTGTAGCATTTGGACAATTCCTCTTCCTTGGGCTTGAGCTCTTCTTCCCCAATAAGACACCTTTGGATCAGCGATTGAAGCCCATTGAGCTTATCATTGAACTCCTTGGTTTGAGATCTTGTTATGGGCCTCCTTGGAGTTTCTAAAGCTTCATCCTTGTTCTTCAATGGAGTTGCGCTTCCTTGGATGCTATCAGGGTTAGTACAACACACATACTAAGTATGAGAATATGCAAAACATGCTAAAAAGGACATTTGTTTGGAAGTTATGCTTTCATGCCATTTTGATAAAATCTCATGAATATCAACATAATAGGCACCTTACAAGTCACAACCAACAATACAAAGTCATATGCTTCACAATAAATCATAAACGTACATAACCCATTTACCTTTACCTTTTTGCCTTGGACCTCCACCTTAAGTAACCCTTAAGCAATACCTTTGTGCAATGTATGGGCAACGTCCCATACCATCACCCACTCTAAGGTACCACCTTAAGGTCACACAAAGTGCACTTACCATGCATACCTCAACCTTCACCAATTAATTTCATAAGACATATAAGCACATAAGCCGACAAGTCACTTCACAAAACTAGAACACTCATCAAATGTCATCCCAAGACTCACCTAAGTAAGAGATGATGAGGCAGCCCATACTACCTCTCCATCCCACACCCAAGTGATCCTTAAGGCTACACAAGACAAGCTCCATTCACATTTCAATATAAATCATTTATTTAACTTAGTGCATGTAGACACCTACATTCACTAATGACATAAGATCATCACATACATTCAATTCAACATAAGCACTTACATTCAATTCATTATGACTCATTGTCACATTAGCATGCTCAAAGACCAAAACTTTCATTAATTAGCCCAAAAAGACTCATTCATTCATTATCATTAACTAAGACACACCAAGATCTCCCTTAAATGTCTACTTGTGCAATGTCTAGATGATGTTCCGTTCCACAACCTATCCTAAGTAGTTCGTCCTTAAGAGACCCTAGTTCATTCATTCATTAATGTGGGGGAAAACTCTTAACCGACATAGACCATGGAGCTTGACATGGAATCCCGATAGTACCCTTACCGAGGGATCCCTACTTGCCTAAGGAAGGGTCATTCTTTTAGCCTTTACGTGGTAGAGACCACTAGCTAGTCCTATGTGGGCACATAGTTAAGGGATAGAAGGATTGCTTCTAAGTACCCATATCTCAACTAACGAAGGGGCACCCATCTTAAGGGTTGCTACTAAATACTCACATCTCAACAAACGAAGGAGTATTCAACCATCTTCATATCCTCCCGGTGCTAGACATTACTCCCCCACGGAGTTTGGACATTCATTTCATGCATTCATTTAGGGTTAAGGATTTCTACTAAGTACTCTCATCTCAATTCACGAAGGAGTGCCCATCCTAGCCTAACATTCATTCATTTAGGGATAAGGATTGCTACTAAGTACTTTCATTTCAACTCCCGAAGGAGTACCCATCCTGGCCCAACTTTCATTCATTTAGGGATAAGGATTGCTACTAAGTACTCTCATCTCAACTCACGAAGGAGTACCCATCCTAGACCTACATTCATTCATTTAGGAAGCTCTTGGATTCAAAGTTGAGAAAACCCTTCATCTAGGAACCCCATTCGTTTAAGGGATTACTTTATGAGACTATCTTTACAATAGACCCTACTTTCATTCATTAGCATTAACTCCCATTCTTTTCATTCATTCTCACATTCTTTCATTCATTTTTCAGTAGGTGTGAGAGGAGGTAAACATAGTGTATCTTAACCTCGCCTTCATTATAAGTCTTTCAAAGAAGACACCAACCAAGCATAACACATAAAGTCTCTACACAAGGTCATTTTTCTTGCCCTTAAACCATACACAATTTAACATCATATCACATTACCTTCACATAATCAACATTACTCAAAACAATAATCATCCAACTTTGCCTACAAGGCCATGATCACAACATTCTCATAAAGTAATCACTTCCTCATTTTCAAAGGGATCAAACCTCACAATTCTAAAATATCTACAACATATATAAATAAAATACTAGAATCAATAATCTATTCAAAACTTCATCATCATCATAAACTTTTGGTCACAATTGCCCATTCAAGCCCAACATCCAATATAACACAATTGACCATCAATTCCTCATTATTCAATATAGAAAAATACACAAATCAATAGCCCATAACAATCTACACATTAATATCACATTATTAACTTATAATCAATAGACCCACTTTAGACCCAAATTTAGGATTTCAAGATATGCAAGGGTTCATGGAGTTTTTGATCTTAAAACCATCAATACCAACATAAATCATCATTTGAAATACTTTCATGCAAGAACCCAAGCTTAGAATTGAAATTGGGGTTTTTTGTGTTTTGAAAAACATTGAAATCTCTTTGATTTGGCTCTTTGATTGAAAGGAGAATCAAAGATAAAATCGTCATACCTTTGTGATTATTTTCCTTAGGAATTTGAAGGAGAAATCAGTAGGAACACATCCCCTAGCTTGAAGCTTCATCAATGTCTTCCATGAAGTTCTAGAGAGAATTTATTTGAGAGGGAAGGTTCAATTGGAATAATGAGGTCCAATTCTAGGTTTTGGGGTTTTAACAAACTTAAAATACCCTAAAATAGTTAGAATAACCATTTATTATAATCCCCCAAAGTACCCAAACTATCCCTCACTTTGTTGGACCTTTAAAACAAGTCAAACTTGAGTTTTATTTTCGCTAGGAAACAAGTTCGCGATGCAAAGGTATTCCCATAAGTGTCTGGAAATTAATTTTCACGACAGAAGAGTTCGCGACACGAACCAAAATTTTGCCCGATGGTGGAGCTAATCTGCGATGCGGACATGATCCCTCCATGAACATTTTCAAGCTGGCTTGGTAGCTTGTTTGGCCAAGGGTGGGGGTCCTCCTCGGGGACCCTTACGGTGGTCCCGGGGAGTCGTACCTGAACGTTTTGACCGTAAAAACGTTTATTAAGACACTAGGGTCACCTCTACTGATTTTAGACTCCAAACAACACCTAAAGACATGAACAACTTACTAGAACACACCCACACGTAAAAGACTAGTTTCCAAACGTCTTGGTCGTCCCTTGACGTTTGACTTCAAACTTAACCAAGCTGATCTATAAATTCATTTACAAAACATTTATCCAAGTTTATCAACTACTAACATGCATGTGAAGCTCTAATTATCCTTTTTGATTTTGAGGGGCGTTACAATATCCCCCACTTAGGAACATTCGTCCTCGAATGATGCTTAAAACACTTACGAGGACTCAATGACCCCACTAGCATCTCTCAACCAGCATATAATATCATTACTACTGCACACATCAAGGAGGAAACATCAACTCCACATATAAAGCATTACAACAAGACTCATGCAATTCAAGGAAGTAGGAATATCGTCTACCACTCAATATGAGTAAAACTTTACCATTTCTCATTTCTTTGGAGGAACTTCCTTCTCCATAGCATATCATGCTCAGTACCACATTTATAGGCGTGCTTAAAATTTCTCTCAAAAGCATAATCATGCAACATCAAGGCATGCTCAACTAGGCATCTCATGGAGCAATTTAAAGAATTCTTCACAAATGCATATAAATCATGAGGGACATAATCAAGAAAACTCATTTATTTATTTAAACAAGAATTCAGGTAAAATATGCACATCATAAGGAGAATACGAAAATAGAATTCACATAAGACTCCAACATGCAACATGCTACTAAGAACTCTTTGTTTCAAGATTGAATTAGAATAGAAGGAAAAGATAAGGATATCAACAACCTTACTACTCAACTCATCATCCCCCACTTGGGGTAAACCCATCTAAGGTTATCATCAAACAACAAAGCATTTCACTTACCTTCATTTGTTCCCTTATCCTTGTTAGCTTGAAGCATATAGAAACGGTTCCTCTTAGTAGCATTTGGATCCGGGCCGTCATGAAAAAATTGAATGGTCTCTTTCCCTTTTATCTTAAGTGTAGGGCAATCTCTTATCTTATGACCCTTACTCCCACATCCAAAGCATCCATCCGTACCGGCAAGACACTTGCCGAAATGTTGCTTTCCACAAGTAGCACACCTAGGCCTCTCAAAAGTAGAACCACCTGTATTCCCTCCTTGAGGTTTAGGGTTAGACACCCAATCATTGTTGACCCTTGAAGAATCTTGGTTATAGAACCTCTTCTTAGACCTAGATTGGTTTTGTTCATCCGGCCTAGCCTTCTTCATATCTCTATTCATCTTCCTAAGCTTCGTATCCTCAAGTAGTTGAGCATAAACCATAAGCCTAGAGATATCCATATCATGATGGAGCATGGCCATACGACATACTTCTTCATCCAAACCGGAAACCCACATCACAAACTTATTCATTCTTGCCCTAGAATTTGCTACCAAGGTTCTAGCATACTTAGAGAGTTGGGTAAACTTGAGAGAGTATTCCTTCACACTCATATTCCCTTGAAGTAGGTTCATGAGCTCAACCAGCATTTGCTCCCTCAACTCTACGGGGAAAAACCTATCAAGAAAGGCCGTCTTAAACACTCCCCAATCTATTGGGTCATCCCTTATGGGTCTCTCACCCTCTATTGCTCAAACCGCATTTGAGCTACATCCTTTAGTTGGTAAGAAGCCAGCTCCACCTTATATCTCGGAGTCACTCCCATTGCATCCACAATCTTACACACCTCCTCTATAAAGTTTTGTGGGTCCTCATCTACCTTAGAACCCAAGACAGTAGGAGGATTCATCCTTGTGAAATCCCTTAACCTTGAGGCCACGGTACTCTCAATAGCATTCACCCTAGGCCTCACATCTCTATTTGCCTGAGTATTCATGGCACGAGTCAGGGAGAGAAAAGCCTCTCTAATCTCCCCATTAGTCATATCCGGGGGACTCACATTCTCTTGCCCACGTAAAGGAGCTTGGCCACCTTTCACTCCTTGGGGAGGAACTCCCCCATCGATAGCTCTTCTTCCACTCTCCTCCGGTTAGCCCTTGTATTCATATCCTATAACCACAAAAGAGGAATTAGGAAAAGGACACTTATAGACCAAGCTCTAAGGAACGACATCAAGAATAATGAAAGAAAGTGAAACTTCTACCGTCCTATAGCCTCTTGCTCATAGATGTATCGCGACTCACACCAATGAACACTAAGACTCTACAAGACGTGGCTTTCGAGACTTTGAACCTAAAAGTAATCTTTAAAACCGTATTCTTTGATACCATGTTTGTGACTACCCGAGAGCACCCCTAGCCGTCACATGCGTATTCGACCTCTCGGAGGACTTATACAAGCCTTAGCATTTATTCATTGCATATATCATAAAAATCACTAAGAATTTAAAACTTTTATTCAATAAAACCATAAGACTTTAAGAGTCATCAACATTGAAAACATCGATACGCAAGCGGAACTAGTAAGACTCTTTAGCCAATCTTAGACAAGAACTTAAAACATACTAAGGGACACAACCCTTTACATATGAAATGAAATTTAAGTGTCTATTACAATGACTAAGAAACTTCTCAACATAGTCCTCGAATCTTGAGGACATACCAAAGACTTGGAAGAGTGAAACAATCCAAGCAACTCCAAAGCACAATCTCCTCCTAATTACCACAACCTACATTTGTAGTAAAATATAAGAAAGGGGTTAGTGCAACAGACATACTAAGTATGAGAATATGCAAAACATGCTAAAAAGGACATTTGTTTGGAAGTTATGCTTTCATGCCATTTTGATAAAATCTCATGAACATCAACATAATAGGCACCTTACAAGTCACAACAAACAATACAAAGTCATATGCTTCACAATACATCATAAAAATACATAACCCATTTACCTTTACCTTCTTGCGTTGGACCTCCACCTTAAGTAACCCTTAAGTAATACCTTTGTGCAATGTATGGGCAACGTCCCATATCATCACCCGCACTAAGGCACTACCTTAAGGTCACACAAAGTGCACTTACCATGCATACCTCAACCTTTACTAATTAATTTCATAAGACATAAGCACTTAACCTGACAAGTCACTTGATTAAACTAGAACACTCATCAAATGTCATCCCAAGACTCACCTAAGTAAGACATGGTGAGGCAGCCCATACTACCTCTCCATCCCACACACAAGTGATCCTTAAGGCTACACAAGACAAGCTCCATTCACATCTCAACATAAATCGTTCATTCAATTTAGTGCATGTAGACACCTTCATTCACTAATGACATAAGATCATCACATACATTCAATTCAACATAAGCACTTACATTCAATTCATTATGATTCATTGTCACATTAGCATGCTCAAAGACCAACACTTTCATTAATTTGCCCAAAGAGACTCATTCATTCGTTATCATTACTAAGACACGCCAAGATCTCCCTTAAATGTCGAGTTATGCAATGTCTAGATGATGTCCCATTCCACCACCTATCCTAAGTAGTACATCCTTAAGAGACCTTAGTTCATTCATTCATTAACGTGGTGGAAAAGCCTTAATCAACATAGACCATGGAGCTTGACATGGAGTCCCAAATGTACCCTTACCGGATGAGGGATCCCTACTTGCCTAAGGTAGGGTCATTTTTTATCCTTTACGTGGTAGAGACCACTAGCTAGTCCTATGTGGGCACATAGTTAAGGGATAGAAGGATTGCTTCTAAGTACCATATCTCAACTAACGAAGGGGCACCCATATTAAGGGTTGCTACGAAATACTCACATCTCAATTAACGAAGGAGTGTCCACCCATCATCATATCCTCTCGGTGCTAGACATTACTCTCCCACGGTGTTTGGACATTCATTTTATGCATTCATTTAGGGTTAAGGATTGCTACTAAGTACTGTCATCTCAACTCACGAAGGAGTGCTCATCCTAGCCGAACATTCATTCATTTAGGGATAAGGATTGGTACTATGTACTCTCATTTCATCTCACGAAGGAGTACCCATCTTGGCCCAACATTCATTCATTTAGGGATAAAGATTGCTACTATGTAATCTTATGTCATCTCACGAAGGAGTACCCATCCTAGACCTACATTTATTCATTTAGGAAGCTCTTGGATTCAAAGATGAGAAAACCCTTCATCTAGGAACCCCATTCATTTAAGGGAGTACTTTATGAGACTATCCTTACAATAGACCCAATCATCCACTAGTATTATCTCCCATTCTATTCATTCACTCTCACGTTCTTTCATTTATTTTTCACTAGTTGTGAGAGGAGGTAAACATAGTCTATCTGAACCTCACCTTCATTATAAGTGATTCAATAAAGACAACAACCAAGAATAACACATAAAGCCTCTACACAAGGGTATCTTTCCTGCGCAGTTAGACCATACACATTTCACATCATATCACATTACCATCTCATAATCAACATTACTTAAAACAACAATCATCCAACTTTGCATACAAGGCCATGATCACAACATGCTCATAAAGTAAACCCCTCCCCACTTCAAAGGGATCAAACCTCATAATTCTAATATCTATAACATATATATATATATATATATATAATATACTAGAGCTAATAATCTATTAATAACTTCATCATCATCATAAACCTTAGGTCACAATTGTCTATTCAAGGCCAACATCCAAAATAACACAATTGACCATCAATTCCTCAGAATTCAATATAGAACAATACATAAATCAATAGCCCATAACAATCTACACATTAATATCACATTACTAGCTCATAATCAATAGACCCACTTTAGACCCAAAATTAGGATTTCGAGATATGCAAAGGTTCATAGAGTTTTTGATCTTAAAACCATCAATATTAACATAAATCATCATTTGAAATACTTTCATGCAATAACGCAAGCTTAGAATTGAAATTGTGGTTTTTAGTGTTTTTGAAAAACATTGAAATCACTTTGATTTGGTTCTTTGATTGAAAGGAGAATCAAAGATAAAATCCTCATACCTTTGTGATTAATTTCCTTAGGAATTTGAAGGAGAAATCAGTAGGAACCCATCCCCTAGCTTGAAGCTTCATCAATGAGGTCCAATTCTAGGTTTTGGGGTTTTAACTAACTTAAAATACCCTAAGATAGGTAGAATAACCGTTTATAATAATTCCTCAAAGTACCCAAACTACCCCTCACTTGGTTGGACCTTTTAAACAAGTCAAACTTGAGTTTAATTTTGGCAGATTTCTTCGGGGAAACAATTTGGCAACGCCGAAGTGTTCCCAAAATTTTTGGAAATTAAATTTCCAGACAGAAAGTCCGCGACACGGCTGCGATGCGGACCAACAATATGGCCAATGGTGGAGCTAGTCCGCGACGCGGATATGCTCCCTCCATGAACATTTTTAAGCTGCCTTGGCAGCTTATTTGACCAAGGGTGGGGGTCCTCCTCGGGGACCCTTTGGGGAAGCCAGGGAGTCGCACCCAAACGTTTTGACCCTAAAAACATTTATTACGACACTTGGGTCACCACTACTGATTTTAGACTCCAAACAACACCTAGAAACATGAACAACATACTAGAACACACCCACACGTAAAAGACTAGTTTCCAAACGTCTTGGTCGTCCCTTGACGTTTGACTTCAAACACAGCTAAGCTTATCTATAAACTCATTTTCAAAACATTTAAACAAGTTTATCAATGGATGACACACATGTGAAGCTCTAATTATCCTATTTCATTTTGAGGGATGTGACAATATCCCCCACGTAGGAACATTCGTCCTCGAATGACACTTAAAACACTTCCAAGGACTCAATGACCATACTAGCATCTCTCAACCAGCATGTAATATCATTACTATTGCACAAATCAAGGAGGAAACATCAACTCCACATAAAAAGCATTAGAAAAAGACTCATGCAATTCAAGGAAGCAGGAATAACATCTACCACTCAATATACACAAAACTTTACCATTTCTCATTTCTTTGGAGGAACTTCCTTCTCCATAGCATATCATGCTCATTACCACATTGATAGGATCACCTTACAATTTCTCTCAAAAGCATAATCATGCTACATCAAGATCACATCAAGGCATGCTCAACTAGGCATCTCATGGAGCAATTTAAACAATTCTTCACAAATGCATATAAAACATGAGGGACATAATCAAGAAAACTCATTTATTTATTTAAACAAGAATTCTGCTTAAAATATGCACATCATAAGGAGAATAAGGAAACTCAATTCACATAAGACTCCAACATGCAACATGCTAATAAGAACTCTTTGTTTCGACCTTGAATTAGAATAGAAGGAAAAGATAAGAATATCAACAACCTTACTACTCAACTCATCATCCCCCACTTGGGGTAAACCCATCCAAGGTTATCATCAAACAACAAAGAAATTTACTTACTTTCATTTGTTCCCTTATCCTTGTTAGCTTGAAGCATATAGAAACAGTTCCTCTTAGGAGCATTTTGGATCCGGGCCATCATGAGCAAATTGATTGGTCTCTTTCCCTTTTGTCTTAAGTGTAGGGTAATCTCTCATCTTATGACCCTTACTCCCACATCCAAAGTATCCATTCGTACCGGAAAGACACTTGCCCAGATGTTGCTTTCCACAAGTAGCACTCCTAGGCCTCTCAAAAGTAGAACCACCTCCATTCTCTCTGTGAGGTTTAGGGTTAGACACCCTATCATTATTGACTATTGAAGAATCTTGTTTATAGAACCTCTTATTAGACCTAGCTTGGATTCGTTCATCCGGCCTAGCCCTCTTGATATCTCTATTCATCTTCCTAAGCTTCGTCTCCTCAAGTTGTTGAGCATAAACCATAAGCCTAGAGATATCCATATCATGATGGAGCACGGCCGTACGATACTCTTCTTCAACCAAACCGGAAACCCCCATCACAAACTTATTCATTCTATCCCTTGAATTTGCTACCAAGGTAGAAGCATACTTAGAGAGTTGGGTAAACTTGAGAGAGTATTCCTTCACACTCATATTCCCTTGACGTAGGTTCATGAGCTCAACCAGCATTTGCTCCCTCAACTCTAAGGGGATAAACCTATCAATAAAGGTCATCTTAAACACTCCCCAATCTATTGGTCAGCCCCTATGGGTCTCTCATACCTCCATTGCTCAAGCCACACTTGAGCTATATCCTTGAGTTGGTAAGAAGCCAACTCCGCCTTATCCCTAGGACTCACTCCCATTGCATCCACAATCTTAAACATCTCATTTATAAAGTATTGTGGGTCCTCATCTACCTTAGAACCCAAGAAGGTAGAAGGATTCATCCTTGTGAAATCCCTTAACCTTGAGGCCATGATATTCTCAATAGCATTCACCCTAGGCCTCACATCTCTAGTTGCCTGAGTAGTCATGGCACGGACAAGGAGAGAAAAGCCTCTCTAATCTCCCCATTAGTCAAATCATGGGGGAACCCGGGTGAACCAATTCTGTTGCCCACCTAAAGAAGCTTGGCCACCTTACACTCCTTGGGGAGGAACTCCCCCATCATCTACCTTTTCTTCCGCTCTCCTCTAGTTAGCCCTCGTATTCATATCCTATAACCACAAGAGACGAATTAGGAAAATGACACTTATAAACCAAGTTCTAAGACATGACATCAAGAGTAATGAAAGAAAGTGAAACTTCTCTCGTCCTATAGCCTCTCGCTCATAGATGTGTCACGACTCCAACAGATGAACAAGACACTACTAGACAATGCTTTCAACTTAAAAGACTTTAAAACCTAAAAGTAATCTTTAAAACCCACCCCCTAGTTATTACATGCATATTTGATCTCTCGATACCAAGTTTAAAAATCACAACCTACAATACAAAGTCATATGCGTCACAAATATCATAAACATACATAACCCATTTAACCTTTCTTGCCTTGGACCTCCACCTTATGTAACCCTAAAGCAATACCTGAAATTTGTGAAATGTATGGGCAAGTCCCCCTAAAAACTTGGCCGTTATTACATGCATATTTGATCTCTCGCTGATTTTAGTCACCTTAGAACAACATACAACCCTTAGCATTCATTCATTGAGTAGATTATAAAAATCACTAAAAATTTAAAACTTTTATTCAATAAAACCATAAGACTTCAAGAGTCATCAACATTGAAAACATCGATACGCAAGCGGACCTACTAAGTCTCTTTAGCCAATCTTAAACAAGAACTTAAAACGTACTAAGGGACACGACCATTTACAAATTAAATGAAAATTAAGTGTCTATTACAATGACTAAGAAACTTCTCAACATAGTTCTCGAATCTTGAGGACATACCAAAGACTTGGAAGAGTGAAGCAATCCAAGCAACTCCAAAGCACAATCTCCCCCTAATTACCACAACCTACACTTGTAGTAAAATAGAAGAAAGGGTTAGTACAACACATGTACTAAGTATGAGAATATGTAAAGCATGCTAAAAAGGACATTTGTTTGGAAGTTATGCTTTCATGCCATTTTAATAAAATCTAATGAACATCAACATAATAGGCACCTTACAAGCCACAACCAAGAATACAAAGTCATATGCTTCACAATACATCATAAATATACATAACCCATTTATTTACCTTTACCTTCTTGCGTTGGACCTCCACCTTAAGTAACCCTTAAGCAACACCTTTGTGCAATGTATGGGCGACGTCCCATACCATCACCCCCACTAAGGCACCACCTTAAAGTCACACAAAGTGCACTTACCATGCATTCCTCAACCTTTACCAATTAATTGCATAAGAAATATAAGCACATCAGCCGACAAGTCACTTTATAAAACTAGAACACTCATCAAATGTCATCCCAAGAGTCACCTAAGTAAGAAATGGTGAGGCAGCCTATACTACCTCTCCATCCCACACCCAAGTGATCCTTAAGGCTAGACAAGACAAGCTGCATTCACATCTCAACACAAATCTTTCATTCAACTTAGTGGATGTAGATGCCTTCATTCATTAATGACATAAGATCATCACATACATTCAATTCAACATAAGCACTTACATTCAATTCATTATGAATCATTTTCACATTAGCTTGCTCAAAGACCAAAACTTTCATTAATTAGCCCAAATAAACTCAGTAATTCATTATCATTACTAAGACACACCAAGATCTCCCTTAAATATCTACTTGTGCAAAGTCTAGATGATGTTCCATTCCACCACCTATCCTAAGTAGTACATCATTAAGAAACCCTAGTTCATTCATTCAATAATGTGGGGAAAAGCCTTAATCGACATAGACCATGGAGCTTGACATGGAATCCCGGTAGTACCCTTAGTGGTTGAGGGATCCCTACTTGCCTAAGGTAGGGTCATTATTTTAGCCTTTACGTGGTAGAGACCACTAGCTAGTCCTATGAGAGCACATAGTAAAGGGATAGAAGGATTGCTTCTAAGTAACCACATCTCAACTAACGAAGGGGTACACATCTTAAGGGTTGTTACAAAATACTCACATCTCAACTAATGAAGGAGTATCCACCCATCTTCATATCCTCTCGGTGCTAGACATTACTCCCCCACGGAGTTTGGAAATTCATTTCATTCATTCATTTAGGGTTAAGGATTGCTACTAAGTACTCTCATCTCAACTGACGAAAGAGTACCCATCCCAGCCCAGCATTCATTCATTTAGGGATAAGGATTGCTACTCTTAACTCTCATCTCAACTCACGAAGGATTACCCATCCTAGCCCAACATTATTTCATTTAGGAATCTCTTGGATTCAAACATGAGAATTTCCTTTATCTAGGAACCCCATTCGTTTAAGAGAGTACTTTATGAGACCATCCTTATAATAAACCCAACTTTCATTCATTAACATTAACTCCCATTCTCCTCATTCATTCTCCCAATCTTTCTTTCATTTTTCACTAGGTGTGAGAGGAGTTAAACATAGTCTATCTTAACCTCACCTTTATTATAAGTCATTCAAAGAAGACAACATCCAAGCATAACACATAAAGTCTTTACACAAGGTCGTATTTCATACCCTTAGACCATACACAATTTCACATCATATTACATTACCATCTCATAATCAACA
This sequence comes from Solanum commersonii, assembly GCA_029007595.1. Taxonomy (NCBI): domain Eukaryota; kingdom Viridiplantae; phylum Streptophyta; class Magnoliopsida; order Solanales; family Solanaceae; genus Solanum; species Solanum commersonii. Next base: position 399,377 of record JAJTWQ010000257.1, read on the forward strand.
TTACTTAAAACAACAATCATCCAACTTTGCATACAAGGCCCTGATCACAACATGCTCATAAAGTAAACACCTCCCCACTTTCAAAGGGATCAAGCCTCACAATTCTAATATCTACAGCATATATATATATATATATATATATATATATATATATATATAATACTATAATCAATAATCTATTCACAACTTCATCATCAACATAAACCTTAGGTCACAATTGCCCATTCAAGGCCAACATCCAATGTAACACAATTGACCATCAATTCCTCATAATTCAATATAGAACAAAACATAAATCAATAGCCCATAACAATCTACACATTAATATCACATTATTAGCTCATAATCAATAGACCCACTTTAGACCCAAAATTAGGATTTCAAGATATGGAAAGGTTCAAGGAATTTTTTATCTTAAAACCATCAATATTAACATAAATCATCATTTGAAATATTTTCATCCTAGAACCCATGCTTAGAATTGAAATTGGGGTTTTGGGGGGGTTTTTTAGTGTTTTTGAAAAACATTGAAATCACTTTGATTTGGCTCTTTGATTGAAAGGAGAATCAAAGATAAAATCCCCATACCTTTTGTGATTAATTTCCTTAGGAATTTGAAGGAGAAATCAGTAGGAACCCATCCCCTAGATTGAAGCTTCATCAATGTTTTCCATGGAATTCTAGAGAGAGAATTTATTAGAGAGGGAAGGTTCAATTGGAATAAAGAGGTCTAATTCAACGTTTTGGTGTTTTAACCAACTTAAAATATCCTAAAATAGGTAGAATAACTGTTTATAATAACTTGCCAAAGTACCCAAACTATCCCTCACTTGGTTGGACCTTCTAAACAAGTCAAACTTTTGTTTTAATTTCATAGATATGGTCGGGAAACAATTTCACGATAGGAGCTGTTCCCACAAGTTTCTGGAAATTAAATTTCGAAACAAAAGTGTCCGCGATGCAGACCAAAATTTTGGCCTATGGTGGAGCTAGTCTACGATGCGGACATGCTCCCTCCATGAACTTTTTTAAGCTGCCTTGGTAGCTTGGTTGGCCAAGGGTGGGGGTCCTCCTCGGGAACCCTTAGGGTTGTCCCGAGGAGTCGAACCCAAACGTTTGGACTCTAAAAATATTTATTATGACACTAGGGTCACCACCACTAATTTTAGACTCCAAACAACACCTAAAAACATGAACAATATACTAGAACACACCTATATGTGAAAGATTAGTTCCTGAACGTCTTGGTCATCCCTTGAAGTTTGACTTCCAACTCAACTAAGTTGATTTATAAACTCATTTTCAAAACATTTATAAAAGTTTATCAACTACTAACATACATGTAAAGATTTAATTATCCCAGCATACATCAAGGAGGAAACATCAACTCCACATAAAAAGCATTACAACAAGACTCATGCAATTCAAGGAAGTAGGAATAACATGTACCACTAAATATGCACAAAACTTTACCATTTCTCATTTCTTTGGAGGAACTTCCTTCTCCATAGCATATCATGCTCATTACCACATTTATAGGCTTACCTTATAATTTCTCTCAAAAGCATAATCATGCAACATCAAGATCACATCAAGGAGGCATCTCATAGAGCAATTTAAACAATTTTTCACAAATGCATATAAATCAAGAGGGACATAATCAAGAAAACTCATTCATTTATTTAGACAAGAATTCAGCTAAGATATGCACATCATAAGGAGAATACGGAAACTCAGTTCACATAAGACTCCAACATGCAACATGCTACTAAGAACTCTTTGTTTCAAGCTTGCATTAGAATAGAAAGAAAAGATAAGGCTATCAACAACCTTACTACTCAACTCATCATCCCCCACTTGGGGTAAACCCATCTAAGGTTATCATCAAACAACAAAGAAATTTACTTACCTTCATTTAATCCCTTATCCTTGTTAGCTTGAAGCATGTAGACACGGTTCCTCTTAGGAGCATTTGGATCCGGGCCATTATGAGCAACTTTATTGGCCTCTTTCACTTTTGTCTTAAGTGTAGGGCAATCTCTCATCTTATGACCCTTACTCCGACTTCCAAAGCATCCCTTCGTACCAGAAAGACACTTGCCCAAATGTTGCTTTCCACAAGTAGCACACCTAGGCCTCTCAAAAGTAAAACCACCTCCATTCCCTCTTTGAGTTTTAAGGTTAGACACCCTATCATTGTTGACCATTGAAGAATCTTGGTTATAGAAGCTCTTCTTAGACCTAGATTGGTTTTGTTCATCCGGCCTAGCCCTCTTGATATCTCTATTCATCTTCCTAAGCTTCGTCTTCTCAAGTTGTTGAGCATAAACCATTAGCCTAAAGATATCCATATCTTGATGGAGTATGGCCGTACGACACTCTTCTTTAAACCAAACAAGAAACCCCCATCACAAACTTATTCATTCAAGCCCTAGAATTTGCTACCAAGGTAGGAGCATACTTAGAGAGTTGGGTAAACTTGAGAGAGTATTCCTTCAAACTCATATTCCCTTGACGTAGGTTCATGAACTCAACCACCTTTTGCACCCTTAACTCTAAGGGGAAAAACCTATCAAGAAAGGCCATCTTAAACACTCCCCAATCTATTGGGTCAGCCTCTGTGGGTCTCTCATCTATCCATTGCTCAAACCACACTTGAACTACATCCTTGAGTTGGTAAGAATCCAACTCCGCCTTCTCTCTCGTAGTCACTCCCATTGCATCCACAATATTAAACACCTTGATAACAGCAAGGTTAAGGAGATCACAAATAGAGAGTTGAATACTAGAATGCGGAAGCATAAAGAAAAGAAACAAAAAAAACTAAATAAAGATATGGGAAATTCGAAGGAAAGATCAACAAATTTCCAAGGATTAGATGTTCTAAGGCCTTGAAAAGATCCAAGTAACAACGTATAGATTTATGGAAGAAATCTAACGCCTTTACTTGAGAAAATGAATCAAAATGATAGATTCGGATCTTGACCGCTTTATGAGTAACTAAAGACAATAATTAGTATGTAGAAACTAATCACCTTCTAAAGAATACCAAAAAGAAACCAAAGATATCACAAGAAGAAGTTACTTTATACCTTAAACTATGAAACTAGTAAAGGTTTAAAGATAAATTCTCAAAGAACAAGTCACAAAGGTTCAAAGAACTCTCTCAAATATTATTAATATCAATCTAAATTGTCTTTAATGAATAAAAAGGACCCCTATATATAGGAGAAGGGGTGAAAAACGTCCAAGACCCTAAAAGACAATTACAAGGACTCCTACTCTAGAAAGAAAATAAAGTAATCTAACTAAAAACAAATTTAGTACTTCTAGGAAAGCTATGGTACTTAGGAGACCATAAATAGAATAAGGAAAATATTAATAACCTATAAAGAAATAAGGTAAATCCCAACTAGGAAAAGAATCTTGACAATCTTGGAAAGTTTGACTAGTCTTCTTTCAAAACTTGGGCAGAAAGCAACTCTTGTTGTGGCTGATTCTTGGACTCTTCTTGACCTTATTTGCACGAAATTGGGCCTTAAAATTACTCATCTTGGGCTTGAATTTGGGCCACCAAATAATTGTAGCATTTGGACAATTCCTCTCCCTTGGGCTAAGCTCTTCTTCCCCAATAAGACACATTTGGATCAGCGATTGAAGCCCATTGAGCTTATCATTGAACTCCTTGGTTTGAGATCTTGTTATGGGCCTCCTTGGAGTTTCTAAAGCTTCATCCTTGTCCTTCAATGGAGTAGTGCTTCCTTGGATGCTATCACACCTCATATATAAAGTTTTGTGGGTCCTCATCTACCTTAGAACCCAAGAAAGTAGGAGGATTCATCCTTGTGAAATCCGTTAACCTTGAAGCCACGATACTCTCAATAGCATTCACCCTAGGCCTCACATCTCTATTTACTTGAGTAGTCATGGCACGAGTCAGGAGAGAAAAGCCTCTCTAATCTCCCCATCAGTCATATTCCGCGAAACCACCAAAACTGCATTATATTGCCCACCTAAAGGATATTGGCCACCTTGCACTCCTCGGGAGGAACTCCCCATCATCTACCTCTTCTTCCGCTCTCTTTTGGTTATCCCTCGTATTCATATCCTATAACCACAAGAGACGAATTAGGAAAAGGACACTTATAGACCAAACTCGAGGTATGGCATTAAGATTAATGAAAGAAAGTGAAACATCTATCTTCCTATAGCCTCTCGCCCATAGATGTGTCGCGACTCACACCGATGAACAATACTCTACTACATGTGGTTATCGAGACTTTGAACCTAAAAGTAATCTTTAAAATGTTATGCTTTGATACCAAGTTTTTAATGACCCAAGATCACCGCCTAGCCGATACTTGCGTATTCAACCTCTCGGAGGTCTAATACAACCCTTAGTATTCATTCATTGCATAGATCATAAAAATCACAAAGAATTTAAAACTTTTATTCAATAGAACCATAAGACTTCAAGAGACATCAACATTGAAAACATCATTACGCAAGCGGAACTACTAAGTTTCTTTAGACAATCTTAGACAAGAACTTAAAACGTACTAAGGGACATGCCCCTTTACAAATGAAATGAAACTTAAGTGTCTATTACAATGACTAAGAAACTTCTAAACATAGTCCTCGAATCTTCATGACATACCAAAGACTTGGAAGAGTGAAGCAATCCAAGCAACTCCAAAGCACAATCTCCTCCTAATTACCACAACCTATAATTGTAGTAAAATAGAAGAAAGGGATTAATACAACACACGTACTAAGTATGAGAATATGCAAAACATTCTAAAAAGGACATTTGTTTGGAATTTATGCTTTCATGCCATTTTGATAAAATCTCATGAACATCAACATAATAGGCTAAGCAAGTCAGAACCAACAATACAAGTCATATGCTTCACAATACATCATAAACGTACATAACCCATTTACCTTTACCTTCGTGCCTTGGACCTCCACCTCAAGTAACCCTTAAGCAATACCTTTGTGCAATGTATGAGCAACGTCCCATACCATGCCAAGGGTGGGGGTCCTCCTCGGGGACTTTTAGGGTGGTCCGGGGTGTCGTACCCAAACGTTTTGACCGTAAAAACATTTATTAAGACACTAGGGTCACCTCCACTGATTTTAGACTCCAAACAACACCTAAAAATATGAACAACATACTAGAGCACCCCGTAGCCATTACATCCGTATTCGACCTCTCGAAGGTCTTATACAAGCCTTAAAAATCACTAAGAATTTAAAAATTTTATTCAATAAATCATAAGACTTCAAGAGTCATAAACATTGAAAACATTGATATACAAGAGGAACAACTTAGTATCTTTAGCCAATCTTGGACAAGAACTTAAAAACGTACTAAGGGACATGGCACTTTACAAATGAAGTGAAACTTAAATGTCTATTACAATGACTATGAATCTTCAAAGCATAGTCCTCGAATCTTGAGGACACACCAAATACTTGGAAGAGTGAAGCAGTCCAAGCGACTCCAAAGCACAATCTCCTAATTATCACAAACTACACTTGTAGTAAAATAGAAGAAAGGGGTTAGTACAACACACGTACTAAGTATGAGAATATGCAAAACATCCTAAAAAGGACATTTGTTTGGAAGTTATGCTTTCATGCCATTGTGATAAAATCTCCTGAACATCAACATAATAGGCACCTTACAAGTCACAACCAACAATACAAAGTCATATACTTCACAATACATCATCAACATACATAACCCATTTACCTTTTACCTTCTTGCCTTGGACCTCCACCTTAAATAACCCTTAAGCAATACCTTTGTGCAATGTATGGGCAACGTCCCATAGCATCACCCACACTAAGGCACCACCTTAAGGTCACACAAAGTGCACTTACCATGCATACCTCAACCTTCACCAATTAATTACATAAGACATATAAGGACATAAGCTGACAAGTTACTTCATAAAACTAGAACACTCATCAAATGTCATCCCAAGACTTACCTAAGTAAGACATGGTGAGGCAGCCCATACTACCTCTCCATCCCACACCCAAGTGATCCTTAAGGATACACAAGACAAGATCCATTCACATCTCAACATAAATCGTTCTTTCAACTTAGTGCATGTAGACACCTTCATTCACTAAAGACATAAGATCATCACATACATTCAATTTAACATAAGCACTTACATTCAATTCATTATGACTCATTTTCACATTAGCATGCTCAAAGACCAACACTTTCATTAATTAGCCCAAAGAGGCCCATTCATTCATTATCATTACTAAGACACACCAAGATCTCCCTTAAATGTCTACTGGTGCAATGTCTAGATGATGTCCCATTCCACCACCTATCCTAAGTAGTGCATCCTTAAGAGACCCTAGTTCATTCACTCATTAATGTGGGGGAAAATCCTAAATCGACACGAGCATGGAGCTTGACATGGAATCCTAATAGTACCCTTACCCCATGAAGGATCCATACTTGCCTAAGGTAGGGTCATTCTTTTAGCCTTTATGTGTTAGAGACCACTTGCTAGTCCTATGTGGGCACTTAGTTAAGGGATAGAAGGATTGCTTCTAACTACCCACATCTCAACTAACGAAGGGGCACCCATATTAATGGTTGCTACTAAATACTCATATCTCAACTAACGAAGGAGTATCCACCCATCTTCATATCCTCTCGATGCTAGACATTACTCCCCACAGAGTTTGGACATTCATTTCATTAATTCATTTAGGGTTAAGGATTGCTACTAAGTACTCTCATCTCAACTGACGAAGGAGCATCCTAGTCCAACATTTATTCATTTAGGGTTAAGGATTACTATAAAGTACTCTCATCTCAACTCACGAAGAGTACACATCCTAGCCCAACATTCATTCATTTAGGGATAAGGATTGTTACTAAGTATTGTCATCTCAACTCACGAAGGATTACCCATCCGAGCCCAACATTCATTCATTTAGGAATCTCTTGGATTCAAATATGAGAAAACCCTTCATCTAGGGACTCCATTCATTTAAGGGAGTACTTTATGAGACTATCCTTACAATAGACCCATCTTTCATTCATTAGCATTAACTCCCATTCTCTTCATTCATTCTCACGTTCTTTCATTCATTTTTCACTAGGTGTGAGATGAGGTAATCATAGTCTATCTTAACCTGACCTTCATTACAAGCCATTCAAAGAAGACAAAAACCAAGCATAACACATAATGTCTCTACACAAGGTCATCTTTCATGCCCTTTGACCATACTCAATTTCACATCATATCACATTACCTTCACATAATCAACATTACTCAAAACAACAATCATCCAACTTTGCCTACAAGGCCATGATCACAACATGCTCATAAAATAAACACCTCCCCACATTCAAAGGGACCAAACTTCACAATTCTAATATATACAGCATATATATATATATATACGCTATATATATATATATACTAGAATCAATAATCTATTCACAACTTCATCATCATCATAAGCCTTAGGTCACAATTGCCCATTCAAGGCCAACATCCAATATATCACAATTGACCATCAATTCCTCATAATTCAATATAGAACAAAACAAAAATCAAATAGCCCATAACAATCTACACATTAATATTACATTATTAGCTCATAATCAATAGATCGACTTTAGTCCCAAAATTAGGATTTCAATATAAGCAAGGGTTCATGGAGTTTTTTTATCTTAAACCCATCAATATTAACATAAATCATCATTTGAAATACTTTGATGCAAGAACCCAATCTTAGAATTGAAATTGGGGTTTTTAGTGTTTTTGAAAAACATTGAAATCACTTTGATTAAAAGGAGAATCAAAGATAAATCCCCATACCTTTGTGATTAATTTCCTTAGGAATTTGAAGGAGAAATCAGTAGGAACCCATCCCCTAGCTTGAAGTTTCATCATTGTCTTCCATGGAGTTCTAGAGAGAATTTATTTGACGGGAAGGTTCAATTGGAATAATGAGGCCTCATTCTAGGTTTTGGGGTTTCAACAAACTTAAAATACCCTAAAATTGGTAGAATAACAGTTTATAATAATTCCCCAAAGTACCCAAACTACCCCTCACTTGGCTGGACCTTTTAAACAAGTCAAACTTAAGTTTTATTTTTGCAGATTTCGTCGGGAAACAAGTTCGCGACATGGAGGTGTTCTCACAAGTTTCTGGAAATTAAATTTCGAGACTGAAGAGTCCGCGATGCGGACCAAAAATTTGGCCTATGGTGGAGCTAGTCCGCGATGCGGACATGCTCCCTCTATGAACATTTTTAAGCTGGCATGGTATCTTGTTTGGCCGAGGGTGGGGTCCTCCTAGGGGACTCTTAGGGTGGTCTCGGGGAGTCAAATCCGAATGTTTTGACCCTAAAAACATTTATTAAGACACTAGGGTCACCACCACTGATTTTAGACTCCAAACAACACCTAAAAACATGAACAACATACTAGAACACACTCACACGTAAAAGACTAGTTTCAAAACGTCTTCGTTGTCCCTTGACTTTTGACTTCCAATTCAACTAAGCTGATCTATAAACTCATTTTCAAAATAGTTATACAAGTTTATCAACTACTAACGTTTGAAGCTCTAATTATCCTATTTCATTTTGAGGGCGTTACAATATCCCACTTAGGAACATTCATCCTCGAATGACACTTGAAACACTTCCAAGGACTCAATGACCTTACTAGCATCTCTCAACCAACATGTAATATCATTACTACTTCACACATCAAGGAGGAAACATCAACTTCACATAAAAAGCATTACAACAAGACTCATGCTATTCAAGGAAGTAGGAATAACATCTACCACTGAATATGCACAAAACTTTACCATTTCTCATTTCTTTGGAGGAACTTCCTTCTCCATACCATATCATGCTCATTACCACATTTATAGGCTCACCTTACAATTTCTCTCAAAAGCATAATCATGCAACATCAAGATCACATCAAGGCATGCTCAACTAGGCATCTCATGGAGCAATTTAAAGAATTCTTCACAAATGCATATAAATCATGAGGGACATAATAAAAAAACTCATTTATTTATTTAAACAAGAATTCAGCTAAAATATGCACATCATAGGAGAATACAAAAACTCAATTCACATAAGACTCCAACATGCAACATGCTACTAAGAACTCTTTATTTCAAGTTGAATTAGAATAGAAGGAAAAGATAAGGATATCAACCTTACTACTCAACTCATCATCCCCCACTTGGGGTAAACCTATCTAAGGTTATCATCAAACGACAAAGAAATTTACTTACCTTCTTTTGTTTCCTTCTCCTTGTCAGCTTGAAGCATATAGAAACGGTTCCTCTTATGAGCATTTGGATCCATGCCATCATGAGCAACTTGATTGGTCTCTTTCCCTTTATCTTAAGTGTAGGGCAATCTCTCATCTTATGACCCTTACTCCCACATCCAAAGTATCCATCCATACTGGCAATACACTTGCCTAAATGTTCCTTTCCACAAGTAGCACACCTAGGCCTCTCAAAACTAGAACCACATCCATTCCCCCTTTGAGGTTTAGGGTTAGACACCCTATCGTTGTTGACCATTGAAGAATCTTGGTTATATAACCTCTTTTTAGACCTAGATTGGTTTTGTTCATCCGGCCTAGCCTTCTTCATATCTCTATTCATCTTCCTAAGCTTCGTCTCCTAAAGTTGTTGAGCATAAACTATAATGTAACACCCTCAAAATGAAGTAGGATAAAGTAGAGCCTCACATGGGTCCTATGCATTAATAACTTGTTAAAATAATGAAGAATAGCCTTTTTAGTGTGTTTTAAAGAGTTTTGAAGTCAAACGTCCAAGGACGACCAAGACGTTCAGAAACTAGTCTTTTATGTGTTGCTGTGTTCTAGTATGTTGTTCATGTTTTTATGTGTTGTATGGAGTCTAAAATCAGTGGAGGTGACCCTAGTGTCTTAATAAATGTTTTTAGGGTCAAAACGTTCGGGTACGACTCCCCGGGACCACCCTAAGGGTTCCCGAGGAGGACCCCAACCCTTGGCCAAGCAAGCTGCCAAGGCAGCTTGAAGTTGTTCTTAGAGGGAGTGGCTCCGCGTCGTGGAGACACCGCAGACCCTACTATCTCAAATTTAATTTCTAGAAAACTTGTGGGAGCACTTCCGCGTCGCGATCTTGTTTCCCGATGAAATCTACAAAAGTAAAACTCAAGTTGGACTTGTTTAAAAAGGTCCAACTAAGTTAGGGGTAGTTTGGGTACTTGGGGTCATTATTATTTTAAGTGTTTTTAAGTATTTTAAAAGTATTAAAACATTTAAGAGGTTTTTTTGAATTTATTCTTCCAATATCAAAACCCCAAAGATCTTTTCTCTCTCAAGTTCTCTCAAGTTCAAGGAAGAAGAAGGTGGAGAGCTAGGGTTTCAATTGAGGGTTCCCTTCCACTAAATTTTGGTGATATTTCATCAATTGAGGTCTGGTGGCTCTTCATGTAGGACTCATCTTCATCCGAGAGTCAATTTCAAAGGATTTTACAATGTTTTCAAAAGGTGACTAAGAGCTTGTTTTTGAATTCTATCAAGGGTTCTTGCATGAAAATGATTTGAAATGTTTGGGTATGGATTAATTGATGTTTGTTTGTGGTTTTTGAATGAAATACTCCATGAACCCTTGTCTTCCACAAAACCCTAAAATTTGCTATGAAGTGGGTCTATTTCTATAAATTCAAAGTTGATGGAATTATGTGTAAAGTGAATAGTGTTGATATCTCTTGTGTTATTTAATGTTTATTTATGATTAATTGTTTAAAATGGATGAATTAAGGGTGGTAAGCCTTATGGGTGAAGTATTGGTGATTTTGGCTATGGCTATAGATTATGGTAAGAAGGCTTGAACTCTCTTTATTGAATTGATTGTTGTTGGTAGGTTGGATACACCTTTGGTGGAAGTGCTATATCTTATTCTTGTGTGGTATTATTGTGAATTGTAGCTATGAAGGCATTGGTGAAATTGTTGTATAATGTTGGAATATTGTATTATTGTGAATTGAGGCCATGAAGGGCATTATATGAGTGTTATTATATTGTTGTGTTATTTTACACATATGAGGCTATATGTAAAGTCCTATATGAAGCTATATGTAAAGTTTGTGTGAAGCTATAATGTGAAGATGTTCTAATGGTATTAATGTGATATTGTATAAAGTGGCATTATGCTAATGTGAAAGCATGTTTCTCTTGAAATGGTGATATGTGGTGATGATGGACTATGATGAGTCTCTATAAGATGTATCTTGAGTGTATGAATGTTTGTTGGGCTATGACTTAGTAATGGAGCTCTTCCTATAAATGCTAAAAGAGGAATTCTAGGCCAAGACTTGAATTGGTAAGACTTAAGCATAGTGCCTTTTTATGAGTCTAGCTTTCCGTATAACCTTGAAGGATGGGCCTTAGGGTGATGTTTCCTTCTTGAGTGAAATGCTAGACTTAGAGATGGATGGAGCCGGAACGGCATGAGAATCCTTATCTAAGAAAGTCAAATGAGTTATCCTTATGAACCTAGATTGGCTATGACTAAGAAATGGGGCCTTTCTTGGGAAGAAGTACTATGAGTTGGTTGAACTAGAAAATGAACCCTCTCTAGTACACATGTGATTGAATACTCTATGGAAACCAAGGCTAAGCACCGAGTGGATGTGGTTAGGATGGTGGCCTAGTTGAGCATGAGATTAAGCACAATGAACATCCTTGGACATCTCTTAAACCATGTGCCAACATGGGTTGCTTTTAGTTCTACCCTTGGCAAGTAGAACAACCTCCACGGAGTAGGATAGACTCAAGATTCCATATCTTGCTAGTATGGTCTATGTCGATTAAGGCCTATTTGCATCATAAGGGATGTGCACTCTAATATTGGATAGGGTTATACAACGTATAGGTAGTAGTATGGGATGTTATCTACACATGGCACGAGTAGGCTTAAAAGATACTAAAGTGAGTTTCCTAAGCCTTAGGGCTATTATGTGATTGTCCCCTATATGCTTGTGTATCTCATAAATGGTTTTATAAAGAATGTTGACTTAGTATGTTATAATGTAATGATAAAACCCTTGTCTATGGTAACTCTTAGGAACACTTAGGTGTATATGAAGAGGTTGTATGTGCGGTCACTTCATTATTCATTTTGGCCATGTTTTGGTCTCTCTCTTGATGTTTTTCGATAAGCTCTTTTGTCATTCTAAACGTGAGAGGAGATACTTGGTCCTCACGAGTGTACTATGCTCTATTTATCTTGGTCATGTAATCAAGGAGTTGAGATGCTAATTCATAGGGTTGTTGCATTATACCACCAGGAACAAGACTCCTATAGAGGTATTATAGCAACACATCATTTGGAAGTCCATGATTTGGACATTGAAGCACCAACTTCTTAAATCTTAGCCATGTCTCATGGATTGACTTACCTTCCAAGAATTTGAAGCCCTGTATGCTATCTGTGAGCATCATCATCTTTGATGGAGGAAAGAATCTCACTTGGAACATTGTGGTGAGCTTATCCCAAGAGGTGATGGAGTCATTCAGTAACTCCAATAACCATTTGGTAGTTTCACCCATCAAAGAGAATGAAAACAACCTGAGATGGACTGATTACTGTAATATTGTCACGAGCCAGGGGTACCCCCAAGACGTAACACGACGTACTTGACCCCAAAAGGGTCTCATACAAGCCCTTAGCATAATCATAACATAAAGACATGGCAATGATGCAGAAAATTTAAAACTTTTACAACATAAGTCATTTCATAAAAGAAAATCATAAGAGTCTAGACCATGTCTCATTCACCATCTAAAACATTAGAATACAACGTTTGGGACTTATCCCTTTACATCAATAAAGTTTCAATTAATGAAGTACAATAGAAACTAAGAAATGGATAATTTGTCCTCGAACTTGAGGACTCACTAAGCTTAGGGAATAGTCAACCCAAGCTTCACTTGAAAGGATATAAGTCCGCCTCAACGATTAGAACCTACACTTATAAAAAAAATGTATAGAATATGGGTTAGAACATTTAATTATACTAAATATGGAAGCCATGCATAAAAATCCTTAAAACATGAATAAAAGGGACATTTAGTTGAAATCATGCCCTTTTCCATTTAAAAGCCATTATGAACATTTAGGGTAATTATAAAGTCAAACCATACCATAAACCACCTTAGGCTACCATAGTCATGCCTAACTTACCTTGATCTAATCCAAGCCAACACTCATACACAAGAAGATAATCATGTTCATAGTTCATAGTAAAGGAAGTCATTATTAACATTCAAATCATATCATGCACACATGGATTCATACATATCCATGTCATAAGTAAAACACACCATAACCCCTTTATAAGACTACTTGTGCAATGTACAAGTGAAGTCCCATACCCCCACTCATACTAAGCAAGCTTATTAAGAAGTTATGGATATAGCTCATGTTCATGTTCATATTCATAATCATGGTTCATGGTCATACATAGCATATATTAACTCATAAAGAATCATGTCATCAAGAAAATACCACAATCACTCTCATAGCTTAATGTGCAATGCATAAGTGAAGTCCCATACCCTCACTCACACTAAGTAAAACCTCTTAAGTAATCATAGTACATGACTCATGTTCTTGTTCTTAGTTCATATTCATGTTCATGTCATGTCATGGATCTTGTTCTTGTTATGTAGGGAAATATTGCCTTAATCGACATAAACCATGTGAACTACATGGAATCTGGTGTGATGAACCCACACCGAAAAAGGTATTCTACTTTCCTAAGGTAGAAATAACATGTTTAGCTTATAGGTCGATCCACTAGTTAATATACATATGTGGGCACATAGTTATGGGATAGGAGATTGCTACTAGAATCCTGGACTAACTGAGGTAAAATGTTTCCATCTCATGTTCCTATCCACTTGGCGCTAAGCGTAATTCCCTTTAATAGTCATGTTATGGCTTTACCTTATACTAATGTTCATGGAAGAGTGCGTAGAATTCAAATCATCATGGTGTCAGGGTAGCTCATGGATTCATTAGGTGAGAATGTCCTTTCAACCCTAGAATCCTAAATAAGTGAGTAAACCTCTCACATCATGTTCATAGTGTTTCATGGGAATAGCCTTTCAATCAACACAACAACATCATCATAATTATATACCTTTCATGCATAGTAAAGTTTAAGGGTATAGGGGTGAAGGATCTCGAATCAATTCCACCAATACACAATAGTCATAGGATCATTAATAACATAATTGAATCATGAATTCATATACACTGTTCATCAACATATACAAACCCTAGTTATTGCCTTTGAAGGCTAAGAATCAAGATCAACCCTAATTTATAGAATTATCACATTAGATAAAGGCATTCCATGATTCAATACCTCAATAAATGTAAACATAATCAATTATCAAGCTTCCATGAACAATAAAGTCACATCTTAGTTCACAATTTAGGAAGAAGGGGAAATCATGAGTCCATTGAGATTTTCATCAAAATACATCAACACTCCATCAATCCAACAACAAATCATAATAATCCATCATAATAAACCATAATTAAACAATCGAAATCATTTCTGAAGAAGACCTATGACATAGATGAAACCCTAGGTTTTTGAAGTCTTAAAAACATACTTTGAAGGGGCTCCTTGGGTGATAGCTACCTAAGGATGAAGAGCATCCGTAGATTAGTTTAAATTCCCCACAAAATTGGAGAAGAAAGGTTGGTTCTTGAACCCCTAGCTTGACCTTGCTCTTCAATGGAGTCCTAGAGAGAGAATTTTTGAGAGAGGGAAGTTGTGTTCTATGTTTAGTCTTTAGAGTTATGAGGAATTAAGTTAAGTTTAATGACTTAAAACTATTTATATAGGTCTAAAATAACTATTAATAGCCGTGTCCCACCCTTAATTAATTAGAATTTACTTAAAAAGTTTGACCCTTGGCGGAGATTCTTGACAGCATTGCATACCCCATCCACGCCTCCCATCCGAGGGGCGTGGATATCCATTGTAACGACCCATAAAATGATAGGATGAACTAGAGCCTTGAAGTTTGGGTTAGTATGACTTTAGGTAGATGTGAGGGCTGTTTTAGGACGTATTTGAGCAATCTAGAAGCCTAGGGTGCAATCAAGGGCTTAGCCTAGCAAGATAAAGTGGAAGAAACCTTGTTCACCTAAGGATCTTTTGGCGATGGGCAGCCTTGG
Organism: Solanum commersonii; assembly: GCA_029007595.1. Lineage (NCBI taxonomy): Eukaryota > Viridiplantae > Streptophyta > Magnoliopsida > Solanales > Solanaceae > Solanum > Solanum commersonii. The sequence continues at coordinate 414,653 of JAJTWQ010000257.1, forward strand.
TCTCCCAATGGGATGGGAGAGTCGCCCAATGACTCCCACCTCGCCTAAGAGACTGCCCACTTAGTCAGCCTACTGGAAAATTGGGTGAACAAAGGGTGCATTTGTTGAATCGCCTATTGCACTTGGAAAGCCCAAGGTTCCAAAGGGCAAACTAGGCGCATGATCACCAACTAGCATGGCGTGTCACCCTTATGCCCTCCTATAACCCAATGACCAGTCCACTTAGTGAGCTCACTGGAACAAAGGGCGGACCAAGGGTGTACTTGGCAAGCCCAGGTGTCCAATGGGCGAACTAAAAACGGGCAAGGGCTGAAATTTTAAGTTAAGACTTTGGGGGTCCTCAACTCTTTTCCAAAATTGACCCTACACTATTCCATTTTTTTTCCTAGAAACTATATATCATTTTAAGACCTAAATTACTTTCAATTAATTCATTCCAAATAGAATAAAAAGAAAGTCTTCCTCTCTCAAAAGTTCTCTCTCTAGCTCAAGGAAGAAGAAGAAGAGGTGAAAGCTAGGCTTTGGTGATTTCAAGGCAGTTCTTCCTCAAATTTATTCCGAATCTTAGTAAAGGTATGGTGGTCTTGACCCTTTTCTATTTTTCCATTCAAGGAGCCAAATCCAGAGTGATTTCAAAGTATTAAAAATCTAGGGTTTTACTCAATCTCATGGGTTCTTTCATTAAATGTTTTCAAAAGGTTTCTAATGATGAACTATGATTATATTGATGTTTAATTGATGATTTAAGATGATTTTTAATCTATGAAACCACGATTTCTCTCAATTCCTAAATTGTGTCATTATGAAGGGGGGTTTGTTGTTTATGGAAGCTTATGATTGGAATATGTCTAAATGGCTTTGGGCTATTGGATGGTATTCTTGTTTATGCTTAAGTATGGTAAATTGATGACTTGTGAGCATGGCCTTGAAGGGGAAAGTTATGATTTATTTCTTGAATTGTGAATTAGTTGTTGATCCACTTGAAAGGTGGAAGTGTTTACTTACTATGTACATTGTACCATGGCCTTGAAGGCATAATGTGAGGAATTGAAGTATTAACTTGTTGTTGTATATATGAATGTGAAGTTAAGCATGTGTGTGATCTAAATTAATGAATGATGATCATGATTAGAGGCTAATTTGTGTTAGGATTGAATGTTATCTCTATTAAGACTTGTGAATGATGGTGATTATGTGAAAGGCTATTCTCACATATGCATACATATGAATGAATGAACGAACAAATGAGTTTAGTGAAAATGTTATGAATGTGGAGTCTATTGAAAGGCTATTTCTCAATTGTACTCTAATGAATGAAAATATTTGTTGTGAAAGGACTTTCTCACAATAAGGGGATTCATAGGTGAAAGGCTATTATCATCTTTGAATCTTTGAGTTTTCCAATTAATGAATGAATATTGGGATCGGGATGGATGCCCATCTGAGTTGAGGCGGGGTATCTAGTAGCAATCCATTATCCCATAATAAACTAATGTAATGAATGTAATTTACTCCATGGGGACTAATTCCAAGCACTGAGTGGATATGGATTGGGATGGGTGTTCATTTGGGTTGAGGCGGGGCACCTAGTAGCAATCTTTTGAGATGGATGATCATCTGAGTTGAGGCAGGGTATCTAGTAGCAATCTCCCTATCCTTTAAACTATGTGCCCACATAGTTCTAGCTAGTGGATCCACTTAAGGCTAAACAAACGATGGTCCTACCTTAGGCAAGTAGGAATCCCTTTATCCGGTGAGGGTGACACCGGGATTCCATGTCAAGCTCACATGGTCTATGTCGGTTAAGGCTTACCCCCACAACTAATGTTAATGAACTATGGACTCTTAAGGATGTACTACTTAGTGTAGGTGGTGGAATGGGATGCCATCTATGCATTGCATAAGTAGGCATTTGAGAGAGGTCATGGTGTGTTCCTTATAATGCTAATGTAATGAATGGACTCTTACGATCATGTTAATGAAAAATGTTGACTCTTAAATGCTTATATGCTTAAATGTAAAGATGCATGCTATACTTGGATTTACTTCCTTGTCATGACTATTGTAAATGAATGTGCCTTGTCTGTGGTGACTTCAAAGGAGTTTTTAGTGTGAGTAATGTAATGGGATGGTACTTGCACATTGCACAAGTATGACTTAGAACTGTTTTAGATGTTTGTCTTACTGTGATAAGGTGATTCATGCAATGTTTATGTCTCTTGTGAATGCTTTATTATGTAAAGGTTCTTATCTATTGAAGCCTTGAGGAATACCTAAGTGTGGGATGAAAAGGTAGTATGGGTTGCCACTTCATGTCTTACTTAGGTGTATCTTAGGGTAACTTTAGATAGGGGTCCTAAGATGATGAAATGACTTACTTGGCGAATATGTTTAGGTGTAATATGTACTAGTTGAGCATGATTACTAGTAATGTGAGGCATGAAAAATGGTAAGTTCACTTTTGGTGATCTTACGGTGGTACCTTAGTGTGGGTGGTGGTATGGGACGCTACCCATACATTGCATAAGATATAACTTGAGGGTTCCTTGTGGTGGAGGCTCAAGATAAAGGTAAAGGGTTGTATGTGATTTTGTTCAAATATGAATTATGTGATTTTGTATGTTGGTTGTGACTTATATTATGCCTCTTGTATCAATGTTCATGAAGTTTTACAAAAATGGCATAAAAGCATGACTTCCAAATGAAATGTCCGTTTTAAGCATCTTTTTACATGGTCATCATACTTAGTACAATTCTGTGTGCTAACCTATATTCTCTAATTTTTACTACAAGTGTAGGTTGCGGTAATTGAGTATCTCTCTAGTTGGAGCTTGGACTAGACTTCTTCCAAGACATCTTTTGGGTATGTCCTCATAGATCGAGGACAAGGACTTTTAGTGTTTCTAGTTCCTTTATGTTTTAGGATTATTGTTAAGACTTCATTTGTAAAAGGGCTGTGACCCTATCTTGTTAAGTGTTGTCTTAAGATGGCCATGTGAGACTTTAGTATTCCGCTGCTTTATAAATGAATTTTTTGATTGTTGGTTATATAAAGAAAAGTTATAATTCCGCAGTGTTTTTATTACCTATGCGATGAATGTATGCTATGAGGCTTGTATAAGAAGCCTTCGAGGTCGAGTACGCCATGTCGCATCTCCTAGACTCGGTCGTGACATCCACGGACCGTACTGGTCACTTGTGGATTGGGTTTGAGGCTGGTCTTTTGGCCTTGGTCCAGGATTCATCCATGAGCCCCCATCTATGGGGAGTGGAATGGTCCATGGACCGTACTGTGCTAACGTTGTTTGTGACTAAAACTTGGAGATTTTGGGGGAGTTTGGGGAAACTAAGTCTTCATTCACGACTCCCATCTACGGGCCGTGAGTCAACCCACGACTCGTGGGTGCCCCATTCATGGATGATGCTGTTTTTGGGCAGCTTTTGAGCTGCCCCTTGGCCCTCATCAAGGACTCTTCGGGGGTCCTTGGGGGGCCATGCCTTGACGCTTAGGGACTAAAATACTAGTGCTAACCTTGGGAGGTCATTTTACGACTCTTAGCTTGACGTTAACTCTTTTTAGGACACTAGACTACATGTTAGGCTCTAGCTTAGGTCATTAGATTTTTGGGGTGTTACATTATCCACCCTGGGGAACATTCATCCCCGAATGATGATCTAGACACCAAACTAAGTTAGAAAAATCTATACTAACAGCCCATTATGCATGAAGCATAAAAATGTGCAAAACTCACAAATGCATTATTCACCTTATGCACTTACTCAAAAGGAGGCAACTTCAACTCCATTTCACAAGACATAGTCAATGCAACACAAGGAGGTAGGAACTACATCTACCAACCCAATATGCATAAAATTCATTGATTCACATAACCATGGGAGGAACTAACTTCTCCAACTCAAGCAAGCTCAACACAACAATATGGGGACAATTATTCCAGTTCATCAAAACACAACTAAGCATGCTCATCAAATCACCTTATGAAGTCAAAATGCAATCATCATACTAAAATGCAAATCAATATGAGGAACATATAAACCATGAAAAATCAATTTATGCTTAACATGAATTCTCACAAGAACATGCACAATATGAGGAAATCATGGAAAACGCATACCATACACATGACTCCCAAAGCACTTAAAACTTAAGAGGAATTACTTACCTCAAGTTTGAATAGAAGTAGAACGAAAAGATGAGGATAATGGGCCTCGACATCCCATGTAGAACCCTCAACTAAGTGATTCCTCCATAAGACCTTAACGGAAACTATTTCCTTATTTCTCAACCTATTCACTTGCCGATCCAAAAGTTCAATCGGGACTTATTCATACGAAAAGTTCTCATCAACTCCTAAACCCTCTAAAGGAAGGATGGACACTGAATCACCAATACACTTCTTAAGCATGGAAAGATGAAGCATCTGGTGGACAGGAGCCAACTCGTTTGGCAAGTCCAATTCATATGCAACTTTCCCAACACGTTTCAAGATTTGGTATGGGCCTACATACCGGGCAATAAGCTTCACCTTCTTTCCAAACCTCATCACAACTTTCATAGGTGAGATTTTCAAGTAGACCCAATCACCAATCTCAAATTCAAGATCCCTCCCTCTAACATCGGCATAGGATTTTTGCCGACTTTTGGCTGTTTTCAACCTTTCTCTAATAAGTCGAACTCTTTCAATGACATCATAAACTAGTTTGGGACCAATTAGAGAAAACTCACCTACTTCAAACCAACCAACCGGAGATATACACCTCCTACAATATAGTGCTTCAAACGGAGCCATATAAATGCTAGAGTGGTAACTATTGTTGTAGGCAAATTCAATCAATGGGAGATGATCGTCCCAATTACCTTTGAAATCAATCACACACACCCTCAACATGTCCTCTAAGGTTTGATTGGTGCATTAGGCTTGACCATCCATTTGAAGGTGGAAAGGGTACTAAGTTTAACATTGATACCAAGCCCTTGTTGGAATGCCTTCCAAAAATGTGAAGTACATTGAGTACCCCGATCCGATATGATAGACATGGGAACCCCATGCAACTTCACTATTTCCTTGATGTACAACTTAGCATAGTCTTCCACTGAAAAATAAACCTTGGCGGGAAGGAAATGGGCTGATTTAGTCATCCTATCAATAATGACCCAAATAGAATTATGCTGCCTTCGAGTACGAGGACATCCCACAACAAAATCCATATTCACCTCCTTCCACTTCCAAGTGGGAATATTTATATCTTGAAATAAAGCTCCTGGTTTTAGGTATTTGACCTTAACTTGCTGACAATTTCGACATTTGGGTACAAAACCCGCTATATCCTTTTCATGCCTTCCACTAATAGACTTCCCGTAGATCACGGTATATCTTTGTGGCTCCCAAATGAATAGAACACCGCGAACCATGAACCATTTCTAAAATTTTCTCTCAAGCCATCAACATCCGAAACACATAATCTACCTTGGTACCTAAGCACTCCATCCCCTTGGGATAAAGCCTCAACGGACTTGTTGAGAACCAATTCTTTCAACTCCATCAATATAAGGTCAAGATGTTGCTTAGATTTGACATCAACCACAAAGGATGATTCGAAACTATGATGAACCATGAATCCACCCTTGGTGGAATCCACTAGTTGGACAACTAACCGGGCCAGATATGCACATCCCAAACCAATTCCTTCTTCTCATCTTCTACATGAGCCACACTACCCGTGAAAAATCTACTTAGGGAATCCACAACCACATTAGCTTTGCCAGGGTGGTATAGGACACTCATGTCATAATCTTTCAATAGCTCTAACCATCTTCTTTGTTAGAGATTCAAGCCTCTTTTGGCTAAACACATATTGAAGACTCTTGTGGTCGGTAAAACATCTACATGCACCCCATAGAGATAGTGTCTCCATATTTTTAAGGCAAAACCACGGCGCCGCTAGTTCGAGATCATGGGCTGGGTAATTCTTTTCATAAATCTTGAGTTGCCTTGAAGCATAGGAAATCACCTTACTGTGTTGCATGAGAACACACCCTAACCCTACTGTCGAAGCATCACAATATACTATGAATCTGTCGGTACCCTCCGGTAAGGTCAACACCGAAGTAAAGGTGAGTCTATCTTTCAGTTCTTGGAAGCTCTTCTCACAAGCCTCCGACCACTCAAATTTGGACTCTTTTGGGTCAAAGCCGTTAATGGAGAAACGATGGATGAGAAACCCTAAAACAAATCTCCTATAATACCCACCAAACCCAAAAGCTTCTAATATCGATGGGACTTAGGGGTCTAGGCCAACTCCCCGACCGCATCCGTCTTCTTAGGATTAACCTCTATACCCATGCCCGACATAATATGACCAAGAAAAGCAACCGACCTTAGCCAAAACTCATACTTACTAAACTTAGCATATTGTTAGTGGTCTTTAAGGATATGCAATACTAACATCAAATGATCCTTATGTTCACCTCCACTCCTTGAATAGATCAAAATATCATCAATAAAGACAATCATGAACAAATCAAGATATTGCCTAAACACCCTATTCATTAGGTCCATGAATGTCGCTGGGGCATATGTTAACCCAAAAGACATGACCACAAATTCGTAGTGACCATACCGGGTCCTAAAGGCCGTCTTAGGAATGTCAAATCCTTTTACCCTTAGTTGATGGTAACCCGAATGAAGATGTATTTTGGAGAAAAAGGTAGCCCCTTAGAGTTGATCAAACAAATCTTCAATCCTAGGAAGTGGATACTTATTCTTTATAGTGACCTTGTTCAATTGGTGGTAATCAATACACATCCTAAAGGACCCATCTTTAATTTTAACAAACAATACCGGAGAACCCCAAGGAGATATGCTTGGTTGAATAAATCCCTTGTCTAGCAAATCCTTGAGTTGTGCCTTCAATTCTTTCAATTCGGTCGGAGCCATCCGGTAAGGAGGAATGGATAGGGGTTGTGTATCCGGCAAAACATCAATGCCAAAGTCTATTTCCGTTCGGGATGAATACCAAGCAAGTCATCTGGGAACACTTCGGGATAATCTCTCACTACGGGGACCGACTCCAAATAAGGTGTCACGGACTCAACATCCATAACCCTCACAATGTGATACAAGCACCTTTTTAAGATCATTTTTCCAACTTTTAGACATGAACTGAAATGACCTCTAGTGTAGAGTTTCCCGCTTTCCATTCTAAAATAGGCTCATTAGGAAATTGAAATTTCACCACCCGGGTTCTATAATCAATGGACGCAAAACAAGCATGCAACCAATCCATCCCCAATATAACATCAAAGTCCAACATAGCTAATTCTACCAAATCACCCAATGTAACTTTATGAGACAATGAAATGGGACAACTCCTATAAACTCTTTTAGCTATAACCGAGTCACCCACCGAGGTAGAAACCAAAAAGGGGTCTTCTAAGACATCGGGAGTACATCAAATTTCATGGTCACCAAAGGAGTAACAAAAGACAAGGTGGCACGGGGGTCTAATAATGCATAAACATCAATGGAAAATACTTGCAACATACCAAAGTAACAACATCTGGGAACCCTTTTGATTACATTAGGATTGGAGGGCATAGAAGCGATTTTTCTTGAGAGCATTAGAATTTCAGCCACTAGGAGGGACTTGCTTACCCTCTCTTCCTTGTACCTTTAGCATGGGACAATATCTCACCATATGACCACTCTTCCCACAATGAAAGCAACCATCCGTTCCAACAAGACACTTGCCCTCATGTTTCTTGCCACACTTGGCACATGTAGGCTTGTCATGGAAGATCCACCACCATTGCCTACTTGAGGCTTAGGGCTTGGCACTCTATCCCTCTTGACTCTTGGAATGCTAGAGGAGCTTTGGTTGGAAAACCTTCTCTTGAACCTTGGTTGCCCTTGACCCTCAGAATTACCCTTTGAAGAATTTCTATCATCGGTCCTAGGCCTCTTCACATCTCTATTCCTTTGTTGGAGTTTTTCATCGTCCATTTG